>CM042260.1:38396572-38729072 GCA_023566225.1 Romanogobio albipinnatus | reverse complement strand
CACAGCCACCAGGGAATACCGTTTCCGTGAATACCGTTTCCTCCGCCGGCTTGCCTTCTTCCCATAGTGCACCTGGTGTCATGTGTTCCCCAGGTAAGCCACGCACACACACCCGGCCATCCACGTGATGTAAAAGAAAACGTGATTCATCAGACCAGGCCACCTTCTTCCATTGCTCCATGGTCCAGTTCTGATGCTCACGTGCCACTGTTGGTGCTTTGGGCGGTGGACAGGGGTCAGCATGGGCACACTTACTGGTCTGCGGCTATGCCGCCCCATACGCAACAAACTGAGATGCACTGTGTATTCTGACACCTTTCTATCAGAACCAGCATTAACTTCTTGAGCAATTTGAGCTCCAGTAGCTCGTCTGTTTGATCGGACCACACGGGCCAGCCTTCACTCCCCACGTGCATCAGTGAGCCTTGGCCGCCCATGACCCTGTCACCGGTTCTCCACTGTTCCTTCCTTGGAGCACTTTTGATAGACACTGACCACTGCAGACCGGGAACACCCCACAAGAGCTGCAGTTTTGGAGATGCTCTGACCCAGTCGTCTAGCCATCACAATTTGGCCCTTGTCAAACTCGCTCAAATCCTTACGCTTGCCCATTTTTCCTGCTTCTAACACATCAACTCTGAGGACAAAATGTTCACTTGCTGCCTAATATATCCCACCCACTAACAGGTGCCGAGATGAAGAGATCATCAGTGATATTCACTTTGTTCACCTGTCATAATGTTATGCCTGATTATATATATATATATATATATATATATATATATATATATATATACACACACACACACACAATATTCATTCGTAAGAAATAAAAACATTTTAAATATAAATTAATTTAAAATTTAATAAAATAAAATTTCTTTAAAATGGAAAAGTATCAACAATAATATTTTTTTCCAGTAAAATTTCAGATTAAAACATGAAACAGCAAAATTGCATTTTAAAAAGTGCAAGATAATATGACTTGCTTTCAGAGAATATAGCCTTTAATAATTGATAATAAATAATACTGAATAAATATGTCTTACTACATTGGCAAATTGTAAATTAATACTTCATTTATCATATACATAAATACATCATCTTAAAAAAGGTACACTTACTTATTACTGCACACACTAATAAAATAATTTCATAAACTTTATTTTTAATAATTATTTTAATAATTACTTATCAATGTCAAATAGCTTTTTACTCATTTTAAGCATAAATCTCAATTAAAGTAGAAAAAAATTGCCAAATGAGGTATGAAATATAAACTTAAATCTTAGAAAACGAATCTTAGTGTTTCTAGAACGTGCATCAAGTAAGGATGTATTGGACGAGCACTGCTGACACACAGATCGAGGAGAATTTGACAGGAACACACACACACTCACTCAAACATGACATCCCTGAAGGTGGAAGCATTTACAAATACACACACACACAGTTACTCCCTACAGGTCAGTGAATTCACACACAGCCGAACCCTGCAGGTTGTTTGCTGCACACGCACACACACACACAAGCACAGCAGCGACACACACTCTCACCCTGCAGGGTGGGCTGATTGACAGCTCTCCTGATGGCGGGTGGCAGCAGCTGATGTTTCCCCTCATTTCGTCTTCCTGTTGCCTGGGTCAGGTGACACCCACAGGTGCAATGGTGAGCACCCCTAGAGCCCTGCCGCTCCACTCACATATGGCCTCTGTGTGTGTGTGTGTGTGTGTGTGTGTGTGTGTGTGTGTGTGTGTGTGTGTGTGTGTTTGTGTTGATGTTTATATGCATGTGTTTGTCTCGGAGGAAGTAGGGGGGTCAGTTATTCATAGATCAGAATCACGCAGGCAGAAAGCAGATGTTACCCATCACTGTCAGACAAACGCATACACTGACATTAACGCCACACCAGCTACAGATCTAGTGTCTCGACCGCTCCTGGCCACACATACACTGACACAAATGCCACTCATAGCTGTCGAGCAAACATACTACTATTATTCATACTTGCATACTACTCATATACAGGAAACAATGTCTCACGCTCAGGCTTGATCGTGGGTCCACATACACAATAAACCGACAAGAGAGAACTGCTTTTCTTTCTTCTGTGGAACAAAAAAGAAGATATTTGGAAGAACGCTGGTGGCCTAGACAGCATTTAAGGCCCACTTACTTTCATAGTATGGACAAAAAGCTGCGCTGTAGTGGTGCGTGATGGGTTTCATATATGATAATATCATAATTGTTGTTTTAACAATGTGCAAGCTGACATTATTAAATGACAATCACTTTGCAAAAAACAAACAAACGTGCCGTTTTCCGGAATTAGCATGATTGCAAAATCAAAACTTCCCTGATTGTATTTTTCCTTCAAATATCAAGTGTGTTGCTTCATTCATTCATGTAAACTCATCCTGTCTGCAAGGAACAAACGCGCAATGTCTTCCCCACGTGAGCTGGATCTTCATTAAAAATAAAGTTTAACCACACATTCCCAATATTAGAATCCGAAGGAAGCTTATGCAGCGACTGTGTTCTTCCACAACCAGGCTCCACGAGTCGGTGGGCGGGGCTACAGAATCAGCGTTGTTCTTTATCTGTTGAGGCGGCGTTTCACCACACGATGACGTCAGGGTGTGGCATATTCTGAGATCGATCGTTTGCTGGGCCTAGTGTCAATAAAAGTTTTGTTTTGGACTAACAAGGACATTTTCAGCTCCGAAACTTACAGGATATTCTTATATCGCGATGAACTTTTATATATCAAAGGCTGAATGAAAAGTTGATTTCTCAATTCATCACCCCTTTAATGTTATTTTTAGTTCAGCTCCAGTCAGTGCAAGTTTTGCTCTTTTCTCCTCGTCATCTCACTAACACACCAGTGGGCGGGGCCAAAGTTGCAATGATGAAGTAGGCGTTGATTTTCTTCTTTCACCTACAAATCTGTTTTGGACTAATGGTGCGTTCACACCAGATGCGAATGAAGCGTTTCGCTGGAGTGATTTACCTGTTAAGTCAATGCAAAGACGCGAATAGAATTCTGCGGCGCAAGCCTAGAGCAAGCTCCTGATTGGTTAACGCGGCGCGAATATCCGCCAAAGTTAAGATTTTTCAATTCGCGCCGCGTTAACCAATCGGGAGCTTGCTCTAGTAGTAACAACAATGAGGACAAAATCATATGTGGATACCTGGAGCTGTACGATACATCTTCGTACTTTATAGAAACAGGAATAAAAAGGATCTTGCTTGGAAGAAAGTGAGTGAGGTCGGACAGTCTGGTAAGTTGTAAAAAATGCTCTCAATTTGAGCTATACATAGCCTATTGAGACTACAAGCTAGCTAAAGCTGACAAATTGAGCTTATTCACCGTATTTTAAAACAATCCATGTCAGCCATTTCACAACGAGACGGCCGGCAGATGACGCGAATTCACGTCTGTTGTGTAGTGAATGTCACACGCGAATGAAGCGAGTTAACTCAAAATGTTCAAGCGTCCAACTTCGCGCGAATAGCGTGATTTATTCACTTCATTCGTGTCTGGTGTGAACGCACCATTACAAGTTTTCAGTTCCGAAACTTGCAGGATATTCTTATAGTATGATGACCTCATATGTCAAAAGCTCAAAGAAAATGACCCCTTTAAATTAAGCTATTTTAATTGCAATGTACGGTAAATCTATTCACACCACCTCTCAGCAGCATTAAACTGTGTAAATACACCTGAATTCCATTTTAGATTCACCTTAGCACAAAAACACATCAAACTGACGTTATCGAGAAAATCCTAGAAAATATTGAGGTATTGTTTTTGGTCAATATTGCACACACCTTGAGCGCTGCCTACCTAGACAGCACTTTAAAGCAGTACAGGTGCTCTCCTTGGACCAACTGATGCAAACGTAAGGCAGCAACATTATGCTCCCTTTTAAGGGACCTAATTGTGGCCAATATAACCTCCCTTAAAGGTCACTACAGGAAGAGGATGCTACCTGAACGGTCACTCCCAATGATAAAACAAAACAACTGATTCCTTTGATAATGGGTCCTTTTTCTGTTAGTGAAGTGTGCTTACAATGGGTACTTGAGGGACATAATTTTGCTGTTTATGATCACTCAATTCTGGACAGTCCTTTGGATGGGCAGAAATGACACACTCCAGTGATAAAGTGCCCATCATCTGGAGGGACCCTCGTGAAGAGATTCTATTGTTAACTTTTGTTTGTATAGAATGAAAAAACACTTGCGTGTAATTAAAAAATTCTAGTTGGAACCGCCCCTACGGTTCAGTTCCTGTCCTTCAGAGCTGTAAAAATCATGTTCGTCATTCTCAGTGTGAATGTAACAAATTTTAAATATCAACAAAAGCAAATGAATAAAAATCTAATCATTTAAAGAAAAGCTTCATTATTTTATTATTGATTAAAAAAAATCATGGATGGATAAAAGGGAAGAAATAGAGAGGGAGATACCGAGGAGAGAGTTAGAGAGAGAAAGAAAGAAAGAAAGAAAGAAAGAAAGAAGGGTTAGTTGAATAATTGATATTTGCTGAGAGCGATATGAGTTTTCTTAATGTGCCTCACAGCATTAGCTAAGAGTGCCGCTGTTAGCGTCCAACACCACAGGGCCAAAAACAGACCGTCTCAAAAACATTTCAGCCGCGCGCTTAGTCACACACACACACACACACACACACACACACACACACACACACACACCCTCTCTAAAATATAAAGTTAAACTCGTGCCTTAAATCTGTGATCTAGCAAGTATGTATGAACATTCACACACTTCAGGAACATTTTACAGGCAAATGGTGAAAAATCAAGGGTATTACATCCAACTAACACAAGATGTACAATTAACAGAACGGTTGGAGAATACTTGAATTATTAAATTAATATACAGTACCATTCAGTTTAATTTTGCATTTTTAGTAATCAATGTGTTCTAACAAAGTGGCAGAGTGTTGTATCTTATTACAATAAAAATACTGTTTTATTAATTACTAAGTAGCTTTAATATAATATAGCATGTCTCTTTATCTCACCCCATATAAATACAGATACTAACACACATATACACATAATGATTATGTAGAATTATTATTACATTTTCTTATCATTATAAAGCATTCACTGAATTTAGGAAGTGTGTGTATGTGTGTAATCTTCTTTGATAAATGTGTTGATATTAAAGTAATGATGTACCCTGTGAAAATGTATAACTGCACAGCTGGATCGCTGTATTGACCCAGCAGCATGTGCCTGTGTGTGTGTGTGTGTGTTGGCCTAAGGTTGCTCTCTCTGACTCATAATGAAGTCGAGCTGTCATGCTCACAGATGCCTGAACATACGGACACACAATCTCTACTTCATCTTCAGGTTCACACACACACACACACACACACACACACAAATACAGTTCATTATCTTCAGGTCCACACACACTCATGAATCAGTAAGCGGTTTAAAATAATGTGGAAAAAAGTGCCCAAGGAAATCTTTTAGTGCTCAGAGGAAGCTCTTTCATTGCTCAGAAGACTTTGTGTGTTTCATCTCAGATGTTTCATGAGGAGAAATAAAAGAGACACAAATGAGACTTACAGTGAGAGTACAAAAGCTTGAGTGTGGATGGCAGCTCAGATTATGCAATCTTCTGAGCGAGAAATGTTCATACTGCGATCTCGAACTTATCTTGAACTTATACCTGACAATACACTGCAAAAAATGATCGTGTTTTCAAGTACAAATATCTAAACATTCTTAAATCAACATTTACTTAAAGTGCCCCTGTTATGCTATCTGTATGCTACACTGTTATGCTGGCAATAAATATTTTTGTAAGTGTGTCTATAATGTGATATGCTAAACTGATTTTATTTTGGGTGCGGGTCGGGTGTCGGTTCTATTTTAAGCCGGTCGGGTCGGGTGCGGATTTTAATTACAGGTGCTGGTCATATAATTAGAATATCATCAAAAAGTTGATTTATTTCACTAATTCCATTCAAAAAGTGAAACTTGTATATTATATTCATTCATTACACACAGACTGATATATTTCAAACATTTATTTCTTTTAATTTTGATGATTATAACTAGCCTGACGTCGTCATACTCAATTCTAGTCAGAATATAAGTCTGATACTGCTCCGTTGGGCTGTGATTATGGGGCGTGTTTCAACCAAACCAGCAAAGACCTCAATTGGATAGACCTACAACCAATCAGAGCAACAGAGCGACGCATAACGTTAGTTGTCAAATGTCAACAGAAGTCAACTGCACTGTGTTGCCAACTCCGCGGGTTGAAGCGACCCCAATTTTGTGATATACAGACCCAGGAATGCGAAATTTAGCAGCCGTGCCAAAATAACACATATTTTACCCCCCAAATGCCATTTTTCCCGGAGAATCCCCCCACCCGGAAAGCTATTGGGCTTGTTTTTGGCTAGTTTTGAGTAGCAATTGGGCGAGTTTTGCTGTAAACACTTGGCAACCCTGTCCGCACGCACGCTGGAATAAGTCACGTTAGAAGAAGAAGATGAGTGTAAACGATCTTTGCCGGTGTTGTAAAAAAGAATTTAAGGATACACAGAGTACTTACCAACACCATCATCATTTCTGAGAGAAATAGTAAAGGTGAATGCATATACGAACAAGTTCTCCGTTTAGGATTAGAACAAATTCAACCCAAGCGCCTTTGATGACGTGGATTATTACGTTACTGTTTATCATCTGTCCATCATCGTCTAAAGCCCGCCCTGACAATTTAATTGGTCCGAATAGTTTCTGTTCGGGCATAATTACTTCTCTATGGATCAAGTCCAGACTGAACTGCCCGTGCAAAAAATGTTGTGGGCAGGGCTAAATTCGTCTGGCATCCAGGCTAGATTATAACTGACAACTAAGGAAAATCCCAAATTCAGTATCTAAGAAAATTAGAATATTACTTAAGACCAATACAAAGAAAGGATTTTTAGAAATCTTGGCCTACTGAAAAGTATGAACATGAAAAGTATGAGCATGTAAAGCACTCAATACTTAGTCGGGGCTCCTTTTGCCTGAATTACAGCAGCAATGCGGCGTGGCATGGAGTCGATCAGTCTGTGTCACTGCTCAGGTGTTATGAGAGCCCAGGTTGCTATGATAGTGGCCTTCAGCTCTTCTGCATTGTTGGGTCTGGCATATCGCATCTTCCTCTTCACAATACCCCATAGATTTTCTATGGAGTTAAGGTCAGGTGAGTTTGCTGGCCAATTAAGAACAGGGATACCATGATCCTTAAACCAGGTACTGGTTGCTTTGGCACTGTGTGCAGGTGCCAAGTCCTGTTGGAAAATGAAATCTGCATCTCCATAAAGTTAGTCAGCAGCAGAAAGCATGAAGTGCTCTAAAACTTCCTGGTATACGGCTGCGTTGACCTTGGACCTCAGAAAACACAGTGGACCAACACCAGCAGATGACATGGCACCCCAAATCATCACTGACTGTGGAAACTTTACACTGTGCCTCTCCTCTCCTGATTTCCAAAGGAAATGCAAAATTTACTTTCATCAGAGAACATAACTTTGGACCACTCAGCAGCAGTCCAGTCCTTTTTATCTTTTGCCCAGGCGAGACGCTTCTGACGCTGTCTGTTGTTCAAGAGGGGCTTGACACAAGGAATGCGACAGCTGAAACCCATGTCTTGCATACGTCTGTGCGTAGTGGTTCTTGAAGCACTGACTCCAGCTGCAGTCCACTCTTTGTGAATCTCCCCCACATTTTTGAATGGGTTTTGTTTCACAATCCTCTCCAGGGTGCGGTTATCCCTATTGCTTGTACACTTTTTTCTACCACATCTTTTCCTTCCCTTCGCCTCTCTATTAGTGTGCTTGGACACAGAGCTCTGTGAACAGCCAGCCTCTTTTGCAATGACCTTTTGTGTCTTGCCCTCCTTGTGCAAGGTGTCAATGGTCGTCTTTTGGACAACTGTCAAGTCAGCAGTCTTCCCCATGATTGTGTAGCCTACAGAACTAGACTGAGAGACCATTTAAAGGCCTTTGCAGGTGTTTTAAGTTAATCAGCTGATTAGAGTGTGGCACCAGGTGTCTTCAATATTGAACCTTTTCACAATATTAAAATTTTCTGAGATACTGAATTTGGGATTTTCCTTAGTTGTCTGTTATATTCATCAAAATGAAAAGAAATTAACATTTGAAATATATCAGTCTGGGTGTAATGAATTAATATAATATACAAGTTTCACTTTTTGAATGGAATTAGTGAAATAAATCAACTCTTTGATGATATTCAAATTATATGACCAGCACCTGTGGTGCTGTTGTCGCAAAAAAGGTTGGATGCGGTTTTAAGCCCTGCGGGTACGGGTGGGTGCGGATTTACAAAATCGGACCGTGCAGGACTCTGGTCTACTCTGCTCTGATTGGTCAGACGGCTCAGTCTGTTGTGATTGGTCAACTCTGCTCTGATTGGTCAGACGGCCCAGTCTGTTGTGATTGGTCTACTCTGCTCTGAATGGTCAGACGGACCAGTTTGTTGTGATTGGTCTACTCTGCTCTGATTGGTCAGATGGCCATTTTCAATTTTACTACAGTGTAAATAAAAGACAAGGATCATGGTAAATATTGCTCTCTAAGGGCCCTATTTTAACTATCTAAGCGCATGGTCTGAAGCACATGGTGCACTTAGGGCGTGTCCGAATCCACTTTTGCTAGTTTAACAACGATAACATAGATCCAAAAATATAACATGGTCCAAAAGGGACTAATCAGAGTCTCATCTCCCATTCCCTTTTAAAGCCAGTTGCGCTTGTACCATGGCAGATTCGCTATTTACAGGATGGAATTTGTGAGCGGAAAGACTGAACGCTTCTCCAGAGAGGAATCTTTTTCTTTTTAAAATTTAAAAATGTGTGTGTGCTGCCTGGTGTCCCTGTGTGTGTAATAAGCAGAGTATACGCGTGTTGTGCACCCGCCTATAGGAGCATATTACTAACACGCCCTTTAAATAACACAAAAAATACTGCACTATTGACTTTAGACCAGGTTTTTGTTGGTCAATGGCACAGTCGTTTTCAGTTCCTCAAAATAGCAACGCGCCAACAATGCGTCTGAACGCCTCGTTTTAGACCAGCATGCCATGGGTGAACAGATGGGCTTCAGTGCATTTCTATTTAATCAACGTGGAGCTGGACGTGAAAATGATAACTGCGTCGGGCTGAAACTAGCAAAAAACAATTGCGTCGCGCCTGGCGTTGCATTGCGCCCGGTGTGTGATACAGGGTTTTTCCTACATTTTATTTTTTTTGGCGCACGCCAAAAATAATTTTGGGCCCGCCAAAGCCTTATTTGATCAGTTATTGAGATTTATGAGTGATGTAGAATAGATGACTGCTGCGCTTGTGATAGGGCGCATGTTAGAGTGACAGAGAGAGCGAGCAGAGAGCCCCTCCCCCGCGCGCACTCTCTCTGTCTTCAAAATAAGCACTGTCTTAGGTTTCTAATATTTCACATATTACGTTAATCAAAATCAAAAGGTCGGAAGACCGAATCCATGTTGCATGTGGCGCATTCAAACATTTTTTTACCTTGAATTACCGCTGAATGTGAATTGCGCTCAAAAAACGTTGACTCTTCTCTGACCAGCTGACATAAAGCATACTTTCAGTAAACGGGAAACAAATCCTGTCCAGTTATGAAGTGTTTTCTGTGTGTTGACAAATCTTTTGTGATGTTCTAACAGACGGGATTCACACACAACGCGTCTGCTAATGTCCGATTCCCGGCCTAATGACTCCTTTGAACCGAATAATTTTAACGACTGGTTAGAACAACTGATCTGTCCAACACTGAACTAACGAATCAATTTAATCATTTACTCAGAACACATCTGAAATGAGAACACAAGTGTGATTACCCAATTTAGCAAGAGTGGATAGTAAGAATTATTTTTAATTATCAACAGTATTTCAGCTTATTTCTGTTGACAATGTGGAGTAAAATAAATAACCTAACATCATTTAGTTTAGACTGGAGTGAGTTGAGGTGAAACCAGAACAAAGTTGTTATTAGCTAGCTGATCTTTTTATGAAATTGTATATGGCAGAAAATTAGGCTATTTGTTCATTTTTTTAATACTACTTTTAAATATTGATATGATTATATACCAAAACAATTATATGTAAATAGTGTAAAAAATGAGGAACACAAACAAACATCAAGGTATCAAAATAAGATGAGCAAAAATTACAAACTGATTCTTTGGATTTATTTTAAATTTATTATCAGTATTGTGCTTGCAGATCAAGTAGGTAGGGTACTTTTTACTGTGCGTGTGTGTGTGTGTATGGATGTCTGACAGCCTCCACCGAAGACCATTTCTGACCCAGGAAAAACCCTGTGATAGCGCCCTTAGTCTTTAAAAGGCATACAGTTTATTGCCATGACTTAACTATAAAACAGGTTTTAATATGAGCTCTTAATCATGCATTATGACAACTGTTCTCGTTACCAGTGCCAATATCATAGAAAAAAAATATTAGAACTGTTTTAATGTTATGTGTAACAGAAAAAAAAATGATTAGTCAAAGACAAAGCTGATGAACAACAACGAAACCCTTAACACGTAATAGAACATGTGGCAGGTCTATTAGTCTACATTTACACTGAAAGGAACACTCCACTTTTTAGCTTATTCACTGTATCACCCAGAGTTAGATAAGTCCATACAGGCTATTCTCATCTCTGTGCGTGCCATAACTCTGTCTGACGCACCCACCGTTAGCCTAGCTTAGCACAAAGACTGGAGGTATATGGCTCCAGCTAGCCTACTGCTCAATAAGTGTATCAAACCAAAATCCAAAACCATATAGTTTTGAGCCAGAATACACAGACAAGGAGTTACAAACTTTGGAAGCACTTACCGCAGCCACATGTGGTCCGCTTTGTCTTGTCTGTAGTCACTACCGATGGGATGGGCGTATCCTTCAGCCCACGTTTCATGAGCCGTGTGGCAAATTCCATTTTTTCAAAATAGTCGTCCTCGGTTAAATGTTCTGAGCAAACCCGATGGTAGGCTACTTGATGATGGCTAGCAACAGGTGTGTTTGGAACCATATCCAGAGCAAGCAGTAGCGGTACTTCCTTTATGTTTTTAGATGACTAGCCTACTGTAACAGTGCCATTAGCTATACATAATGTAACGTTAGTGACACTGTTACATGAATAGGGTGTAGGAATAGGTCACTACTGTATTGCAGTTGTTCCCGTGCTCCATGTATCCCCTGTAATGTTAGTATTGTGTTGTCACGAACGAGCTCTGACTGTCACAGTAACAAATGAGCGGTGCCAGAGGTAATTCGGAGTCTTGTCTATCAGCTTCCAAAGTTTGTAACTCCTTGTCAGTGTATTCTGGCTCAAAACGATATGGTTCTGGATTTTGGTTTGATACAAAGTAAAAATCCTCTGACAATTCCTCAAAGTCAGCCATGCAACAGTCACGTTCGCTACTATCTTCCTAGTCACGTTGGTTTTGTTGACAGACGTAACGAGCAGTGCTGCGCCTTCTGAGAATATAGTCCCCAGTGTGCATACGTTTATAAGATGGCTGTGTCTCATGTAACTTTGTTATTTGCACACACTGTGACTATACACATCACAACATGTAAATAGGAAAATGTTGGTGTTATTTTGTCATTTATTGAGCAGTAGGCTAGCTGGAGCCATATACCTCCAGTCTTTGTGCTAAGCTAGGCTAACGGTGGGTGCGTCAGACAGAGTTATGACACGCACAGAGATGAGAATGGTATGTATGGACTTATTAACTCTGGGGAATACAGTTAATAAGCCAAAGTCCCAAATGCACACACCTTTTTTGAAATCAGATTTACTTTTGTCCCATCCAATGCTGGTTATCACCATGTCAATCAATACAATTTTGGATTCAATCATGCATTTAAGCAAGTTAGTCATTCCCAAAACTTTGCAATGTGTATACTTAGCAGCATGAAAAATAAAAATAAAAATTCAAATTGCGAAAGAGCGTTCCCTTTATAATCACTGGAGCTGTCAATAACTTCAGTGCAAGCTCACAGAGTTCTGCACAGTTGTGAAAACTCCTGTTATAATCAATGAAGCTGCTACACTGCACAATGAATGACCTTTTATCCCATGCAAAATTATTAGTTAGTAGCAAATTATTGAATTAGGTAACTGCATACCAGTTGACATCCACTACATACATTTGAGCCGTTAATAACATGATCAAACTGCTGCAAGTGGCAACACAAGACTAAACATCATCATTGAAAACACAACTCTCACGTGTCAAAACTCATTCCTGAACATCGCACTTTCTGCCGCGAGCGGTAATTGTTTTGGGCCAGTGTAAACTCTTTGTTCTCGGCTAAAGAAACAGTAGCCTGACGTTGTCATACTCAATTCTAGTCAGAATTTGAGTCTGATACTGCTCCGTTGGGCTGTGATTATGGGGCGTGTTTAAACCAAACCAGGAAAGACCTCAATTGGATAGACCTACAACCAATCAGAGCAATGGAGCGACGCATAACGTTAGTTGTCAAATGTCAACAGAACTCAACTGCACTGTGTTGCCAAGTTGAGTAGCAATTGGGCGAGTTTTGCTGTAAAAACTTGGCAACCCTGTCTGTGCGCGCTGGAATAAGTCACGTTAGAAGAAGAAGCTGAGTGTAAATGATCTTTGCCGGTGTTGTAAAAAAGAATTTAAGGATACACAGAGTACTTACCAACACCATCATCATTTCTGAGAGAAATAGTAAAGGTGAATGCATATACGAACAAGTTCTCCGTTTAGGATTAGAACAAATTCAACCAAGCGCCTTTGATGACGTGGGGGATTACGTTACTGTTTATCATCTGTCCATCATCGTCTAAAGCCCACCCTGACAATTTCATTGGTCCGAACAGTTTCTGTTCGGGCATAATTACTTCTCTATGGATCAAGTCCAGACCGAACTGCCCGTGCAAAATTTTGTGTGGGCGACAACAACAAGATTTTCCAGGACATTTTCCAAGACTGGAAAATTTGTCATACATTTTTCCAGGTTTTCCAGGATGAGTGTACATAATGCTTTTTATGTGATTTGTTAAAGGTCCTGTTCTTCGTGATCCCATTGTTCAAACTTTAGTTAGTGTGTAATGTTGCTGTTAGAGCATAAATAATACCTGTAAAATTATAAAGCTCAAAGTTCAATGCCAAGCGAGATATTTTATTTAACAGAAGTTCCCTTTCAAAGCCTACAGCGAACGGCCGGCTTGGACTACATCCCTTTGGGGCGGCAGTGGCTCAGTGGTTCATGTAGGTTGTCTACAAACCGGAAGGTTGGTGGTTCGATCCCCGGTTCCACCTGACCAAGTGTCGAGGTGTCCTTGAGCAAGACACCTAACCCCAGCTGCTCCCGACGAGCTGGATGGCGCCTTCCATGGCTGACACCGCCGTCGGTGTGTGAATGGGTGAATGTGAGGCAAGATGTAAAGCGCTTTGGATGGCCATTGGTCTGTTAAAAGCGCTATATAAATGCAGTCCATTTACCATTTACTTCCTTCTTGAATTACATCAGTAGAACAGTTTGTTGACTAACCTCCGCCCACAAGAATACGCGAAAAAGGGGGCGTGGTCTTGTTGCTCTCCCACGTGGAGAAGAGGACGTGTTGCGTGGCGAAGAGGAAGTGTTGCGTTTGAGTGTGTTTGTCGCCATGTCGTCGAGACGCTATTATTTTCATCCCGGAGTCAAATCACCTTTGTATGGCTTTCCCAGGGACGCTGTAGAGATCATTAAGCGCATATATCTCCCGTTAAGAGGCGTGACCTTTCCGTGCAACGTGCGCTAAGCTGCTGTCGAATCACAACACAGGAACCGGGAAACGTGCGCTAAGCTGCGGTCAAATCACAACACGGGAACCGCTGGCACAATCAGAACTCGTTACGTATTTCTGAAGGAGGGACTTCATAGAACAAGGAACTCATCAGCCGTTTTTAGGACAGTGAAAACAGCAGTATACAGATAAGCAAATTGTGTGAAAAATACTGTGTTTTTTTACACGCGAAACACGTTATATTGCACACTGTAAACACAATCAAAGCTTAAAAAAAAAACACGAAAAACGGGACCTTTAAATGACACAACAAACTACTGTCATTTGTTAGACAAACAGAAATGTAATTTTTGAATGAATTATTCCTCATAATAGCCCTACAATGCGCTCATAACAGTGGCAGGGTTTCTCGCTTCCACCTATAACTCGTAAGTTTCTTCAGTCGTTCTCAGTCTCCCCCACGCACCTCCCCTCTCTCTGTTTCTACAGATGGTTAGGCCCTACGGATCACGCTGTCACAGTTCATCTCCTCTCGTGTGTCTGACAGCACGCCTGATCCTCCAGGAAGGGCTCAACCCCCCCTACAAACACACTGACATTTCTCAAAGGACCTGTGCTCATAAACACTCACAAACCATCTCGCTCGCTCTCTATCTGATACGCCGTGCAGGGGAAAGCGTGACACATATCGGTCACTGGGATCCTTCGGTGATATGATGACATTAGCTCATTCCAGATTAAACCATGTATTTAATGCATCCGAAACATGGCGGACTTCCACTGTGCACAATGCAAATAATGCAAACATTTTCAGAGTTTTCTTCAAAATTAATATTTTAAGTCGTTTTTGTAAAAAAGGATCCAATAACAGTTTATTTTACAGTGTCCTTGATACACATGTTACATGTAATTACTATAAATCATGCATAATTACATGCAATTAACCCTATTTTAAGCTGTCATTGTTAGTGCACTTATATATTTAAGTACTGTGTCATATTAATTAACAACATTGACTTACTATAGGGTTAGGGTTAGTTGCATGTAATTATGCATTATTTATAATTATTACTATGGTCATAATAGTCAATTAAAATAAATCAATCAATTGTGTATAATATTCAGCATAAACTGAGCTGAATTCTGACACTTTTAACTTCTGTACAGCTGTTTTCTGTACCATTTGTTTTCATAATTGATGATTTAAAAAAAAAAATATATTAACATGTATTTATATAAGGTGCTATATAAATAAATGTGCTATATGAATAAATGTGGCATAATCTTATGACAAAACACATTTTGTCAATGGAATAAAAAGATGTAATTGAATTCAAATGGTTAATTATTTTAATTCAATTAGAGATACACTCTCTGACGACAAGTCTTAATATATTGTCGCAAATCAACGTATGCTTATTTAGATTAGTAATTGATAAGACTATATTTTACAGTGTCTTTGTTACAAACATTACAT
Organism: Romanogobio albipinnatus; assembly: GCA_023566225.1. Taxonomy (NCBI): domain Eukaryota; kingdom Metazoa; phylum Chordata; class Actinopteri; order Cypriniformes; family Gobionidae; genus Romanogobio; species Romanogobio albipinnatus. The sequence goes on along the minus strand of CM042260.1, from coordinate 38,713,743 downwards.
GTACTTACTATAGTAATAACATAATTATTATATATAAATTATGCATAATTACATCCTAAACCAAACCCTCATCCTAACCATAACCCTACTGTAAAAAATATTTAAAAAGTAAGTTACCTGGTTGCCTTAAAATTTTGAGTTCATTGAAATTAAACATTTGAGTTAATACAATTAACATTTGAGAATCGACATCACCCTTTATTCAAATATTATTCAAATATTTTGAAAGCATATTGCGTAATTGTGTTTTATTTGTAATAATGCAGTGAAACATGCCATATTTTTATGATTTATCACATTTTAAATGTTTTATGTGGTTCAGATACAATAATATTTTGAGTTTCTATTTATTAAACCAATTTCATTCATTGTATTAACTCAAATTTTTTATTTCAGTGAACTCAAAATTTTAAGGCAACCAGGTTACTTACTTTTTTAAGTTAAACCAACAATTTTTTTTACAGTGTAGTAAGTACACGTTGTTAATTAATATTACTCAGCACTTTAAATATATAATCACACTGTAATAATGACAACTTAAAATAGTGTGCAATTATTTTTGCAGCCTTTATTAAAAATTAAACTTTCAATTCCATACTCACTTTTTTAAAATGCATGTGAGCTTAAAAAATGGATTTACACTACATTTTCAATGTACAACAAAAAGTCCTACTCAAGATCAAACATCATGTCTATTTCCTCAGAGACGAACCATTCACTTCTCACAGAGATGTCGTTTTTAACTATTGCAGTCGTGAGTGAGTTTTGTGGCTAGTTTGCGTTAAAGATATTAAATTATGCAGGTTGTGGAGAGAAACCACTGCATTACGCCGGAGAACCACAGACGGACCCGACCGCAGATACACTGATGAGAACAACACTGAAACCATACGGAGAACTGAAGTCTTCTAGATTATTCACAAAGATTATTTTTCATAGCTACTTTCAAGCTTTCTCCATCCAAACCGCATTTATGTTATTAATGATTGATGGCGGCTGGCCTTTATTTACCGACCTGTCATGCACTGTTAGCAATGCACATGAAAACTTGATTCTGCAGCTTTATGCTCGTCTGCAGACACAAACTGGGTCAAACCGCAAATGCAGAGAGAGTCAGAGACGGAGAGAAGTCGATAAGGTTCGGTGAAGTTTCTGATGGCGAGGTTACATTTCAGAAGAAACAGTTCACCCGAACATCAATCATTTACTCATCTTCATGTCGGTCCAAACTAGTATGATTTTCTTTTTCCTGTGGCACAAAAAAGGACATATTTTAAACAATATTCTTGCTGCTCTCTGCCTTAGAATATGGCGAGAAATACAAGATGACAGAATTTGTATTTTTTTTAAGTGAGCTTTCACTTTAATATTGCCATTTCTATGTACTGCTGTTAAAATGGCAAGTTGTTAATATCTTATTATTATTTGTTATTGATTAAATCTGATTTAATAAATCAGCATTATTTGATTTATGTTTTTTATTTTTTTATTAATTGCAATGAATTGAATTAAATTTGAAATGTAATTATTAAATATGGTTTCATTTTAATTGGTAATAAAAAAAAGGAATTGCTTCTGGCAATACAATATTTAATAGCATTTTTTATTTAAATACAGTTTAATTTTAATTGGTAATAAAATTTAAATTGCACTGCTTTTGCCAATATAATATTTAATACAATGTTTAACTTAAATACGGTTTTATATGAATTGTTTTGATTGATACATTTGCACTAATTTTGGCGAAACAATATTTAATTTATTTTTTTTTTTTAATACGGTTTAATTTTAATTGCTATTAAAACTTTTTTTGCATTACTTTTGGCAATACAATATTTAATGACATTTTTAAATATGGTTTTATTTTAAAAACCCTTTTTGAACTACTTTTGCCAATATAATATTTAATATAATTTTTTTTACTTAAATACGGTTTTATACATTTAAAAAAAAAAAAAAACTTTTTTGCACTGCTTTTGGTAATACAAAGGAACAGTTTTTGTTATGGCAATAACACACACTAAATTCAATCTGAAATAAGTCCATAAAGTGCTGCATTAAAGTATCCATCAGTGACTTTAAATTGCACTGCGGCCCAATTAAGTAAACTGTCCCGCCACGGCGAGGCTGAAGTGTCTCGCCTTCCCCTAAATGGACCGAACTGGGCAGGTTTCCTAATTTGGACCCACTTGAGCTTGTGCCAATAGCAGGGGAGGCAGGAGGGGCCTGTGCCTGATTGTACTGCCCCAAGGCATCCCTCCTAGAGAATATATATATCTGCCTCTCTCTCTTGTTCATCCATGTGTGTATGTGTGTGTGTGTATGTGTGTGCGCGCATGCATCTCTCTCCCCTCATAAAACACCCGAACGCACATCACCGGCCGCCTCTGGAACACAACATGACACAGACGCGCAGCAGGTAAGTCAAGCCGTTATCTGTGGATAAAAGTTATGATGTAAGTTTAGGGCAGATTATGTGTACTTTGTGTGATTGTGGCGCGTATCTGAAGCCGTTCTGAATGCAGCGTTGTGTCAGAATTACTGAGATGAGTCTTGATTAACTTTTTTTGAAAAGAAACTGTGATGTTATTATGTGAAAACCTGTGATCTGCTACTAAATGTGTAAAATAGACATCAGGGATAGTTGTTTGCGTGTGTTTTCTCTATTAAGTATAAAGGGGTGGTTTTGTGTGTCGGTTTCAAATGTATAGTTTTTCAAATAGAATTGTTGTGAGAATTCAATGCGCAAAACTAAAATTACATAGTTGTTATTTTTGCAATAGGTCTTGTGAACAACTGAACATAATTACATTACACTCGGAATACAAAGCCTTACAAAAGTAAATTCGAAGCAAAAGTGTTTGGTCGGGCCACTGTCAGATTTATATGGGGGCAAGTTGTCACATCTGTTTCAAATGTTGCAATTGCATTGAATTAAGTACAATGTTGTCTTTCTGTTTTGCTATAGAATCTATTATAGGCTGTTTAGTGACAACGTACCCCATAGAGATAACATGTCCCGCCACAAAAGGTCAACGAGTGTTCAATGAATTGTATCTTTTTCTATAGGCAACAACAGCTTTTTATAGGCACATTTGCAACTGTACAAATAAATAGAAATATTTACTCGAGTTAATCATGTGACATCTCGCCCCGGGCTCTTTGAAAGGATGCCATACGTAAAGACATATGAAATACAAAATAAAAATGTATGACATTGTTAATAAATACATGTAATCTGGCCTTGAAAAAAAGAGTGCAGAATTTCTAAAATAACACCTTGTTTTTAATTCATTCATTGGTTTGCATTTGTTTTTATTATTAAATAAAGATTTTAATGAATAGTTAATAATATTAAAATGTATTATTGTAATCAGTCACATACTTGAGACAGACGTTTGCACATGGGAGAGATTGTCATGTAACATTAAATGTACACTAATATGTCAGAATCAACGATGAAATACATTTTAGACGCTTGTTTATTTTCCAGATCCTTCATAAAGAGTCAAATCGAGAAAACTTCAAGTGTCATGATCCAACTCATTCTGCTGAACTACTGTGGAGGTACGAGCCACACACACACACTCACACTCACACACACACACACACACACACACACACACACACACACACACACACACACACTCACACACACTTCACACGTGCTGTGCTTCACTATATTTCACACAAAGGGCGTCCAAAACCATGCTTTAATTTCAAATAAGAGCCACTTAAAACTTTAAAATATGTCGCATGCCAATACATCCTAAACAGACAATTTGCTCTTCAATCCATCCATCCGCTGCGTTCGCTGTTCCCTGTGTTTCTGTGTGTTCTCAGTTCTTGGATTCCACCACAGTAAGTCGATGCTTTTAGCAAGCATCCCTATTTAAGCGAGACAATACATATTTAACACACACCGATCAGAGTGTGTCCATGCGAGTGTCCGACCGAACCCTGAGGGCCTTAAAACTGACACACACATGCACACCACAAAGAATGTCCCGCAGTGAGAACAACTCTAAAATAATTTTATTGATTGACGCTAACAGCAGCATTTGATGTCCAGTTAAAACCACAGCACGGGTTAACTGCAATATGACCAAAACACACACACACACACACTCCGTTCAAACGCAGCCAGGATTTAAAGACAGACAGATGAAAGTTGCAGAAGTGATGGCATTATTTCTTTGAGTGCTGTAATAGATGAAAGTTTGGTGAAATTCCTCGCAGCTCGTCTTCTTTAAACCCAAATCACTCCGGGCTCCCGCTGTCTCAACACCCCGAGACACGAGCAACAAAACTCACGCCTCAAAGCGGGACATTTCATCCTCCTCTCCACTTCCTGCCTGTAATCTGCCTCATTTTCTTCTCTTTTCGTTCCCTCTTTCTACCCAAAGGAAAATGCCAGGAGCAAAAAATAAATAATCAAGAATAAAGAATACTTTTATCATAACAGAGCGGCGTTTGAGTGATATCATAGCCTCCTGCGCTTCTCTTTTAATTACACCATTATTTAATCGCTTTCACCATCTCCTATTCTTAACGCTTTTATTAACAACAAAAATTATTAGTTAAATTGCGTCAGTGCAGTTGTTCTTTCTGAAAGACTGTAGAAGTAACACTTCAATTAAAACTTCATTAAATAGTTTTGTATGAACTAAATCGCACTTGTAGTATTTCATATAGAGTTAATAGACTTCTGATTGCTAATTATGAATGCATTTTTTTAAAGAAATGTCTTTTTAATATCTCTAAATATCTATCTATCTATCTATCTATCTATCCATCATTTCTATCTATCCATCATTTCTATCTATCCATCCATCCATCCATCCATCCATCATTTCTTTCCATCCATCCATCCATCCATCCATCTATCCATCCATCCATCCATCCATCCATCCATCCATCCATCCATCCATCCATCCATCCATCCATCCATCCATCCATCCATCCATCCATCCATCCATCCATCCATCCATCCATCCATCCATCCATCCATCCATCTATCTATCTATCTATCTATCTATCTATCTATCTATCTATCTATCTATCTATCTATCTATCCATCCATCCATCATTTCTTTCTATCCATCCATCCATCCATCCATCTATCTATCTATCTTCTATCTATCTATCATTTCTATCTATCTATCTATCTATCTATCTATCTATCTATCTATCTATCTATCTATCTATCTATCTATCTATCTTCTATCTATCTATCTATCTATCTATCTATCTATCTATCTATCTATCCATCCATCCATCCATCCATCCATCCATCCATCCATCCATCCATCCATCCATCCATCATTTCTTTCTATCTATCCATCCATCCATCCATCCATCTATCTATCTATCATTTCTATCTATCTATCTATCTATCTATCTATCTATCTATCCATCCATCCATCCATCCATCCATCCATCCATCCATCCATCTATCATTTCTTTCTATCCATCCATCCATCCATCCATCCATCCATCTATCTATCTATCTATCATTTCTATCTATCTATCTATCTATCTATCTATCTATCTATCTATCTATCTATCTATCTATCTATCTATCTATCTATCTATCCATCCATCCATCCATCCATCCATCCATCCATCCATCCATCCATCCATCCATCCATCCATCCATCCATCCATCATTTCTTTCTATCCATCCATCCATCCATCCATCCATCCATCCATCCATCCATCTATCATTTCTATCTATCTATCTATCTATCTATCTATCTATCTATCTATCTATCTATCTATCTATCTATCTATCTATCTATCTATCTATCCATCCATCCATCCATCCATCCATCCATCCATCCATCCATCCATCCATCCATCCATCCATCTATCATTTCTATCTATCTATCTATCTATCTATCTATCTATCTATCTATCTATCTATCTATCTATCTATCTATCTATCTATCTATCTATCTATCTATCTATCCATTCATCCATCCATCCATCCATCCATCCATCCATCCATCATTTCTTTCTATCCATCCATCCATCCATCCATCCATCCATCCATCCATCCATCCATCCATCCATCTATCATTTCTATCTATCTATCTATCTATCTATCTATCTATCTATCTATCTATCTATCTATCTATCTATCTATCTATCTATCTATCTATCTATCTATCTATCTATCTATCTATCCATCCATCCATCCATCCATCCATCCATCCATCCATCCATCCATCCATCCATCCATCCATCCATCCATCCATCCATCCATCCATCTATCTATCTATCTATCTAGTCAACTTTATTATATAGCGCTTTTAACAATGCAGATTGTTTCAAAGCAGCTTCACAGTGTTAAACAGGAAAATAATGCAACAGAATTTGATTCAGCCGTACAGCCATTCTGGAGAAAACGGTGATGTCATCAGTTCATTTCAGTCATCATACAGTGGCAGTGTGGGCTTTAGATCAGTAATTAGATCAGTAATTTAGTTATATGGTTAATTTAGTTTAATTTAATAATTAGTTCATTTAATAATAGTTTAATAATTAGATTTATTTGGATATTTAGTTGAAAAATTTAGAAAGATTTAGTGTCTATCCATCCATCCATCCATACATACATAATACTTTTTCATGAAAAGAGGAATTTTTAGTTTTTCTATAAAACGTAATGTTAAAATGCGTAGAACGGAATATAATAAAAATGTAAATATAATAAATAATTTTGAATGAATTAGTATAATTAATAATCTAATATTTGAAAACCAATGATCAGATCATCTTTAAGGCATTAATGCATAGTATGTGAAATCTTTTAAAACATGATTATAGATTATAATCTGAAAAGTAAATCTTTTGTGGAATTTTTGTAAAACATGAAAAACTCAAAGATTGACATTATTTGATACATTCAAAATGACAGGAATTCCTGAAGAACTTCTTTGATTGTAGACAAAGAAAGCGAAACAAACACAAATGAACTCGGCAGGAATGAGGAGAATACAGAGACGAGCAGTGTGATGTACGAGAGAGACAGATGATGGTGCTGGACAGACTGATGGAGTGGGCGAAAGAGCAGTCAATCTGCCTTGACCCACATTCTTCTGCTAACGATGCCTCGCGGGCGCGATGCCAATCTCTCATTAACACACATACACACGGGCAGCCTCGCGTCCCTCTGCCCTTTGTCAGAATGTGCCTATAGCTGACCTTCAGGGTCCTGCTGTAAATACTACAGTGAACATGAGAGCCGCGCACAGGTGCAGCCCCCTCCAGAAACACACACCTCGCTGGTGCAACCCTGGACGTAATGAAAGGTGGCAGATAGAGGACTTTCGGCAGTTCTGAGAAAACCAAAAACGTCTCTCATCATCTCTTCTCTTTGTTAAAGTCTGTGTGTAAACAACACTGGCTCTATTTACTGTCTCATGACACGTTATGAACGATTCATCAGTACACAATCTTTCATCACAATGTCAAAACTTCAGAAATGACTTTTCTGATGTCATCAAACTCTTTATTTTTCAACCACCTGTCACACAGACACTTTTCACCATCCGACCAATTGCTAATGAATAAAATCAAGTCCTGTCCAAGTATCACATCACAAAAGTAAAATGGGCTGCAAACAAACACTATACATACACATCTGTCTTTGTTAAATAATATTTTAAAATATTATTACATTATTAAAATATTTTGTTTACTGTAATAATATTCTGAATTATTAAATAAAACAATCTAGAATATTATTAAATTATTAACGTTTGTTTTTAGAATGATCTGAATAATTACAAATAATTATTTAAAATATGATTAAATTAATAACATTTTGTTTAGTAATGATCCGAATTATTACATGTAATTTAAAATATTAATACATTTATAAAATAATAATAATATTCTCAATTATTATATATCACAAATATTTTTATAAAAATATAAAAACTGTAATAATATTTGTTTTTATAATAATTAAAAAATAATTATTTAAAATATTAATAAATTATTAAAGTAATATTTTGTTTAATAATAATCTAAATTATTAAATAATCACTTAAATATTATTAAATTGATAAAATAGTAATATTTTGTTTAATAATATTCTAAATTATTCTATATTATTTAAATATTATTACATTATAATAATAATGTTTGCTTAATACTATTCTAGATAATTAAATATAACTATTTAAAATATTATTAAATTATAAAAGTAATAATATTTTGTTTAGTAATGATCAGAATTGTTACATATCATTTAAAATATGAATAAATCTATAAAATAATAATAATAATATTCTGAATTATTATATATCACTTCAATATTTAAGTTATTATAATATTATTATTTTGTTTACCTGTAATAATATTTGGTTTTTATAATGATCTGGATAGTTATTATTTAAAATATTATCAAATTGATAAAAAAGTAATATTTTGTTTAATAATATTCTAAATTATTATATATCATTTAAATATTGTGAAATTATTATAATAATATTTGTTTAATACTATTCTAGATAATTAAATATAACAATTTAAATTATTTTAGTAATAATGAATTAAGTAATACTTTTTTATTATCAAAAGTTTAATCATATATTTTCTTGATTTTCTCAACAGCTGAAATCTGATGGCTGCGTTCCTGCATCCCAGTCCTGTCCAAACACACGTTTACTGTTCACACACAAACACGCACTCAATGTAAACCGGTCCTCAAACGCACACATAAACAAACACACAAGCTCCTCAGAAATTTATCTTTAAAAGAAGCCTGTTTTCATCTCTGGGACTGATTCTGATCGCACCATGTCGAAGGACGACTGTAAGGTGGGCTGTAAACACAAGGAACGCAAGCCCAAAAAGCCGCACTACATCCCGCGGCCGTGGGGCAAACCCTACAACTACAAATGCTTCCAGTGCCCGTTCACGTGCATGGAGAAATCCCACCTGTACAACCACATGAAGTACAGCCTGTGCAAAAACTCCCTGTCGTTGCTCATCGAGTCCGACTGGCCGTATAAAAAAGAGCAACTCCGGCTCCAGCAGGGAGGCGTTCGCTCCCGTAGCCCAGCGAAGGGTCACTCCGAGCAGGCCACGATGTCGGATGAGCCCTCGCATTCGGCGGCGAGTCTGGAGGTCGAGGAGGCTGAGAAAAGAGAATCTGAAAGAGAAGCGGCGAAAGATGACGAGGTAATGGAGACAAGCGGCTCAGCGGTTATGAGTCCCGAATCTGCGGAAATGTGTTCCAGAAGCAAACGATCAAAGCAAGAAGCCGAACTCGTGATGGCAGATGTGTTCTCGCTCGAGGAGCAACTTTTACGAGCACGCTCAGTTGAGGTGGAGTCAAAGCTTCGACATTATAGGCTGTCTAAAACGTGTCTGTCGGGATCGGCAGCGTTGCTTTCGGAGCAATGGCGCATCCTTAGCAATCAGACTTCCGGTGCAAAGCCCAAATCGGATCCGGTAGCCTCTTCTTTACCCTGTTACCCTCCACCAGCGTCAACGGGTCAACTTGAATGCCCCGACACAACTGGTTTCAATCTGTCTTTGCTTGGCGTTGGATACCCACTGGCTCCTGGACTCCTTTCATACCTAAACCCGGCACTTACGACAGCGAGCACAGCGACCACAACCGCACCACTGCCCTTCTTGGCATCAACCGCACAGCTCGCCCATGTGCAAAGACACTCGGAACGGCCTCTACTTCCTCCTCACCTGTATTATCCTTTCCTGTGCGAGCACACCTTCGGTGCAACGCCCTCCTCGACATCCTCCGAGACGAGTAAACTCATCAAACCGCCCGCCGTAAGCCTTCCTCCGCCTTCATACCCTCCCAAGCTAAACCTGTGGAAGGTCCCGGCCCTGCGGCCCAGCCAGACCTCGCCCGCGGCCTGGGGGTCTCCCACGTGTTCCTCCCCGGAGCCGAGCCACGCCGCAAAGGAGAGGACACGATCGAGGGAAGGAAAGACAGGCTGGCAGCAGGACGCTTCCTTCACCAGAGAGCAAAGTCTGAAGAGGACAGCAGTATCGTTGGACTCCCATGGTGCACCAGGGGAGAAGAAACCAGCACTTGAGTTTGCCCTCGACTCTTTGAAATACACTCCGAAATCTACATCCATCGCCTCCCTGATGTCCAGCAGGCTGCCTATACACAACAGGTAAGACAAGAACCCTAAAAATGATAGGCAGTGGCTATTTACACTAAGTGAAAATAACAGCATTTTCTGAGCGATATGCTATTTACATGTGTACATTTTAGAGGTGAGGTTGCGAATTAGCTCACCCCTCCCTTTCGAAGCACATAAAGAAGCTACGGTGGCCGACACAGGACAAATATGTCTTCGTCTGAGACAGCAGAGAGTAGCTAGCGCTCTATAGAGCAGTTTGTCCGTTTAGGGCTACTTTAGAAACATGACAGCGCAAAATGGCGGCTTCACTGTAAGGGGACCCGCGGTGTATAGAGATAGAAATGGCTCATTCTAAGGTAATAAAAACATAATGCTTCGTTATGAAAGGTAACTATGAAAACATAGTTATGTATATTATACTGCATTTCTGTCAATAGATCCTCATAAATACTACACACTGCACCTTTAAGTGAAAATAGTATTTGCACTATGTAAAAATAGCAGTGTTTTCTTTGTAATAAGTGAAAATAGTAGTTAGATGCTATTTATACTTATAAATAGTGGCAGATACCATGTGCACCTCAGTGTTGTTGTACATTAAACAGTATGCAATAATAACATAGAAAGATTAAAATTTAAATTATTAAATAAATGCCGCCTTATTGGGACATAAAGCCATTCATACATCTACCCCTAACCGATAAACAATTTATTATTAAACACACGTTGGACACTTTATTTCCACTTTTCGATTTTGTTCTTTATTTTTATTGAAAATAAATGCCTTTCCAATCTGATATGTGATGGGAAAAGGGAGTAGAGCGAGTTCGGCAAAAGGCGAGTTCTAACTCAGGTCGATTTGCATCAACAAAAAAAAATTCTGCCACACCTTACCCCTACACTATATCTGCGTCTGAAATCGCGTACTCTCTTGAGTAGGTACTTATTTTGAATAAATAATTACTTCACGACCGCTAAAAAGTGTGTTCTATATAGTATGAGTGTGTGTATGAAGCTAATCTGGAGTACAACATTCGCTATGTTGTCATTATCATGTGACCTTCCGGCGTCAGTTGCATCACTTCACCGCCATTCACAAATCCTCTCCCGTGGCCTCATGGGATAGTGTCCATCGTATACACACTTCAGAATCTCACCGGAAGTAGTAGGTCATCCCGGGACTCCGTTTTGAGTACTGTGAATTCGGACATACTTCTTTTGTCACATACGGTTTTTCACCTACTATACAGTAGGGAAGTATGTGATTTCCGTAATTTTGTCTGGCCCAAATAGATGTCAGTGGGCGGGGGTTATTGTAAATAGCCTCTGCCAACAAGGTGCCAACACTTAGTGTAAATAGACACTCTGAAAATGGCAACACTTGAGGCCTATGAAGCCTGTGGTATAATTATAAAAATAAGTGAAAATAAATAAATATATACAAAGACACTTTACATCTGCTATGTCTAGCTTGAGTATTTTTTCTGTCTATGCATTACACACTCATGACAGAGTGGATGAATGGTATTTAGATACAATTAAACTGTGTTTTCACAGCCCCCGCAGTGACGTCTCGTCCCCGCTGCATATGTCTGAACAGCTGGAGGCGAGACAGAGAGGAATGGAGAGAGACGCGGACCCGGCAGCTGCTCTCCTGCAGGATTTCTCCACATTACTGCAGCAGTACCAGAACACGGAGCAGCGCGCCGCATCGCTGCCCGAGCAGTGCCACCTGTGGGCTCACCTGGGAAAGATCCGTTCGGAGCTGTCGCACATTCAACAGGCACTGGAGCACACGGCTCGCACCAACGAAGGGCCGCTCGATCTCTCCCTCAAAAAAGACCCTGCGGGAATCACAAACGGAGATGTCAGCGGGAGAGGCGTTTTGGGAGAAACGAAAGACACGGGAGATGAAAACTGCTCAGAGAGCGAGGAAGAGGACGAGGACGAGGAGGAAGATAAAGACGACAGAGACATGGTGGAACGAGGAGGCGGTGTTAAAGAAAGGCAGAAGTGCTCACTGGAAGCGCTGATGAAACTGAATACGTCCCAGGTGCCCGTGGTGAAGACAGAGGTGCTGTCCGACGGCGGGCTGGCCATACGGGCCGGGACAGCTGAAGCTCTGTGGCACAGCAGAACCACCAAGTGTGAAGCCGACTCAAGTGTCCTTCTCTGCTCCAAAACGCCAAACAGACCTCCGTCCATTCAACATCTGGACACGCTGTGTCCAACCAGCCCGCTAACAACCATTGACACGATGGTGTAGCGAACATGTACAGAAAGAACGGAGAAGAGTGAACATGAACTTCTGTTTGGACCCACTTCCTGTTTCTTATGATCTTACACATTTTGATCTAAAGGCTTCTATTGTGTGAAGCCTTCACCATTCAGAAGATTGGGGTCAGGGAGATTTTCTGTTGTTGTTGATAGAAATTAATACTTTTATTCAGCAAGGATGCATTAAAATTGATCAAAAATGTGATTTCTTTGAAACTTCTTTGAAAAAAGTCACGATTTCCACAAAAATATGATGCAGCACAACTGTTTTCAACATTGATAATAATCATAAATGTTTCTTGAGCAGCAAATCATCATATCAGAATGATTTCTGTCTGAAGGGTCACGTGACACTGGAGACTGGAGTAATGATGCTGAAAATTCAGCTTTGATCACAGGAATAAATTACATTTTAAAACATATTCATATAGAAAACGGCTATTTTTAAATTGTAATAATATTTTTACTGTACTTTTTGATCAAATAAATGCAGAAGAGACTCGCAAAATCTTACCTACTCCAAACTTTTGAACACTAGTGTATATAAGTACACTGTATGATTAACATGCTATATAAAACACCATGCCATTTACAAAATAAACGGTTGAAAAGACTATGAAATAGTCTGGTTTGAAATATCAAGTAAAGCGAAGACAAAATCAAGCACCTTATGCCAAAAAGAGCTGATGGGGGAGGACAAAATACATGCACTGACTTAATGATTATTTCAATTAAAGTCCAGTTACAGGACGGAAATTATTACGCTGTATTCACAACTGTATTTATTTAATGTATTTGTTTGTAATTACATTTTCGGACATATTTGACACATTTCATTTATTTAGCATTCTTCCATTCTTTTTTAAGACGTTCTGTGTTCTGTAAATAATCATTTTAAATAAGATAATCTAAAGAGATGATTGTTTCACATAATAAAACTGAAGGATACTGCAAATCTCACATTATTGACTCATCAGTGTGCATTACGTGTTCATTTAAGATCTGTACATAAAACACCCTGCAATAAAAATGTCAAATTATGTTAGTGCTTGTGTGAATTTTCTGCATTGCAAGACAGTGGTGGAGGAAAAGATAAACGGTATGACTGCAGCGTAACACACAGAATAAATACTAATGGACAGATTGTGTGAAAGAGGTTAATGTTTCGGTTCAGGATGTCGGGTGACGCGGTCTGAGCTAATGCGTGGTGATGCGGTGCTTACAGGTGTACAGTATTGGTCGTGACGTGTTGCTCTGCTGTGGTAAAGGTGAACTCTGACCGTGAGCCGTACCTGAGCAGAAGCTCCTCCACACTGAAAGGTCAAAGCTCCAGGGACGAGCCGGTCCACGAGCATCACACACCACACCCGACCCTCTCGCCCAGCTTTCAACACGTGCACCTGAAAGGTCACCTGCCACAAACAAAAGTGTCAAAGAGCTTTATTTTAATAAAGTCAGTGCAGATTAGGTCTCAGTTTAACCTTTTATTATTTTATATTATATACCTTTATATATAGTTGACAATTCTTAAAGGGACAGTTCACCCAAAAATGTTAATTACTCTATGATGTCCTCACCCTCAAGTCATCCTAGGTGTATATGACTTTCATCTTTCAGACGAATACAATCAGAGTTATATTAAAAAACAGAACGATACATTTACATGAACTATACAATAAATTTATCTTTTTAAAAATGTAATATAACTCTTATTTAATTTGTCTGAAAGAAGAATGTCATGTACACCTAGAATGACTTGAGGGTGAGTAAATCATGGGCTTGTTTGAATTTTTGTAAATAAATTCAGCAAGTGTAAAATAACTAGAACTGATTTGACATTTGCCAACATAAATGCTTGGAAACATTTTCTGATTTTAAAGCTACACTGTGTAACTTTTTTAGTTTATTCTTAGCTAAAAACACTTAGTTCTTTCAAAAATATATGTGCTCATTAATGTATATTTACTTCTTTCAAGTAATAAAGTTTTCTCGTAAGTTTATAATATGCCATTGAAAATGCATACGGGTAAGGGGTTCGAATGGGGGTCGCCATGTTGCCCCTCCATCTTGAAAGTACATTAGCCAAAGAGGGACATACCCGTAAATTCAAGCTTCGCCTTTCGCGTTTTAACACTCGATGGCATCGTGTTGAATGTGAAGAGGGGGATTGCTGGATTGAACTGGAAGCCATGTTAATCTTGGACTAAATCGGCCACCGTAGGAGTTAAAACGAAATCGGAATTGGGAGGAACAGAAACTAATATTTACTGGATGGTCATATACCTTTTCACAGATAGATGGGGATAGAATATCACACAGTGTAGCTTTAAACATTGGGATGAAAGCATAATACAACAAACTTTAAACCAGCTTTAAAAAATGATCCAAAAAAGAATACACTCTAAAAAACAAGGTTCTATATGGCACCAAAAATGGTTCTTTCGTCGTAATCATAGGGGAACCACTTTTGGTGCTATATAGCACCATATCTTAACATGTTCTGTATATGGTAGCAGACCTTAGTCAAAGAACCGGTGAAGAACCTCTGAAGAACCGCAGAAGAACCACTGAAGCACCAAAATTGGTGCTATATAGCACTAAAAAAGGTTCCCCTATGATTACGAGCCAAGAACCTTTTTTGGTGCCATATAGAACCTTTTTTTTTAGAGTGTATAATAAATAAATAACTGTTTGTTATTTGTGTGGGTTTTAAATTAATAAAGCAAACATGTATTCCCTTACTATTCTAGCTTATGCGACACTAAGCAATGTCCAAAACTTAGTATCTCAGGCACTTTTTGTGATTTTTCGTCTCTTCATGACGGATCGCTTCCTGTATTCCTCAGTTGTAAGTCGCTTTGGATCAAGTACTATTTTACAAAGGTTTTTCAATGAACCTCAAATCTTTTATTTTGGGGTTATTTGAAGAGGATTCAAATGCATGCTTTATAATAAACCTAATTCTCTTTCTATGTAGATTTTACATTCATAAATGTAATTTTGCGAATTGTAAACCTATTTTTGTAGTATTCTTACAAGAGATAAAACATTATTTACTTACAATTTCACTTTCGCTTTACAAAAAAGCTCTCAGAACATGTACAATTTGCACGGCCTCAATGTGTGTAATTATTAATTTGTGTAATGCCATCTTTCTTTTTCGTTTATTTGCTATTTGGTTTTACTTTGAGCTATGGCATTGGTTACTCATGTTGGTTTGTTTTCCCTCTATTGATGTTATTTATATTTAGTTTGTTCTAATTTTGTTATGCCATAATGCAAACTAAATGTTCAAATAAATAATTTCCTTTTTTTTTTTTTTTTAAGTCGCTTTGGATAAAAGCGTCTGCTAAATGAATAAAAGTAAATGTAAACCAAATTAGATTATTATTGTTACATGTTTTCTATTCTCATTTCAGTTACAAAGAATCGTCCAACAATTAAATAAAATAATTATAGAGAATAATATTATCCGGTATAGAAGAGCTTTCATAGTAAAGAGCAATGTTGTGGCATCTTCTTCATTAAATAAAACAGAAAATGTAGATCAACTAAATAAAAACATTGGCCTACATAAGATGGTGCCTACAACGTCAACTCATTGCTGCGCATTTTAACAACAAACACGTAAAATAAATGTAAAAAGTGGAACTACAACCTGACGTTTTCCCTGTTATTGTTTTTCAGGGCATTTTTTGTATAATAATATAATTATATAGATAATGGATAATAGTCTTTACAACCTTCCTGAGGTAAATCTTCATCGCTCTTACCTGAACATGTAAAGCTCAATCGCGCCCTCTAGTGAACATGAAGCGGTCCAGCATTTGCCTAAACTCATAACCCATCATGTTTCAGATGTATTTTCTTAATGTATCACAAATGAAACGGTTTAATTATACGCTACAACAGCATCTATAACTTTAAAATATAAATAACGTTAACTTACACACCTCTGCTTGACTCTATGCGACTGAACATTTCTAAAATGTTCAAAGTGTCCATATATCACATATCAATCGCGCTTCATAAAGTAAAATATGAGCATTAATTTGCAGCCACACGAGATGACAACCATTTGAAGCACATTTCTACCACTGCGTGTTTTCAGGTTATCGATATTATCAACGGATTGTTTACGTCTCTTTTTCAGTCACCTGGTTATTCCACCGCTGTGCTGAAGGGGGCGCTGCAGATATATTCATCTGCGCTCACCCTCAGTATAAACCTCGATTCCGGTGGACTTTTGAGGGAAAAAATATCTTAAAATACACTTTTCACACTCTCACTAGTTTACTTAATTTGTCTACTATAAATATTCACCAGAGGGGAATTGTGTCGTATTTTTCCCGAAGAAGATTTTCACCAAACTGTCATTTCCACCATACCTAAAAAATTGTATTGAGTTGAATAACGTTACGTTCTGAGAGGATATAGCCTAATATTAAAATGCTCCTTCGACTAATTACTATCCTACTAAAGCTATTAATGTATCTAACTTATCACACGTTTAGCAAAACTTCATATAATCCAATAAAAACATTGTTTTCTTTGTTTCTTCAAACATTACACTTGTATAATCGCTCTTGTCATCATGGTGCACAAATACAGTAACTCTTGGTTAAAACTGTAAATTGTTTATTTAATAAGTGTTGGTTGTGATGGAAATTACTTACGTCACAACTAAAGGACAATAGTATAGTCACTGTCATGTAAGTTAGTTTTGAAAAGTAGCAAAAATGATAAAGGCCAGGTAAAAATTCATTCACAAGACTTTTAATGAGTCTTTTAAAAGTGTTAGTTTTAATGAGGGGAGAGAAAAAGCCTGGGACAAACTAGATAAACCCTCACATGCTTGCGTTCTGATCAATAAAGGATTGGACATTTAATGGACTCCAGGCTTCTTGTTTTTCCACTTAAACTGGCTCTAGATCCAAAATCCAGAGCAAAATGCAGTTTATGGTAGAGTAGCAGTGTCAAAAACCATAAATTAGATCTCCAAGCCTTCAGTCCTTTGAAAAGACTTGAGAAAAGTAAGGCTTTCTGGGCGATGTATTCACATTTCACTACACAAAGCAACTTAATAGATAGCATTTCATCAATCACATCTCTATAGATCACATTAAGATTCTGTGCACAAAGCAATTATCATGTGTGTGTCCAGTTCAGCAGCAGGATTAAGACTCTGATCTCATAAGCAAACACACACATAAACATAGACACAGATCTGCACAGCTGTGAGGGTCAATCCCCGGCAAATCCCCCAAAAACACCAGCGCCTCGACTCCAGATTTGCAGTATCAAATACTGACACAGAAGACCTTCACAACATGATGGATATTCACATACATACACTTACATCTCTCTTGGACTGTCATTTCAAAAACGTGGTAAGCTATTTTTCAGGTAATTGACGAGTTATAACCAAAACTTAAATAATTTTCTGTAATTGAAATATTAGATGAAAAACTTAAATGAATTAGAAATGTTGCTTTGGCAACTAACTGAAATAAGTTTTGAATAATTTGAAGTACTTGATAAAGCTAGACATAAAACTAAAATAACAAAAGCACATAGCATCATTTCAAAAACTTAAACTAAAATGAAACCAAAAAAATTGCAAAATGCCAAATCAGAATATTATGCAAACCTGCAACAATTTTTTAAAAATCTGTTACATTTCACAAATATACTTATACTCACTCACTTAATCTCACTTTATTAAGCGATGTCTTTGCTGCTGACCTTCGATGATCTAATTCAACCATACAACATATAAAAAATACATTGGTTCATTCATTTTTTTTGTTTTTATCGCTGAAGTAAGGGTACGTTTACACGACAACAATGTACTAAAAACAAAACGATCCCCGTTCACACAAATCTGCGAAAATGACTAAAAAGCATGGGCGTCGGAACCATTGTATGTGGGTGGGACAAGACCCACCCACTTTTTACGATCAATGATATTGGACCCACTCACTTTTATCGTCTCTAACATTCAGCACGTCTGTTTACCTACCCCTAATCGATAAACACTTAAACACATGTTAGACGCTTTATTTCCACTTTTCTAATATTTTCATCATTTTTATTGAAAATAAATGCCTTTCCGATCTGATATGTGATGGGAAAAGGGAGAAGATTGAACTCGGCGAAAGGCGGACTCGAACCGCGGGTCGATTTGTGTCAAAACTAGATGCCATGCATCTTACCCCTACACTACTACCGCTCTCAATGGAATGGCGAATCCCGTAATTTTGTCTTTCCGAACTATTCGCTTAGCAAGCAAAGTGGTATATTTGTACTTATTGGCATCTACGCCAGAAAAAAAAAATTCTGAGGACCCACCCACGTTTTTTTTGCTTCCGACGCCCATGCTAAAAAGGCTGTATTATGCATGTCATTCACGAACACGTAATACACATGTATGAATAGGGTGACTATATTTTGATTACCGAAAACCAGGTCACTCGGCCCGGCAATGAGATACTCAAATGATACTCGAAGTTTACTCAAAGATTCCTTATTAATTTCAACACATTTAAAGTATGCCCCCTCTGTATGGATAGAAAATTGTTACATTAGGGCCAGGACAGGACATGACCTGGGAAAACAGGACGTTTGGTCAGCCTATGCATGAACATGTAACACGTATGCGTGTGACGTCACCGTTTTCACAGATTCACGTTTTTGTTGTTTACATAGAGACGGTAAAGGTCGAAGACTTTTTATACAGGAAGACGGTGAACTCTGATTACTTATGAATGGGAGAAAGTGCATCGCCCAATATGGCGAATAAACCCCGCCTTCTAAATGAAAGAGCCAATCGTTGATTAGTAAAGTCATTGCATCACTGCATCACTTTGGCTGAATTTTTTTTTTTTTTTTGTCTTGATTCGAGTGTTTAGAAAGCTTAATGGCAAGCTTTGCAAACAGTTTTGGATAATTTTATGTTTCCCCATTGAAAAAGATTGGAGCTGATTTTTAAGATGGCCGCCGAGTGAAATGACTTGTGTTAAAAGGTATCATTGTCAAAACCTTGCATTTTGAAACCCGTTTTCAAAAGCTTGCGTTTTCATGCCCCCAAAACGCTGTTGTCGTGTAAATGAACGGCCAAAACGCATAAACATTTTTTTGTTTTCAATTGAAAACAGTGTCACCTAAACCATGGGCGTCGGAAGCAAAAAAAATGTGGGTGGGTCCTCAGAATTTTTTTACTGGAGTATTAAGTACAAATATACTGCTTTGCTTGCTAAACGTATAGTTCGGAAAGACAAAATGACGGTAATCGCCTTAACATTGAAAGCGGTAGTAGTGTAGGGGTAAGACGCACAGTATCTAGTTTTGACACAAATCGACCCGTGGTTTGAGTCCGCCTTTCGCCGAGTTCAATCTTCTTCCTTTTCCTATCACATATCAGATCGGAAAGGCATTTATTTTCAATAAAAAAATGAAGAAAATATCAGAAAAGTGGAAATAAAGCGTCTTACATGTGTTTAATAATAAGTGTTTATCGATTAGGGGTAGGTAAACAGACATGTGCTGAATGTTAGAGACAATTAAAGTGAGTGGGTCCAATATCATTGATCGTAAAAAGTGGGTGGGTCTTGTCTCACCCACATACAATGGTTCCGACGCCCATGGTCTAAACATACCCTAAAGCTTTTCTTCTGCGTAGAGCTGAAAGGTTTGTTTGAGCTGCGCCCTCTACTGTACAGACGTGAATTTGCATTTCCTTTAGTCTGAGGCTAGTCTGTTCCTTTCACTTTTGGTGTGAAAGGGCCTTTAAATTTGCCAAAAAATAGAACTTTTGTTTTTGTTATTAAAAACCAAACAAGCAAGCCCAGTCCAGGAAAGGAAAAAGTAACACAAAAGTATCGTAACACATTACTAATTACATAAAAAGTTACTTTTTTATGGAGTAACTTTCCCCAACATAGCAAAGCCCACACACAATAACCTCCCCAACCCTGTCGTATTCATACTTTTGAACTTTTGCACACCGACTGTTTCCTTGAAAACTAGAGGAAGGAAAGAGAGAAGTCTGTTTCTGTCCGGTTGGCACAGTTTCAGGTAATCCTGCTAATCTGAACAAGAGGTGCCACTTCACTGAGCAGGACACACAAAAGACTGCAATGTCCCACAATTACACTGTGTGTGTGTGTGTGTGTGTGTGTGTGTGTGTGTGTGTGTGTGTGTGTGTGTGTGTGTGTGTGTGTGTGTGTGTGTGTGTGTGTGTGTGTGTGTGTGTGTGTGTGTGTGTGTGTGTGTGTGTGTGTGTGTGTGTTTGTGCTTTGGCAGCCTGACAGAATGTGACGAACGCTCATTCATTGACACTCATTCATAAGTATCAGAGTGTTTCATCAAATCAAAGCGTTAATTCACTTCAGTCTCCGTTGAAGGACGGTGTGTTCAGATGCATCCAGCTCTCAGTCATGTGTGTTTTTCTGGCATGAGTTTGTCTTTCCTGTACTAGCGAGGGGTCACTTTTGCCCTCAGCTGTGGAGTCAAAGGTCACACACACCCTCTAATTAATGTTTCCTGTTTAAGGAGGTGTATAAAAACTCCCTGCCCTGGGGAGACGCTTTCAGTCCCACTGTTCGAGCACTCACATTGGTTTATTAGTGAAGCTTGCTAACACAAGCATCCCTTTAATAGTGCTCAGTTATTTGAACAAACCCCAGACCCCGAGGATTAAAATGAATGTGTGAAAATACCTCCATCTAATCATTTACATAACATATTGCTTGAAAAAAAAGAACATAAAACATAAAAATGTGTTTTTGAATGCACAACACGCTTTCCCCCCATTTGTGCACAAACACATGCATGCAATTATATAATTATAATATTAGTAGAATTAAATCACACTGTGTAAGTATAATTACACACACATAAACACACCCATGAACACAAAGTAGTAGGATTCACCCACAATAAAGAGGGATGGGAATTCCCTCTAAAACATAAGCCCACCCCCAACACACACACACACACACACATACACACACACACAAATTGGGTTTTCGTGTTTTATGGGGACATTCCATAGAAAGTCAGTTTTTATACTGTACAAATTGTATATTGCCACCTTTGTGGGGACATTTTGTCTGAGTACACACACACACACACACACACACACACACACACTCAATCACTAACACACACACACACACACACACACAAAGACACTAACCAACACTCTCTTATACACACACACACACACACACACACACACACACACACACACACAAAGACACTAACCAACACTCTCTCTCACACACACACTCAATCACTAACACACACACACACGCATTCACTAACACTCTCACACACTCACTAACACACACACTAACTAACACACACTCACACACGCGCACACACACACACTAACACTCGCGCATGCGCGCACACACACACACACACACACACACACACACACACACACTAATTAAACACTCACAAGCACACTCACTAGCACTCTTACACACATACACACAATCACTAACACTCTCTCTCTCACACACACACACACACACACACACACAAAGACACTCACTAACACTCACACACACACACACACACACACACACACACACACACACACACACTAATTAAACACTCACAAGCACACTCACTAACACACACACATTCACAAACACTCACTAACACTCTTACACACATACACACACACACAATCACTCTCACACACACAAAGACACTCACTAACACTCACACTCACCAACACACTCTCTCTCTCAAACACACACACACACACACACACTAACAAACACTCACTCACTAACACACACACACACACACACACACACACACAAAGACACTCACTAAAACTCTCTCACATGCACACACACACACACTCACTAACACACATTCACCAACACATACACACACACACACACACTAACACACACTCACCAACACACACACACACTCACTAACGCGCGCACACACACACACACACACCCTCACTCACTCACTAACACACACAAACACACACACACACACACACACTTTCTTACTCAGTAACACACACGCACACACACACACACACACACACACAGAGTGGGATGAAATTAAATGATACACTCTTAAACTCAGAGAAGCATAGATGTTCCACAGCCTGATGTCCCTTTCCAGTTCCGTAAGGAAATCTTTTATTCTCCAGTTCTCGACTATTAGTGCTTTAAAGAAAGCAGAAACAAAAACACTGATCTGAAGAACCTGAAGAACGGAAGAACTAAACACACTTGTGTATATATTGTGACAGTGACAATTAATCAGCAGCCGCAACAAACCCCGTCATTTAAGACACTTTAGTCACAATACACAATATAATCTAATCTTAAGGGTCTGATGCATCTGCACACAGATCATTCATAACACCTCAAATAATTAATAACACCTCCATTTCTAAAGCTAAACCTTGAGAACCAATAAGAACACTCACAACAAGTGCCAATAAGACAAGTGAAGTGACGTTTAAAGTTAAAACACAGTTGAAATATAGTAGTTATTTACTAGTAGTAGTTATTATAGTAGTTATATATAATCAGCCTATTAGAATGATTTCTGAAGGATCATGTGACACTGAAGACTGGCGTGATCAAATAAATGCAGCCTCTGTGAGCATAAATGTTAATTATTCCAAATATTTGACAGCATGAATATAGATGCATGCGATTATAATAGGATTGTGCATGCATTTTAAAACGAATGCATGTCAACTGGTGGAACAAGAACATTATCGAGGTGATCAAGGTCGGATCCACATTTCAATGAATAACATAAAACTTCCAGACCCGGACAGGACATGATTTTAACTAACACTCCCTGATTTATTTGTGTATCAGCTGTTTATAGCAAACAATTCACACAACACAAGCTAGTCGAGTAAATTGAGCTTCCACTCTTGTACATTGTAAATGTGACAAAAGGAGCTCTCTTTCAGTTTGCAATCTTTTCAGTCGTGTTTTCAGAACGAGTGGCGGTAGCATCTCTCCCCCGCTGTGTCTGCAGCGGTGAGCCCCTGTGGGGCTAAACACACACACACACACACACACACACAGTCGTCTAAAGGGTGTGTATGTGTGTGTTTAGCCCCTGAGGGAGGCGGCCGGGCCGATGAATGAGAAAAGACATTTTGGAGGGAACTTCTTGTCGAGTCAGGAACACAAAACACACCCTCACAAACACACACACACACTGTTGTGTCTGGTCAGACAGGGGTTTGACCCTGAGGGCGCTGTGTGTGTGTCACAGATGTGCTATCGGTTTCCCTCCAAAATGTACTGATTTACAATGTATCAATGACAAAAGAGTCAGTCACTCACACAACACAGGCCGAATGAACGAATAACAGGCAGAAAACGAGGCGCAAAAGAGACAAACATCTGAGTTTCTCTGTTGTTCTCGCAGAACAAACCTCGCTGTCAAACGCTATCAGCGATGGCTCTCCAGCTGTCAGGACATTCACTGGGATCATTTCAACATTTTCATCTTCATTTAATGACTGCTGATCCAAAGTTTGCAATAATTCATATTTGTTAGTGTTTTTGAAAGAGGTCTCATAAGGCTTCACTAGTTTAAAAATGCAGTCATATTGTGAAATATTAGTACAATTTAAAATAAGTGTCTTTTATTTGAATAAGCTTTAAGAAGCTGAATTTTACAGCAGCTGCACAGAAAAACTGTTCTTTTAAATTGTAATATTTCACAATTTACTGTATTTTTTTCTTTCAAAAAAACATTCAAATGTGATTATTCCAAACGTTTGATCAGCAGTGTGTATGCTACACTTCAAATGCCATTAGATTATTTATAATGAGAAAGCACAGATCATATTTCATGAATTTAACACAAAAAGAGTGCGCGGAAAAGTGGCAGCTATCATTTTGAAACTGCTTATTAAAATGATGAGCTGATAAGCCAAGAACTGATCTCAATCAATGAAGTAATGTCCATTAAACATTTTAAGAATCAAAATATACACATAATGAGTGTTACAGTTGCCCACAATCAGTGTGAGCATCTGCCAGATACATTTTAAACTAATAACCTAAATATGAAACTCATGAATTTAAATCCACAACAGCAGATCAAATACTGGACATTCAAGACAAATTACTTTTATATCGCAAAATCAACTTGCTGTTAACATTTTCTCTGAAAGTGAAGCAGCTCTGAGGCGGTTAGTACAGTTGTCCGTCTCCCCCACTAGAGCTGCTACATTACACCAGTCTCTGTCTGTAACTCAACACTACTGAAGAGATTACCTGTCCTGGTAATTGCTCTTAAATGAACAAACACATCTACTCTTTTTGAAACTCCTTGCTCTCCAAGAACAGGTTTGTGCGAAGAGAGGAGAAAGTAATAGAGAAATTGAGAAAAACAAAGTACATATACCAAAATAAGGCATTAAAAAGTGCAAAACAAAGTACACAAAGAGTGCAAAAAAAGTAAAAGTAGGAAAATACAAAAAAAGTAACACAGACAAAAGAGCAATAAAGTACAAAATGAATAAAATACAATGTACACACAAAAATAAATAAATTAATTAACAAGACAGGCATAAAAAAGTACAAAAAAACGAAATAAAGAACAAAAATAAAACAAATTAATAAAGAAAAGAAAAGCAAAGCAAAAAAGCAAAAAAAACAAAAAACAGTACACAAACTAAATAAATAAATAAAAAGAGACAGGCATACAAAAGTACAAAACACAGCACACAAACAAAAAAGCAAAAAATAAACAACAAATAAATAAATAAATAAAGTACAAAACACAGCACACAAAAAATACATTAATAAGTAAATAATAAATAAATAAAAATAAACAAATAATAAATAAGACAGTACAAAACAGCACACAAACAAAAAAGCATTAAATAAATAAAGTACAAATGTACAAAACAGCACACAAACAAATAAAAATACATTAATAATGATAAAAAATAAAAATAAACAAATAATAATAAATAAATAAATAAATAAGACAGTACAAAACACAGCACACAAACAAAAAAGCAATACATTTAAAAATTTAAAAATAAAGTAGAAATGTACAAAACACAGCACACAAACAAAAAATACAAATAAAAAAAAGAATAATAAAAAAATAAAAATAAATAAGACCGTTCAAAACACAGCATACAAACAAAAAATACAAATAAAAAAATGAATAATAAAAAAAATAAAAAATTAACAAAAAAATAAATAAGACCGTTCAAAACAGCACACAAACAAAAAAAGCAATAAATACATAAATAAATAAAGTACAAAACACAGCACACAAACAAACAAACAATGAATAAATAAATAAAGTACAAAACACAGCACACAAACAAACAAACAATGAATAAATAAATAAAGTACAAAACAGCACACAAACAAACAAACAATGAATAAATAAATAAAGTACAAAACAGCACACAAACAAACAAACAATGAATAAATAAATAAAGTACAAAACAGCACACAAACAAACAAACAATGAATAAATAAATAAATAAATAAAGTACAAAACAGCACACAAACAATGAATAAATAAATAAATAAATAAATAAATAAAGTACAAAACACAGCACACAAACAAACAAACAATAAATAAATAAATAAAGTACAAAACACAGCACACAAACAAACAAACAATAAATAAATAAATAAAGTACAAAACACAGCACACAAACAAACAAACAATGAATAAATAAATAAATAAATAAAGTACAAAACAGCACACAAACAATGAATAAATAAATAAATAAATAAATAAATAAAGTACAAAACACAGCACACAAACAAACAAACAATAAATAAATAAATAAAGTACAAAACACAGCACACAAACAAACAAACAATAAATAAATAAATAAAGTACAAAACACAGCACACAAACAAACAAACAATGAATAAATAAATAAATAAATAAAGTACAAAACAGCACACAAACAATGAATAAATAAATAAATAAATAAATAAAGTACAAAACACAGCACACAAACAAACAAACAAACAATAAATAAATAAAGTACAAAACACAGCACACAAACAAACAAACAATGAATAAATAAATAAATAAATAAATAAAGTACAAAACAGCACACAAACAAACAAACAATAAATACATAACTAAATAAAGTACAAAACACAGCACACAAAAAAGCAACAAAAAATTGGCATTCAAAAATGCATATCACCTTAATTTACAAAGCCAAGTAGTTATCTCAAGTCTCCGCTAACTATTGACTCATTTGAGATTTATCCATATAAAGAACTTCATGAGTCTCTTGAGCTATGAAAAACAACATAGCCCAATACAACGGGCAACTTTTGACTGATTTAGTGACAAAAAAAATACTGTTGAGGAAAAAGAATAGCATGGGATGTAGTCGAGTGTGTCTTTGACCAAAGGACTGTTTATATTCATCTCCTGTCCTCAAAACACATCCATTTCAACCCAAACAGAGCAGAGAGTGTGTAGGTGTGTGTGTGTGTGTGTGTGTGTGTGTGTGTGTGTGTGTGTGTGTGTGTGTGTGTGTGTGTGTGTGTGTGTGTGTGTGTGTGTGTGTGTGTGTGTGTGTGTGTGTGTGTGTGTGTGTGTGTGTGTGTGTGTGTGAGGCTCTTTCAACTCTTCAAAAAATGCGGCAGAGTGTGTTTTCTGATTGGCTGATAATTAGATAAATGAAACGCACTGACAACAGTGATCTTTGTGTAAGTGGGCCAGTGTGTGTGTGTGTATGTGTGTGTTTGACTAATGATCTCTGACAACACAGGCTCGGGGTCAAGGCAGGAGGTCAGAGGGCAGCTTTTCAGAGACACTCAATTGCACTGTCATTAAATGGTGACATGCTACCATTTACCTTTCTGTGAGCGAGTGTTATTCTTGTAAAATCATATTCTGTCAAAAACAAGGTTTATCCTCCTGCACTTCACATCGCATCACATTCCTTCAATCCCAGCTCATGCTCATGCCCCGCCAGCTCTATTGTGCTATTATTGATCAACTCACACACACATACAAACACACTCAAATCCCCAGGGAATCCCAGGCAATCTATTCCTGAATTCCTCAGGAACTCAGAAATGGCGGTAAAATTGTCTTTTGGGTTTGAACTGACTCTGACTGACTCTTTCAGCGTCTCGCCTTTGTATCCGAACCCCTTCCATACGCATTACCATCACAAACATCAGACCCTCGCTGACCTCCGTCACAAAAATGAGGCACTTGACTAGAAAACACATACATATGCAGACACACACACACACACACACATACACACACCAGTGAGGGGTTCAATCCTGAGTTTTGTTGGTCAATTTGGTGGAAAACTATTCGGCTGCACTGAGAAGAAATGGCAGCACAATAATGAGGCTCAGGATCAGGCTGTGACTAAATCAAATTAATGCTTGTCTTGTTCATTTATAAACCACGTCTGATGAACTACTCTGTAAAAATTATGTTTTACATGAAAATACTATTTAAATTTCTTATATTTCGTTGAATTCAATCAAATTTTTCAAAGTAAATTCTACAGCAATTTTTGCAGTGTAGAATCAAAAACAGAATGTTATGCAGTTGCTAAGCAACCTTAGGGGCTTTTAAATCTCACTTAACCTTCTGGTGCTGTTCATGTTTCGGTCGGAAATGACTGATTTTATTTTTTTCAATGAAATGATTGTACTATATTTTAGATTTAAAAAAATTTTTATTTCATATTTTTTATTTTAAGTGTATTTTATGGTAGTAAATTATATTTACACAATAGTTATAACCCATTTATTCACATTTTGAGCACGGACATGAAAATGTAATTTCCAAACTTAAACAGTCATAAATGGAGCACAGACTGAAGTTTGGTCTCTTTTTAAAGACGACATGCGGCAGATTATTGCTGAAGCAAAAAAAAACGTGAACTTGAAAAAGTTATTAAATCTTACATTTATTGTTATGGAAAATAAATTTGTATATGAAATGCATATTTTCCAAAACAAGTTTTACTCTAAAACTGTGATAAAATCAAAGCAAATAAATCTAAACAAGCTGTTTGAGGTTTTGAGGTTGATATCTCAAAAAATGAGCTTTCAGAAAGATTTTGTTTGGGCGCAGTACCAAACATTTCCACTAGATGAAATTCGTCTCCCATTAATTTCCTGAATCATGTTCATGATTTTTTGGTGTTCACACAGCAAGTGTCAAAACCTTTACCAAGTTTCGAACCATTCAGATTAAGTAAAAAAGACTGTAGCCACGTTTAGATGCGCACTTTTTTGTCATTCCGATGAAAAATCATTCCGATTGAAAGATTCGGTGGACTGTTTACATGAGACCCGATTTGGTGTTTACATTTGCTGACTTTCAATCTGAATCATTTTGTGACATGCACACAGTTTGTCTGTCGCATAGATTCGTAACGTTGCCAATTATAATAACTGCGACGTACGAGGATCAATAATTCTGTGTTGGTCATTTTTGCATTTATTTATTTTTCTGTGGGCGGACATGCAGTAGTTTAACCTATGTCCTAGCCTATACAGTGGCTATTTCAACAGCTGTGAATGATGAATGCGGACTCAAAATGAATTCAATTTCATTTGAAAAACACAAAATTAACAATAAAATGCACCCAAACTATTAATAAAAACATAGGATATACGGTGAACCATGAATGAAAGCATTCAAGCTATTATTTGTTGTAAAGTGTAAGAATCACCTCAGAAAAATAAATTCTTCTGTCAGGCGCAGTTGAAGCCTCGGACAAACGCTGGAGATGAGATGCCATAGCCAGGCGGTCTGTGCCATTATTCTAACATTATGTTCATAACTTGTTATGAAATAAAAAGTTTAATACCTCAGAAAAATGAACATTCCTCTCTTGTCAACATTAGCCCGGTGTGAGCGCGGCGCGCTCTCTTCAGTTGTGGAGGCCCGGGCGCTGTATATCACATCACAGAAAGACGTGCACTCACAGTAAACGGATCAGGTCGTTTACATGGTGGAATTTTTCGTTTGATCGGTTCATGAAAAGGTTTATCCCACCCTCTCAAACCGATTACAATTTCATTCGGTTTGGGTATTTTTATTCCGATTGAGGTGTTTAATGGAGCTTTTTCATTCGGATTGGACTTTTAAACCGATTACAGTGCTCCATGTAAACGCACCTTGTGTTTAATCTGTGTAATGTATGCATTTGTTTTGTACTTGGCCTCATGTTTGTAAGTTGTAGGCTATGTAAAGCGCTGTGGCCAACACTGTTTTTAACTGTGCTTTAGAAATAAATGTGATTGATTGATGTGGAGCACAAACCCTGCAGGACGACACACACTCAACTTTAGTCCTAAGTGATTGATGCTTGTGTCGTTGCTTGGGCGTTGCTATGCAGACGCTAAAGTGTGTTGATTTGAGGTTGCTAGGGTGTTGTGGGTGGTTACTAGGTATTGTTGCCTATCCTTAAAGGTGCACTATGTAAAAAAAAATCTGTAAAATATCCAAAAACCACTTGGCCAGTGTTATATATTTTGTTCAGTTGAGGACTTACAATATCCCAAATGTTTCCAACTATTAGTAAATCGTGAGAAATTGCTATTTTAACCAAGGAACCGGGACGTTTGAGGGAGTCGCCTGTCGATTGCGTCATATCTGCGTTACTCTCAGTTTACGGTTTTATTTTGCAGAAACGCTTTACTCTCACTGCAGTGTGAACAAGTGTCATAGCAGCCACCGAGAGAACGCACAGAGTAACGTCATAACATCATTTTCAACACAACAGAGCTGCTTTACCTCATACTCATGACCGGAAAAGGGGGAATGGTGACTGTGTCATAATAAAAGTCCTGCAGGCGACTATGCCATCATAAAGGTCCTGCTTCTTGCGAGGCTTGTGTTGCGCTCTTCTTATTAACAATCGCTCCTGCTTCATTCTACAACAACGTTAATAATCACATCCATGAACATGATTTCTGCCCAAGTCCTATCCCGATTCTTTTCCATTGGCTGTGAGGTGAAGCCCACATGTCCCAAGATTCTGCGCTCAAACTTGGCGTCATCAAACTACGCCTTTGTTTTGAATAAACTCTAGTGGACGAAAGAGTTACATAGTGCACCTTTAAGTGTAGGTCATAGCGGTTTCCCCCCACCATTTTATCATTTCCCAAGTGTACACTCTTGAAAATAAAGGTTGCAAATTGATGTTTTAGAATTAACGCTATAGAAGAACCATTTTCGGTTCCCAAAAGAACCATTTTTTCCTTAGTGTGAAGAACATTCTAAAAATCTAAAGAACCTTTTGTGGAATGTGAAGGTTCCATGGATGTTCAAAGTTCTTTATGGAATCATCAGTGCCAATAAAGAACCTTTATCTTTAAGAGTGTAAGTCTGATCGCTGGCATTGACATGCATCAGAAGTTGGTGGTCCAGTGGGTGAAACCATGGAACTGATATGCAGAAGGTTGCTGGTTCGATCCCAGCGGTCACCACCAGTGTGTCCTTGAGCAAGGCGCTTTACTCCATGTTGCTCCAGGGGGATTGTCCCTGTAATAAGGGCACTGTAAGTCGCTTTGGATAAAAGCGTCTGCCAAATGCATAAATGTAAGTTTAATTCTTGGTGTTGGCGGTTCGTTTGAATCACTAAACTCAGTACGAGCCGTCATAACAGTGATGTTTGACTAAATATGGATAGAGATTTCTCTCACAACATTTAGTCTGAAAAGCACATTTAGATGAGGGTGTTTCGGGAAAAGGAGTGAGTGTGTAAACAAGAGCTCGGGAGAGACGTGAAGGCCAGTCTTCCGTACACACAACCGACACTAAACACACACACACACACACACATGTAATAGTGTACTTTCACAGATACACCACAGCTCTCTGCTCATGTTTCTTTACTCTCTTTCCTCTTAAATGTTGTGAGAATATTTAACCTGACTTTAGCACATCACCGTCAATCATGAAGAAACTATTTCACACACAGCTGCAGGACATCCACTGATTTTAATCAGTTAACATTACAATCCTTACACACTGATAAAAATGAATCATTGAGGCTGTAAGTGTAACAAAAAAAACTTTACAATTTGAGTAGCTCAATTAATTTGGATTTGCAGCAAAAACGTATTTTGTATAAATATATATCGCACTTCTTATCCTGAGTAATGTAGACAAGGCTTTGTAGACGTGCATTTCCAACATGCTAAGTTACATTTACTTAAAATATTTACTACTGGGTTTGGCTTTTCACATGGTGATGACGTATTTTTCCATAATATTTCAACATAAATCTAGCAATTTTTCTCATTTTTCATATTTTAGGGTAATTTTATAACAGCGTTGTCTACGTGACCGTTGATGTTTTTCGAGGATGTTTGATCAATATATTTCAATGAACATTTTATCACAACTTAATTTTGTGTACAATCTACTTACTGGGGGTAAGGAGATTTCTAGATTTTCCCAGAATGCTTTGCGTGAGATTTAATTGGAAGAGAAAATGTTACATTTATTTATCTTCATATGTTTTTAAACAAGATAAATGAAGTAGATGGCTTGTTATTAGTTGGGATTTAGAAACGAAGTGAAACAGAACTAATGCGTGTCGTCGTATAAGTGTATTCACTTGTGATCTAATTTTATTGGCACTTAGTTGAATTATGTTTCTGCTACACAAAGTATTTGAGTTGTGTTTACGAGGAACATTTAGTTGAAATTACTTGAGGGTGCATGTTGAAAACATATAAAGTCTAGTTGGTAAAACACAAATTAGATGAGTTCAAAATAGTTGCCTCAATTTTTTGAGTAAAACCAAGGCGGTATTTTTTACCATGGTAATGTAGCTTATACGTGATATGTGGCAATGTAGACTCAGAATATAGAGTCTGAAAAATGTTTTATAATGTATATTTAGGTAGTAAATGAAGTACACTGCCATGAAAAAACGTTGGGGTTGGCACAATTTTAAAAGTTTTTAAAGCTGCATTTATTTGATAAGAAAAAACAGTAATATTATTACAATTTAAAATATTTGCTGAATATTGTCAATGTTGAAAACAGTTATGCTGCTTCATATTTGTCATGATACATTTTTCAGCATTCTTTGATTCATTAACTTAAATGCATTTACCTGAAATATAAATATTTTGTAACATTATATATTTGCTACACAATGTAATGCATCCCTGCTGAATTTATTGAGCTATTTACACCGTATTTCTTTATTTTTCATAATGCAAACAATATATGAGGGAAAACTTGGATCTTTTCTTCAGTTTAATTCTGTGTCATCATTCCCTCCATCTCCCCCACGTCTCTAAAGCTGTATTTCTGCATTTCATCAGTTTAAGTGTGTCCACCCATCCTCCCATCCTCTCTCCCTCCCCCTCCAGCATTCACTCATTCTCTTCTTCATTGACTCAGACGGATATATCTCAGCGCTCTCTCTCTCTCTCAGTCTGGACTCCTCTCTCTCATTGTGTGTCCGCTCACATTAAGCGTGATTAGCTCACACCCTCTCGCATACACGTTCACGCAGCCGTATTCACGGACAATGAACGCATGCCAGTGCAGTTTGACCCCTGAGAGCCGCATCTCCTCCCCCTGCCGTCAACACCGCCGTCTAAAATATCTCCAGTCTTTTGAGAGAGAAAAGTCAGTCGGGATTCTTTAAACAGGCCGCATCAGCAAGACGCCACAAATGATCTTTTCAACACGCATATGTGTCCTGCTGAGCAAAAGACCCTAGTAATGTGTCTCATTTAGAGTTCCTGAAGAGATCTATGCTCAGATTTAGGGTTAGGGTTAGATCCCAAATGTTCAATTTAAAAATTCTCAATATGAGCCCAAACATTTTACACCAAAGGCTGGTGTCTTTGTACTGTCTCGTGTATAAAGAGGAGATTGTAACCACTTTTAACATAGACCATACCGGACAAATGAACTGAAGACGTCCTACAAGATTACAAATCACACGGTACGACACTGATCCAATAAACTTGACATGTATGTAGACTGTATGAAGATGACCCCTTTGAATCGTAGGCTATGATGCAAGTTAGAAGAAGTGTTGAGGAAATTACTTTGAAAATGCATTACAATATTGCGTTACTCCCTTAAAAAGTAACTAATTGCTGTATTTAGTTACTTTTTAAATAAAGTAATGTGTTACGTTACTTTCGCGTTACTTTTGCTTGTTTTTTTACAACAAAAAAGTTCTATTTTGGGGCAAATGTAAAGGCCCACTGCACTTATTTTGAGGACTAATGAATCTTGTTTGTGCAAGAGAGATTAGTAAATACATGCTCACATTCAGTCTAGAACTATAATAACTGTCACGTTAACCCACAACGCCTCTGCACTTACTCACGATTTCTCTCAACATGGGGACACCAGAGGTGTCAATAAATGGGAAAACAAAGTAACTTGTGTTACTTATTTGAAAAAGTAACTCAGATATTTTGTTGTAAATTTAAAAGTAATGCGTTACTTTACTAGTTACTTGAAAAAAGTAACTGATTACGTAACTCAAGTTACTTGTAATGTGTTACCCCAACACTGCAAATAAAGCGAGATGAGTCGCACTTTGGCAATTGTGTTTTTAATGTGCGCTGAAAAAAAGGGGAATATGGACGCGGTCATGGCTAGGGAAAAGAGATCAACTTGGCATGCCAATTTGGTGAGTAGTTTTAAGTTTTAGTGACATGTTGCGTTGATCAATACGCCATTTCATGTTGCATTTTTATTGGCTTTATCGTAGCAGCAAACACACCGTGGGACGATCATGCTAAATTTATGACACTGTCAGAAAATGACCGTAGACTATATCTGATTTGCTGCAAGACTGTGACAACAGCCGTCTTTGAACCTCTCTCACTGTATAACCTGGAACACACCAAACCAACGGTCGGTCGCCGGGCAGTTTTCGCGCGTCGACCAACTAAGTTTTCTCGGCTGACGTTGGTCCCCGGCGCTTGCCGGTCAGTCGGGCCATCTGATCATTCTAATTGGCTGTTCTGCTAGCAAACCAGTGCATGAGAAAAAAACTAACGCTGCGTCCCAATTCGCATACTATCCGTACTAAATAGTATTCGAAAAAATTATTAGTATGTCCCAAATCGTAGTATGTTGAAAAGAGTATTCCAAAGATTCCCGGATGGTCTACTATTTCCGGTCATAATTCGAAGTGCAGATCGATGTGCACTCTAACAGCTGATATTGCCCACAACCCATTGCGAGATGGACGAGGATTCGATTAGAACTACAAACGCAGATAAAAAAGTGTTAAAAAACTACAAACATGACAGTTACGCGAGTCTGACGGTTAAGTAGAGAGGGTTAGATAAAGGGGTTTGAGTGAGCAATTATCAGTATTTAACCTGGTGAAAAGATATTTATTCAAAATTATCCACATTATCTTTCACCTGCAGCAGCATTGAGAACTTTTGTAATGATACGTTTGGCCATTAACTTTGCAAACACATGAGAGGAGTCTCTGCATTAAAGACCCACCACGAATGGCAGATCAACGTGCAACTACATTTCTCTCCGATAAGGTAGGAAATTAAATTGAATGTGGAGGATTTGAACTGTGACGATGATTGACAGGGCAGTTTAAACGGTGACGGGACGCACCTAAGCAAGTCCGTTAAAGATGACGAAGTAGTATGTCCCAAAGCTTGCATACTCCTCTGCTACACACTCAAAAGTAGGCACTTTTTCTTCACAAAAAGAGTACATACTTTTAGGACGTAGTATAAGTAGGCAAATTGGGACGCAGCATAACAGAAGTGACCGTCTGTGGTGAGCGACATTATGAGGTGCTTTATTTATATAGGGCATACTGGATAGCTCTTCCGGTTTCCCGCGTTGAATAACGAAAACAGACGACTGCCACCAGCTGGTACGGAAAGCTATTTACTCTAACGCAGGTGCAGAACGGACGTGCTACTTGGCCGTCGGATGCCGAGCGTCTGCTTGGTGTGTCAGGGCAACTTTGGACCCAGACACTGCCAACGTGAGCCAACTCTGCAATCTGCTTTTGTCGCTACTAGTTGGTCTGCGTCGGTTTGGTGTGTTCCTTGCTTATGACGTAGGACCACCATTTAGGAGCCATGAACACAGAAATCGCCACAATCTGGGACAGCTCAACATTTTACAATATTTACAGAGAATAACAGGCAAACAGGAACAGGGGAAACAGAAACAAAACCAAAACAGAGCATACACGTTACATGGTCACTCTCATAAATCTTCATAAATAAAGAAAAGTTGTTTCCTTTTAATTCTATTGGGTTCGGTATAAGGATTGTAATATTAACTGATTAAAATCAGTGGATGTCCTGCAGCTGTGTGTGAAATAGTTTCTTCATGATTGACGGTGATGTGCTAAAGTCAGGTTAAATATTCTCACAACATTTAAGAGGAAAGAGAGTAAAGAAACATGAGCAGAGAGCTGTGGTGTATCTGTGAAAGTACACTATTACATGTGTGTGTGTGTGTGTGTGTTTAGTGTCGGTTGTGTGTACGGAAGACTGGCCTTCACGTCTCTCCCGAGCTCTTGTTTACACACTCACTCCTTTTCCCGAAACACCCTCATCTAAATGTGCTTTTCAGACTAAATGTTGTGAGAGAAATCTCTATCCATATTTAGTCAAACATCACTGTTATGACGGCTCGTACTGAGTTTAGTGATTCAAACGAACCGCCAACACCAAGAATTAAACTTACATTTATGCATTTGGCAGACGCTTTTATCCAAAGCGACTTACAGTGCCCTTATTACAGGGACAATCCCCCTGGAGCAACATGGAGTAAAGCGCCTTGCTCAAGGACACACTGGTGGTGCCCGCTGGGATCGAACCAGCAACCTTCTGCATTTCAGTTCCATGGTTTAACCCACTGGACCACCAACTTCTGAAGCATGTCAATGCCAGCGATCAGACTTACACTCTTAAAGATAAAGGTTCTTTATTGGCACTGATGATTCCATAAAGAACTTTGAACATCCATGGAACCTTCACATTCCACAAAAGGTTCTTTAGATTTTTAGAATGTTCTTCACACTAAGGAAAAAATGGTTCTTTTGGGAACCGAAAATGGTTCTTCTATAGCATTAATTCTAAAACATCAATTTGCAACCTTTATTTTCAAGAGTGTACACTTGGGAAATGATAAAATGGTGGGGGAAAACCGCTATGACCTACACTTAAAGGTGCACTATGTAACTCTTTCGTCCACTAGAGTTTATTCAAAACAAAGGCGTAGTTTGATGACGCCAAGTTTGAGCGCAGAATCTTGGGACATGTGGGCTTCACATTCCACAAAAGGTTCTTTAGATTTTAGAATGTTCTTCACACTAAGGAAAAATTGGGGAGGGGGGGGCGAAAATGGTTTTTCTATAGCATTGATGCTAAAACATCCATTTGGAACCGTTATTTTCAAGAGTGTACACTTGGGAAATGATAAAATGGTGGGGGAAAACCGCCTTGACCTACACTTAAGGATAGGCAACAATACCTAGCAACCACCCACAACACCCTAGCAACCACAAATCAACACACTTTAGCATCTGTATAGCAACGCCCAAGCAACCACACAAGCATCAGTTTTTGAACAGGAAAGCATCTGACATTTCCTCCAAGTTTTCTTCAAAAATGTTGTACCCAGTGTCATGGTTTTCAACAATTGAATTAAAATTGTTCTCGGCATACAAAATATAGGCTAGACAAACTTGAGTTTAAGCCTTTGTAATCTTGCACACAATGAAAGTGAAGCTATAAACAGAATCTTTCTGTCCTTTCTACTATATATGACCCTTCTCTCAATCTCACTGTCCGTCCGTGTCCTTTAATCTTTCCATTATAGCAGCGTAAGAAGTTTCCTTCATTGAGGAAACACACACAATGCTGTGTTTGCCGGCAAACCCCTATGAGAGAGCTGTGAAAAATGACACTGTTGTTCTCATTGCTCTTTCTCATGTGAGTGTGTGTGTGTGTGCCTGCGTCAAGGGGAAAGACTGCAAACACAGCTGGATCAAGATCTGAGCAGACCAACACTATTCCACCCCCAAACACACACAGAAACCAATAATCGGACTTGAGGAACATGCTTGAATGAGGGACCAATCACATCAAGGATCGCCACAGAGCTTAAATAAAGTTGAAAGCTGATTTGTTGAGGGCCTAGATCGATTAGAGTGATCGGTTGACGGTTGAAAATGTTGCCAGAGAGTTCAAACTGTACTTAAAATGCTTTTAAAACATAAGAAAAATATATAATGCATCAACATTAATCAAAATAAGATGTTTTCACTCAATTCCACTGATAATCAGAACTTAGTTTCGTAATATTTCTGAGTTTTCAAGAGATTTATGTGTGCAAATATTGGAAACCGAGACTATATTGATCAAAAACAAGTCCAATGTCGTGCTAAACATACAGATGCACACACACACATGCATGCACATTCATGTTAGCTTTCATGTGTGTATTCTTTGAAGTGGCCACCAGAGAACAAAAGCCTCACTTTATACACAGCAGATCAGCAGGGAACGCAAAACACACACACTATATACACACCTCAGCAGGGCTACTGGACATGAGGCTTTGAATATGTCAAAGGTCCTGTCATAACCACATCAAAGACACACACTCTCGTACACGCACACATGCACACAATCCATAAAGATAGATTGCAGTGGTGATACAAAAGAATATTTGATTTGCTTATAATGCAGTAAGATGAAAGAGTCCCTCAGCATGGGCCGCACAGAGGGCAGGCGTCACACAGAGAGCTCCATTTACCCCCAACCAACCCGGCCATCCCCCTCTCTCCATAAGTTTAAGTAGTAACATTAGAGTGGATTTATCATGCGTTGAGCTGATTTCATCCTAGTCCTTCTCAACAGCTTTGAACAGATCTTGCAGTTTTCTATTAAAATTTCAAGCACTATGTATCTTATTTTTAGACAGATACTGCATTACAAACAGAAATTAATCAACTTCCAGCCATCTTAATTAGATTACAATGAATATTACAATTAAGATTGATTGCATTACAATTTAACTTTTGACTGCATGGTAATGTAATGTAAAACTGTGTTAAAGCAAACTTCGCTCTTAAAGGGATAGTTCACCCAAAAGGTAAAATGTCGTCGTCACTTACTCACCCTCAAGTTTTTCTAAATCTGAATACGTTTATTTCTTATGAAAGCTCGTTTCCGCCACAGAATAAAAAAAATAAAAAAGGTAATTGCGACTTTTTTATCTCACATAATTCTGTGTTATAAAGTCAGAATTGTGAGTTATATTCAGAATTGTGAGATTTAAAGTCAGAATTGCGTGATATAAAGTCAGAATTGTGAGATATAAAGTCAGAATTGGAAGATTTAAAGTCAGAATTGCGAGTTAGAGTCAGAATTGTGAGATATAAAGTCAGAATTGGAAGATTTAAAATCAGAATTACGAGATATAGTCAGAATTGCGAGATATATTCAGAATTGTGAGATTTAAAGTCAGAATTGCGAGTTATATTCAGAATTGCGTGATATAAAGTCAGAATTGCAAGATTTAAAGTCAGAATTGCGAGTTAGAGTCAGAATTGCGAGATATAAAGTCAGAATTGCGAGTTAGAGTCAGAATTGCAAGATATAAAGTCAGAATTGCGAGTTAGAGTCAGAATTGCGTGATATAAAGTCAGAATTGTGAGATATAAAGTCAGAATTGCAAGATTTAAAGTAAGAATTGCGAGTTAGAGTCAGAATTGCGAGATATAAAGTCAGAATTGCGAGTTAGAGTCAGAATTGCGTGATTTAAAGTCAGAATTGCGAGTTATATTCAGAATTGCGTGATATAAAGTCAGAATTGCAAGATTTAAAGTCAGAATTGCGAGTTAGAGTCAGAATTGCGAGATATAAAGTCAGAATTGCGAGTTAGAGTCAGAATTGCGAGATATAAAGTCAGAATTGCAAGATTTAAAGTCAGAATTGCGAGTTAGAGTCAGAATTGCGAGATAAAAAGTCAGAATTGCGAGTTAGAGTCAGAATTACGAGATATAAAGTCAGAATTGCAAGATTTAAAGTCAGAATTGCGAGTTAGAGTCAGAATTGCGTGATATAAAGTCAGAATTGTGAGATTTAAAGTCAGAATTGCGAGTTAGAGTCAGAATTGCGAGATATAGTCAGAATTGCGAGATATATTCAGAATTGTGAGATTTAAAGTCAGAATTGCGAGTTATATTCAGAATTGCGTGATATAAAGTCAGAATTGCAAGATTTAAAGTCAGAATTGCGAGTTAGAGTCAGAATTGCGAGATATAAAGTCAGAATTGCAAGATTTAAAGTCAGAATTGCGAGTTAGAGTCAGAATTGCAAGATTTAAAGTCAGAATTGCGAGTTAGAGTCAGAATTGCAAGATATAAAGTCAGAATTGCGAGTTAGAGTCAGAATTGCAAGATATAAAGTCAGAATTGCGTGATATAAAGTCAGAAATGCGAGTGAGAGTCATAATTGCGAGATAAAGTCAGAATTGCGAGATATAGTCAGAATTGTAAGTTATATTCAGAATTGCGAGATATAAAGTCAGAATTGCGAGATATAAAGTCATAATTGTGAGATATAAAGTCATAATTGCGAGATTTAAAGTCAGAATTGCGAGATATAAAGTCAGAATTGCGAGATAAAGTCAGAATTGCGAGATATAAAGTCAGAATTGCGAGATATAAAGTCAGAATTGCGAGATATAGTCAGAATTGAGAGATATAAAGTCAGAATTGCGAAATAGAGTCAGAATTGCGAGATATAAAGTCAGAATTGCGAGTTATATTCAGAATTGTGAGATATAAAGTCAGAATTGCGAGTTAGAGTCAGAATTGCGAGATTTAAAGTCAGAATTGTGAGATATAAAGTCAGAATTGCGAGATATAAAGTCAGAATTGTGAGTTATATTCAGAATTGCGAGATATAAAGTCAGAATTGCGAGATATAGTCAGAATTGCGAGATATAAAGTCAGAATTGTGAGTTATAGTCAGAATTGCGAGATATAAAGTCAGAATTGCGAGATATAGTCAGAATTGCAAGATATAAAGTCAGAATTGCGAGATATAGTCAGAATTGCGTGAGATATAAAGTCAGAATTGCGAGATATAGTCAGAATTGCGAGATATAAAGTCAGAATTGCGAGATATAGTCAGAATTGCGAGATATAAAGTCAGAATTGTGAGTTAAAGTCAGAATTGCGAATTATATTTAGAATTGCGAGATATAAAGTCAGAATTGCGTGTTATAGTCAGAATTGTGAGATATAAAGTCAGAATTGCGTGTTACAGTCAGAATTGCGAGATATAAAGTCAGAATTGCGAGATATAGTCAGAATTGCATGAGATATAAAGTCAGAATTGTGAGTTAAAGTCAGAATTGCGAATTATATTTATAATTGCGAGATATAAAGTCAGAATTGCGTGTTATAGTCAGAATTGCGAGATATAAAGTCAGAATTGCGAGATAAAAAGTTGCAATTATCTTTTCAAATGTTTATTCTGTGGCAGAAACAAGCTTCCATAATTTCTTCTGTTGAACACAAAGAAATATATTTTAAAGAATGTTAGTGACTAAACGGTTGACAGTAGCCATTGACTTCCATCAAGTGTTTGATATTAGCCATTGACTTCCATCAAGTGTTTGATTACCAACATTCTTTAAAATATCATCTTCAATGTTCAACAGAAGAAAGAAACTCATACAGGTCTGGAACAACAATAGGGTGAGAAAATGACGACGACATTTTCATTGTTGGGTGACCTGTCCCTTTACAGATGGAGAGGAAACATTTGTTTGTAAATCACTGACTTGAGAACGATGTTGTTATTACTGAAAATGAACATTAGTGAATATTAATCATATTGAACAAATGCTACAGCTAATTTTACTAATAATATTATTTTGAAACAATAAACAACACAAATAAACGCAATCTATATAAACTAATTTAAAAACAGTGATTAACAAAATGAAAAGTTAAATTTAGGGATATGACAAAAAAGAATCGGTGAATCATTTAATCGGTTCACTGAACAAACCGCTCGAATCAATTGATTCACTAAAACGATTCAGCGCTACTGCCAACCGCGTGTTATGTTTCAAAATCCTTCACATAGCCTACATTCAGAAGAAGCTGATTAAATATTCTTCCGTCGTAATCCTTCACCCAGTGTGAATAGACGAGATGCCATTCATTGGACTTTAACTGCGGCGAGGCCACGCCCCCGCTGCTGCTGTGGGCGGGGCGTAAAGTTTAGTCCCGTTCGGAAACTCTTGCGCTGGAACGCAGTCAGCAGCTGTGCGCGCGCGGTGTCAGTCAGTCAGTCAGTCACACTGCTCAAGCCCTACGGACTGATCTGCAGAAAGAGAGGGAAAGCCTAGTTCAGACAGATCAGTCTTTTAGACCATACAACAGTATGGAATCAGTAGTTATCCGTGTCGTTTAAATATAACCTCGGAACAGCAGCGAAGAAGAAGGACTTTACGCACGCGCCTCTGGATAACCGCAGCGTCTCCTCGCGCAGTGATGGAGGTTTTGGGCTTTAGGAAGTTTGCGATTTGGATTTCATTCCTGACGGGCTTCACGATGGCCAGTTACTCCGATGACCAGTGTAGCTGGAGGGGAAGGTAAATCTCATCAACACGGAGTTAAATGCGTTCTAGTGGTGTTTAAATGTTGCATTTTGTCCAGGAATGCATTGGGTTTTCACGCTGTTGCATGAGTTTTGTGCAGTTTTTAAGTGTGCTAAAAGTATGCATTAGTGAAATATTTTGTATAAAGGTAAAATAATTACAATGCAAGTGCAATACTCATCTTATATGTGCCTGATCTATCTATCTATCTATCTATCTATCTATCTATCTATCTATCTATCTATCTATCTATCTATCTATCTATCTATCCATCTATCTATCTATCCTCTAAAAAATGCTGGGTTAAAAATAACCCAAGTTGGATTGTAAATGGACTAACCCAGCAATTGGGTAGTTTTAAGCAAACATTTAACCCAAACGCTGGGTTAAAACAACCCAATTGCTGGGTTAGTCCATTTTCAACCCAACTTGGGTTCTTATTAACCCAGCATTTTTTAGAGTCTATCTATCTATCTATCTATCTATCTATCTATCTATCTATCTATCTATCTATCTATCTATCTATCTATCTATCTATCTATCTATCTATCTATCTATCTATCTATCTGAGGATAGATTGTGGATATAGTCAAGTTTTGGATTATTTGGGTAAATGTCTGCAAAAAGGGTAAATTAAGCACTTATAGATCATAAAATACAAGGAAGAAATAAAAAATATAATAGGAAATGTGATATCAGGGGTTGCAATGGCTGTTTCTGTTAGTGCGGTAAGTTTAAAAGACTGCAGGGATTGTAACCAGTA
This sequence comes from Romanogobio albipinnatus, assembly GCA_023566225.1. Lineage (NCBI taxonomy): Eukaryota > Metazoa > Chordata > Actinopteri > Cypriniformes > Gobionidae > Romanogobio > Romanogobio albipinnatus. Next base: position 38,670,897 of record CM042260.1, on the reverse strand, counting down.
GGGGGCGGTGAGCTTTTCCTGCAACTTTAATACCCACTGGACAAATTCAAGTTTCAAGTTTATTTGTCATGTGCACAAAAAGTCAGTGACAAATTGTAAATTGAACTGCTTGCGGTGAGGCAGGGCTATTCTACAGCGGTACAATACAGGAAAGACATCAGAAGATGCACCGTATATTTAATGTGGACACTTTCTCTCTGCAGTGGCCTCTCTCAGGCAGCGAAGAACGTGGAGCAGGTTTGGCTGAGGTGTGCGGAGGGTTCGGTGGAGTGGCTGTACCCCGCTGGAGCGCTGCGCCTCACCCTCTCGCCCCGCCTGCCGTGGAGCGCCATGGTTCTGGGCGAGTCCAGTAGGAGCCCGGTGTCGGCCTGCATCAAGCCGGATCAGCACTGGGGTGGAGCCCAGCTCTACCTGGAGCGAGACGGGGTCCTGGAGCTCCTGGTGGGAGACGAGACATCCGAGACGCCCGGCCCGGCCCGTGTGCGCTGCTTCAGTGCCATGCCCGGAGAACGAACAGCCCTCTTCCTGCAAGCGACACCCCACCAAGACATCAGCAGACGCATCGCAGCCTTTCGCTACGAGCTGAGAGGGGATTGGGCGGCGCAGCCGTCAGTCAACACGGATCCAGTTGGCATTGAAGGTGAAGATGCAGTAGTGATAGACATAACGCAATATGCACAATTCAACAATGATTTAATTTCGGAAAAGAGAAAGAAATCACGAGTCTCAACCCATTCAAACGCTATGAAACTATGCAAGGTTGGAGATGAAGCTCTCCTAAATTAGTTTGAGTTGCCCTTTGACCTCTGGGAGGATGGGGGTGCAGAACGAGGGCCAGTCTTGAACAGAGCATTCATTCAAACTTTAACGAGACTTGAACTTTAGACTAATGCATTTTAGAGTAGATCCGCCAGGTGAAGAATCCCACAACTTGCTTCTTGAAAGGCACTAATTCGTCACTTTTACTTTTCGACCTGTAATTGTAGCACTGCAATTATTTAAATGTAACGTTTTAGGTAATCTCAGCTGGGCAGCTCCTTCCAGCCAGTTGTGAGAAATGGGGGAGGGAGCGTTCGGATTCGGAGAGCGGAAAAGACGAGAGGGGAGGGGGGGAGGGAGAGAAAGACAAAAGCTTAGTATGGAGGAAGGTGTGGGGGGGTTGTCTCTATAGTGAGCCATTTCAGAGAATTGCATGAGAGCACAGTCGCCGTGGTAACGGGGGGGTTGGGGGGGAAACTACGCAACTGAAAAGCGGATCTTTTGTTCAGAGTTTTGGGAGCAGAGAGGAGACCGGGAAGGACGTTTAAAGTTTTAAAGGGCCAACAACTTTCTCTCTCTCACACCCACACGGACACCTGTTGATCTGTTTGAACGTGCACATGTGTAGCTGCGCTCGTTTCAACTTCTAATAATGACGACTTTAGGTAGTGCTCAACTTTAAGTAATGCTAAACCAATATGGCCGATATCTACGTGCAGAAGGGATGTGTGAGTAGAGAAAATGTTATCAGCCACACTGTAAAAAAAAAAAAAGTTGCTGCCTTCAATTTTTAAGTAAAATCAACTTGAATGTTTAAGTCATTTCAACTTAAATTACATTAAATGAGTTGAATCTTGTATAACCTTGTTGAAAATAGCCTAACTTATTTTGATGAGTTAAAGCAACGTAAAAACATATGTTGTAATTTGTATTGATCATATCATTCTTTACAGTGCAGTGCAATTATATATATATATTATATGTAAAAAATGATATGAAAAATGATATGATCAATAAGTAATTACAACATATGCATATATATATTTTTTTGCCAACATTTCTCATTTTAATTTAGTTTAATTTAATGTACTAAAATAACTAAAATTGTAAAAAAAATTATAATAATAATATAACATGAACTTTCGTCATACATAATTTATATTAAAAATTATAATATATATAATTCATATAAAAAATGACCAAAATATACCGTAAAATTACAGAAAATGTAACTAAAATTCAAATAAAGGCACTAATTTATTTGATTCAAAATATTAATAAAAACTACAATAGTATCTCAATGAAACTAAAATAACACTGATTTAAGAAAGTGTACCAAAACTATATACCACCTATTAATTTGTGGTGGTTTACAAAAAATAATATTTATTTAAAATTAATTTCGGAACACTTTTTGAATCGTATATATTTAAGTTGATGACATTTTACATTTAATTTGACATATTTCTCACTATATTTTTGTGTAACAGAAATTTCAATGTTGACAAATATGAAGTTGAAGAAAAAAATGTAGATGTGACCAAAGACGTTCAGATTAGCCTAAACCCCTCGTCATCTACCCTGACTTAAATATTTTGACTAGAAACTATAGTCACCATGGTCAATTTCTGTAAGCACGTCTATACAAACACCTTGCATCTTCCAAACAACACAAAACCTGGGTGGGTTTTATAAGATCAGCTGTTCAGTTTACTAGCTCATATAGATCAGCCAAAGGAACAATAGAGAGGAAGAGGGAAGTGTGAGGATCTGGAAAGAGGAGATGCATTACACACCTCTCTCATGAGCTTTGATGAGGTGAGATGGCTCACACCTATCAGAAGGTCATTCGCCTCCATCACACCTCCACCGCAGAGCCGTAAAGTAGCAGCTGCGCCTCATCTTGAGCTCTTCCTGTTCTTCTGTCTCATATCCCTCTTCTCTTTCTCTCTCAGGAGCCTGCAGGCCGTGCAACAACACCGAGATTCTGATGGCTGTGTGCACTAGTGACTTTGGTGAGTATTTGGATTGAGTTATTCTTCTCCTTTATTAGGATAAAGGCGTCTTTATCCAAAGCAATCAGCAGGATGTTTCCACTAAGGGTAGCAAAAACCTCAAACCTTCAACCTTCAGCTACCAGTCCAGATCTTAAACCTCATCGCCACACTTTCTGGTGGTTCAGTTTAAGATCTGGACTGGCAACCATAAAGGTCACAGGTTCAACCCCAAGTAAGGGTCAGACCTTTTGTCTGCAAGGTACTGCTATTTTAGTATAATTAAGATATTATTTTGGTTTTTATTAATATTTTGAATTAGAATTTATTTTTATATTTTCCATTTTATTTTTATTGTTTTTAGTTTTTTTTATTATAAAATATGTCTATATAGTTTTTTTTTTTTTTCGGTTTTAGTGTTTTATATTTAAGTTATTTTTATGATTGTATAGATGCTATTAAATAATATTTTGAATTAGATTACATTTTTTTGCATTTCAATTTAATTTTTTAATTTTAATGTATTTTTAAAAATTTCTTATATTTAAAAAATAGTTTTAGTTTTTTATATTTCAGTTTAAATTATATTTATTTTAGTATCATTGAGATACTATCTATTATGGTTTTTATGAATATTTTGAATTAGATTTTACTTTTTATATTTCCCATTTAAAACATTTTAAAGTTCTGTTTTGTCATTTAAAAAAAGTCTATATAGTTTTAGTTTTTTAAATTTCAGTTTAAATTATTTTTATTTTTTATTTATTTTATTATCATCGAGATACTATTACGCTTTTTATTAATATATTTTTATATTTATATTTATAATATTTTCCATTTTAATTTTTTTTTTAAAGTTTTTAAAAAAAATGTCTATATAGTTTTTATACATTTTTATTTCAGTTTTAGTTTTTTTTTTTTGATATAGCATAGTTTTTTTTGTTTTTTATTACAGTTAAAGTTTTTTTTTTCTTAAGTAATGGAAATGTTTTAGTTTGCTTCAAAACTTTGACTGTAAATTGCTTTAAATAAAAGGACATTTCTGATTTATTGACACCAAACCCAATCTGTATTAATCCAGTTGGTAACTTTAGTCCCATCCAGCTTTCATTTCTAGTTTAGAAGGAAATCGTAAACCAACCAAAGTAGCAAAAGCTCAAGTTGGATGTTAATGAGCAATATGTGAGTTTTATCACCAGTCTGCCTGTACTAATGTAGCTCTCTCTGTTTTCAGTGGTCCGAGGGAACATCCGTTCAGTGGAGACAGACTCAAACTTGAAAGCGGCAGTCATCAAAGTGAGTGCAACACGAGTTTACCGGCAAAAGTTTGCGCTGTTCCCTGAATCCGGGCGTCTGACGCGGTCAGGGGAGATCCGTACACCTCTGCAGTGCGGCGTTCGGCCCGGCGCCGGGAGCTTCCTGTTTACCGGGCGTGTGCACTTTGGGGAGGCATGGCTCGGCTGTGCGCCACGTTATAAAGACTTCCTGAAGGCGTACGAGCAGGCCAAACAATCCCTAATGATCCCCTGCACTCTGGTGAACGACTGACGGAAGAACAGCGGTCACGGGCGGGCGAAACTTGACGGACCCTTGATTCAGATTCACAGGGTCTGAGATGAAACTCCTGAATTAAAGAAAGAATCAAGTTTAGGAGGACGGAAGAAAAAGACACTGAGACACAGAAACAACCAAGGAGGAATTCTCAGTGCAGATCACTGGATCAAGATGGATACCTGAAGGACGTTTGGGGTTATTGTGTGTCCACCGGTTTAACCCTGAACTGGGCCTCTATTTTTACACTCAGGAAATTGTCTTTGGACACTTTGATATGAACGTCATATCATTGAAATATCCAAAGTCCTCATGCTGTTGGGGACAGACTCTGTTCCCACCTCGTGGGTTGAGTTGGTAAATAAGCTGTACGCAATGCATGTAGCGCAGTCGTCTTTTGCAGTATTTGACGCCACCGGAAAAACCCTATTGATTGAAAAAGATTTTAAACGCTCTGTTTTTGTATTGAGAGTATATATTTTTTCCACATAAGATAATTTTTTTTTTTTTAAAAGCGTCTATTTTCTAAATTTGCACTGGTGAAAGGAAGGGAACTGGCGATGCCTGGATGCTGCAAGCACTGAGAAACCAAAACGCATCTATATGTAGCATAGCAAAAGATGTTTTATATAAATATATTTCTATAATATGAAATCAGCTACGGTTTATATGCTAACAGACTGAGAATAGCATGCAGCTAACACAAAAACCGATACAATAGAAATAGTATAGTAATTATTCTATGTCTGCAGATAGCATGTGCCGATTACCTCGCGGTTAACGTCACCGCTAGTTTGCTTTGATGTTGCTAATGTTATCAAGCCGATAGCGTTTACCATTCGGGTTGTGCTAGCTTGAGATATACTGAGAAGTTCAGAGCACAAAAAAACAACTACAAAGGTGCGTTCACACCGACAACGGCATTCATTTTCCATAAATTTAGCGACTGTTGACATTTGGACAAAGTCAAATGACATTCAGCTCCTCCTCTCTGGAGCTCCAATGGGGAGGAAGGTTAGAGTTGTGGGTGTGGTTGGATATTAGCTCCACCCATTAGGCACAAATTCAAATTCGCCCCGCCTCTCTGGAGTTCTAGTGGGAGGGGATACATGTACGCCCCACCCATTTGCTCTGCAGTGAGCCAAAGTTGAGCAGTTTATGAGGCTGTATTCTCACGATTAAACCGTTGTCAGTGTGAACGCACATTAACAGGGTATGCTCACAAATCTGGATTTTATTTGTAGTTCAAATATATAATCTATAAAGATAATTTAACGTCTGAAATAACACTCTCTGTTAAGCTTGTGGACTTGTGTACCAAAACATTGACTGCTGGTCCCAGGCTGGACTGCAAGCACTGTCCTGTGTCTAATTCTGCTTGTCTGCTATTGCTCATGTCTTTATTGTGTGCTTCATATCCATTCACTGTCAGCGATGGGCGTGCACTAAACACACGAATGGATGAACCAAACACGGAGAGAGCGAACTCACATGCCAAGCTGCCATATTTTTATGCTGCCTGTGTTTTTGTTATTAGTGTGTCTTTAAAACCAATGTGACTGCTGTGTGTAAAGTAAATGTATATGTGTGTTTATGTGGATATCAATGTATATAAGATGTTTTAGAGTTTTAAAACTGGATGAAGAAATATTCTGTTAACATTGTAGAGTTTGTATGAACGTTTGGTTAAAAAAATATACAACTATAAAGAACAAAAGTCATATTGAATTTGTCTGGTTTCTGAATTACTGAGTTGTACAGTAAAACAACAAGGTGTGATATAGAAGAAATATCTGAAATATCACAGTATTTTCTAATACTAAACAGAAAAATGGTCTTAAAAATGGTCCATACATATACACTTTTACACTAAAGCTTGTATTTGTTTGATCAAAATTAGTAATATTGTGAAATATTATTACAATTTAAAATAACAGTTTTCTATATGAATATATAGTAAAATGTAATTTATTCCTGTGATCATCATCCCTCCAGTCTTCAGTGTCACATGATCCTTCAGAAATCATTCTGATATGATGATTTGCTGCTCAAAAAACTTGAAATAATTATGAAATCTGATAATGTTGCTATTTTTCAGGATTCTTTGATGAATAGAAAGTTCAAAAGAACAGCATTTATTTGAAATAGATTTTTTCGTATCATTATGAATGTCTTTACTGATCGACTTAATGCATCCTTGCTGAATAAAAATATTAATTTCTTTAAAAAAAATGTACTGACCCCAAACATTTGATGGGTAATGTAACTATAAAAGGATGTTTGTCAGCATAAAAGGTTGTGCTGCTGTCACACTGACCAGGTTTCACTTTATTATTATTATTATTATTATTATTATTATTAGCATATGTACAAACTTATACTGTAGTTTTAAGGTGAATAACAGGAAAATGAGGAAGGGTGTTGGCGAACTGTCTAGGGTGTGTTTAAGTGTGTGTGTGTGTGTGTGTGTGTTCAGGTGTACAGTGTGTGTATGTTTGGCCTTTTAAGAGCTCTAGAGATAGAACAGGAAATGAGTGCGGCCCAACCCGCATACAGGAGCTCTCTGACCTGGATTGTGTTCATTTATATCTACTGACATCCACCATCACACACAGCCACACACACACGCACACACAGAAACACACACAGACACACGTACGCACACACACACAGAGACACACACGCACAGACACACACACGTACACAGGCACACACACGCACGCACAGAAACACACACAGACACACGTACGTACACACACACACACACACACACACACACACACACACACACAGACACAGACACATGTACACACACACACACACACACAGACACACAGACACACACACACACACACACACACAGACACACGTACACACACACACACACACACAGACACACGCGCACACACACACAGACACACGCACACACACACAGACACACGCACACACACACACACACACAGACACACACAGACACACAGACACACGCACACACACAGACACACGCACACACACGTACACACACACACACACACACACAGAGACACACGCACACACACACAGACACACACACAGACACACATACACACACACACACACACACAGACAGACACACACACAAAGACACACACACACGCACAGACACATACACATACACGCACAGACACACACACGTACACAGACAGACACACACACGCACAGACACACACACGTACACAGACACACACACAAACAGACAGACAGACACACACACGCAGAGACACAGACAGACACACACGCACAGGCACACATGTACACAGACACACACACAAACAGACAGACAGACACACACACGCAGAGACACAGACAGACACACACGCACAGGCACACATGTACACAGACACACACACGTACACAGACACACACACAAACAGACAGACAGACACACACACGCAGAGACACAGACAGACACACACGCACAGGCACACATGTACACAGACACACGCACACTTTGTACTATGCTGTTACCTCTACGAGTTCTTGTATTACATGTTAAAGGTACAATACAATTTTTTTTTAAAAATATGCACGCACACAGACACACACGCGTACACACACACACACACAGACATCCACGCACACAGACAGACAGACAGACAGACACACACACGCACACAGACAGACAGACACACACACGCACACACACAGACACGCACACACACATTGGGTTTCCATGTTTTATGGGGACATTCCATAGAAATAATGATTTTCATACTGTACAAACTGTATATTCTATCCCCTAAAAACCCCTTAACATATTTATAATATTTTAAAGTATAATTATTTATATAATGGCTGTTTTGCATCAGTTTTACGTTATATTGTATATTTCAGCGTGACTTAAATGCTTTATTGACCAAACACTAGCATCCAGGGCTAGAAGTGCTGGTTAAGTATTTTAAGTATTACAAGATCTACAGTGGGACAATGCGTCAAACATATACATTCTCTTTGAAATACTCTTTTGTGCTTTTGTAATGCTAACAGAAATATTAAACTGAAATCAAGCGTAGCGTTAGTTCTGGCAGGTCACGTAGTCAAGCTCACATCAGCTGACACACGTCTACCTATAGGAATACGGCGTCCATCACAGCACACATATAAGCTCCTTCAGTATTATCAGCTGCTATCGAGTTTCTCTGGAGCTAATTACCCTCCTCCATCCCCAGCTCCTCCTCTCATCAGTCAGGATTTGGCATTCAGATTCCCCCGAATCAGACTAATTCCCGAATTAGGTTGTACATTTTAATATTGCCATTAATGCTATCTGCAATACATTGCATCACTGCTCTCCCTGCTATTATTCATGCTAGGCTGCATGGATGCGCAGAGAGTTCTTGCCCAGGAAATAACCATACCGCCAATCTTAACTATATGCTAATTAATATGCTAATAATATGTCTATCATCTTTGACGACAGGGGTTTTGACAGAATTGAGAGTTATGGGGTTGAAATTAAGTTTGTGATCCTGTATGAATGAATGTGTGTGTGTGTCATACGTCAGGGTTCCTCAAACTCGCTCCTGGAGGGCCACTGTCCTGCAGAGTTTATCAGGGTTGGAGCTAAACTCTGCAGGACAGTGTCCCTCCAGGAGCGAGTTTGAGGAACCCTGCCCTACGTTATGGGGACACAAAGATAAGTTACACCCCACAAATACAAAATCCTTGTCCTTGGAGGGACATTTTTTGGTCCTCATGAGGAAAACAGCAAATAAATCAGTTCTGTGAAAATCTAAAAATGCAGAGTTTTATTCAGCCAAAATGCCTTAAATTGATCAAAAGTATGGAAACTTGTTCGCCTCACTAAATAAAACAATTAAAAAGATAATTGCAACTTTTTATCTAACTTTTTTCTCACAATTGCGAGATATAAACCAGTCCTTCCAGAAAAATGCGGATTTTTTTTGTGATTGTTGCGGGCAAAAATCCTTGATTATGCGGCACGTTTTCTTAAAAAATGTGATGGAAAATGCGGGATATTTATGTAATTTTATGCGATAAAACTTGCAAAAACTGCGGTTTGATGAAAAAGAGAAAAAAAGCTAATATTTTGAATTGAATATTTAAGTTCTCATCTTGTTTTATTGAAGACCTTAATAAACACATGGCTCAATTTGGACCGATTTCAAAACAATGCATCATGAAGCTTCGAAGCGTTATGAATCAGTGAGTCGATTCATGATTCGGATCGCGTGTCAAACTGCTGAAATACTTCAGCCAATGACTTTGGCGATCCGAACCGCTGAATCGACTCACTGATTCATAACGCTTCGAAGCTTCATGATGCTGTTTTTTGAAATCGGTCAACACACCGGGAAACTGCTTTGCGCGTCTTTTGCTGTTTTTGTTGGCAAATGGGAATTTGCGCTTCATCATGTTTTCACCGATATCTATGGTTTCACCACGGGGGTTTGCAGCTTTTCGATGACGTTCGCGTCGTGTAATTACGTCACTTCAAAACGTTCCCATGGCAATAGGGGGAAATGGCGGCTCTTGTGTGAAGTAAACGAACATTTTTCAACTTTCTGCTAATATATATATGACCTTTTTTCCAATGAAAATGCAGGGATTATGAAATTATGCTAGCCCCGCATATTTTGCACGCGGAAATAGGCAATTTACAACTTTGGCTGATTATGCATTAAATCATGCGATCGCATAATCGCGTTTTTCTGGAGGGACTGATAAACTCGCAATTACCATTTTTATTCAGTGATGGAAACAAGCTTTCATACAAAAGTGACAGACGTTTATAATGTTACAAAAAAGTGATCCATTTCAAATAAATGCTGTTCTTTTGAACTTTTGATTCATCAAAGAATCCTGAAAATAAAAATTTATTATGGTTTACAAAAATGAAGCCATATTACATAACACAACTGTTTCTTGAGCAGCTAATCATATCAGAATGATTTCTGAAGGGTCATGTGACACTGAAGACTGGAGTAATAATGCTGAAAATTCAGCTTTGATCACAGGAATAAATTATAGTTTACAATACGTACAATACGTGTGAAGAGACGACTCAACGTTGTTATGGCCTAAATTAATACACGATTGATTAACTTTTTAGAACATTTTTCTTTAACATTGTCTTTCTAACATTTTTACTGTACATTTATGAAATGCACTTTTTGTGCTGCTTTGAAACAATGTGTATTGTGAGAAGCGCTATACAAATACATTTGAATTGAATTGAAATACATTCACATAGAAAACAGTTATTTTGAGTTGCAATAATATTTAGCTGCATTTTTGATTAAATAAAGGCAGCCTTGGTGAGCGAAAGAGACTTCTACTTACAGACCCCAAACATATAGGGCTCCTAGTGAAATCAGATTAAAATATTAAAGATGGAATATTATGCAGTAGTTCATGACTGAGGATCTAACATGAGTATATATCTTCTAAATGCACTAGATCCCTGCTGTGTGTGTTAGTATGCTGATATAACACTTCAACCCCCCTAGAGAACACGACTTCTCCAGGAACACACACTTTTGTTCCTTAAGGGTCTGCAGATGGCTCTAATCCCATTAAAATGCGGAGGGAAACCCAAGTGTGTGTGTGATTGAGTGTGTAGAGCAGAGCTCCTTAGGTCGGGGTGGGCAGTGTCTTTCTTATTTCCCGCTAAAATGACCCTAATTATCACATCACACAAAATACGCAGTTCCACAGAAAAACATCTGAGTAAGCAAGTTCTAAAAGTCATGACACTAACAAGGAGGGCAATTCTAATTGGGTACAGACAGCTTTCTTCTGGTATCCCAATTCTACCTTTAAACCTTTAGATTTACTTTTTCCCACCTCAGTCTCATAGATGAATAATTGTGTAGTCATAAACATATTCCCTTTTCCCTTTCCGCTGACATTCATTCAACATTGGTTTTAAACCATAAAAACTACAACTACCCTCTCCCAATATTAAAAACAACACTGTCACATGTCTTCCAACTTGCACAGCAAGAACTTCTCACTCAAGAAGTCTCTTGTCTATGTCTCTTTAAGGTACAAGGGTGCTGAGAAACCTCTGAGAATTTTTTTTTGTGTTACTGTTGCCTCAATATTTAAGTAGTAAAAACAACATCTGACTAATACATCAGTGACAGAACATGAAATCAGACGCAAAAAAACGGCCATTAAAGGCACAATATGTACGATTTTTGGATTAAAATACCCAAAAACCACTAGAACAGTGTTATATATTTTGTTGACTTGTGTACTTACATTATCCCAGATGTTTCCAAGATTGTTTAAATCCAGAGAAATAATCTATTTTAAACAGGACACGAACCGTATCCATGGGTCGCCTATCAATGACATCATACCCGCGTTACCCTCGATTTACGTTTTAATTTTGTATAAACCATGGAAACACCAAAGACGCTTTAGTATATTGTGTGCTTTATTAGACAGTTGAGCAACTGTTTCGAGACATTCATCGATAGAAAACGAATCATTGTTATACAGCTCAACACGTTTAGTCTTATTGTTTAAATCTGGTGTTCTTGATTTACCGCGAGTACCATGTTTTACCATGTCTAATATCGATCTACCTAATATCGCAAGAAGTGGAAGCGGCAACTGTGGCATAATAAAAGCTCCACGAAATCAAGGCGTCATCAAGCAACGCCTTTGTTTTGAATAAGCAACCTCTAAAGTCCTTAAAAGTGAAGCTGGCGCGTCTTGATCGCCCCCTGGTGGTTTGGTATAGCTCATAAACCCCGCCCCCTTCATGTATTCTAATGGGACGCGAGACAAACTAAACAATCAAATTACACTTTTTTTCTAAGATGGTTTCTGTCATTGTAAGTAGTTTTTATCACGCTGATGTCATTTCAAGTGTTCGTTTTTTAAATAAATTTGGTTTGAGTTATTTTATGGTATAAAAACGAGGGGTGTGACGTTGACAGCTGAGATTGACAGCTTCTCCGAGTGAAGTCACTGAGGCACTAACAGACATTTTTCTGGATTTTCACGAGGATATTGGAGCTTTAGCTTTAATTTCCACATTTCCATAATTGTTTATTTCACACTGACATAACGAGTTGTTCTCCAGTAAACTGTACTAACAGATACTGCGGGAGTGTGGGCGGGGTGTTGATATCACGGCTCTATTTCCTGCTCTACTGCGCAGACCCAGGTCCCAAATCACCGCAAGATGTCAGTGCCATATAGCCTGGTCTTTCCAGACTCTCGTACATTTCATTTGTACAGAGAGTCTGGCCACTCTCCATTGACAAGCGTTTACTTCCTTGAAGGCGGGAACTCTGTTGAAGTTTAAAACTATTGGATCTGCCCAGAGCCACTCTGGATCTGACATAACCAATCGTTAATGTTTGGTCGTGATGTGGTTCGCCTCTGTTTCTCACATTTCTGTGCAGATCGCCGGGGAACGCGCTGCTCACGTGGCCCGTAACATGATTGTATGCTGTAAATAAAATGTCATATGCTTGAAAGAAGCGAGCTGGAAAGGCTTTAACTTCTGGATATTCGGCAGCGGTGCCACAACGGAATGAATAGCTTCGCTCGCATCTTTCTCCGCCGCCATTACTGAACTACAACTCAAACTAGCGCACGACATCAACGTCATCGTTCTCAGCCACTCCCTCTGTTCGCTGATTGGACCGGTAAAAAAAGGGCGTTTTCACACCTGAAAGTCCGCACCAAGGTCCAAACCGAAGTTCATGTTTTGATACATTTTATACATTCGGCTAGTTTTGGTTTGGTTTCACATTGCAATTATGCGAGCGCACTAAAGAACTTTACATGACACACTTGCGTCCACTCGTCATCATCTATGTGGGCTGCATCTGGACATTGATTGGTTTGTAAACGGACGTGCGTCTGACGCCAGCGTCTTTGACAAGAATGAATGAACGGACGCATATCATTGCCACTATTGAACAGTGCGCATTGCTTGACTATTTTCTTTTCGTTACGTTTAAAAGTGGACATTTCAAGCTTTATATATACACATATTTCTCATGTTTGTGAGACAAGTAGCCTGGTTTATTTGAGACACGCTCCAGTTCATGTGCAAAGCATGTGATCGCTCCCGCGATTATTGTCTGCTATAGACTATTTGCTTCTTATTTATTAAATTCAGGCAATTATCTGATGAAACATTGATTAAAATTAAGATACAATTTATACAAAATGAAATTCACATTAAAGAAAAGCTTTCTAAGCAAAATCATACAAAATTTCTTTCAAAACCATTTCTGACCTTCTGTCTTCTGACAGATTGCGCATCTTTTCATAATCAATGTAGCCTAGATGAAATTAAAAAATAACATTATAATATTAAAAATAAACAGGAACTTCCTGTGAATGGTCTGAAAGTCCGAACCATACAGAAAATGCTTTCACACTAGAAACGAACCGAACAATTGTTCAGTTTGATCCGGACCGAGACTACCTCTTTTCGTCTGACCAAATTTCGTCTGTTTGGTCCGGACCGTGGTACGGGGGAGGTTTCACACCTGTAATTTTGATTCGGACCAAACTGAAAAGTCCGAAAATCCGGACCAAACTAAGTAGGTGTGAAAGCGCCATAAGAATATACCGCAGTCCCAGGCGGAGTACTGAAGGAAAATTAAAATTGAGCGGAAGTACGTGGGGGGGGGGGGGGGGCGGAGCCAGGCTAAGTGCCATATTCGGACATTGGCAATTTGACTTTTCTTCAGTGGAAGATAGTGAAGGCGCGTTGCCCATATTTTTTTGGTCCAGACGGTGTAGTTACAATTTTAACCAGCCAAACCTTGACCTCTCAAGCCAAAAATCGCAACTTGAATAAGCCAATGGCGTGAGATTTGAGCGGGACTAGTGTTTAAGAAACCTGTCAGGAAACAGTTGCAATTTTGTTTGGTACTCATGTTTAAACCTCACATTAACATTGTGAGTTTTAAATCGACCAACACTGATGGGAGACGTGACCTGATGGTACCTGTTTCTCAGGTCAGAGAGAGAGAGAAAACAAAAACGACAGCGAAATTCACCACAGTTTTATACCCGGCATCTGAAACCCAACAGTGACAGGCAGAGGCTGATCTGGGTTACGGGTGTTTAAGTGTTTCCCTGAGGTACAATCAGTGGAGCTGCTGAACTGCTGATATAATGGGCAGAATGTGTGAACACATGCAAACAGACTGTGAGAACAGGAACAGAGCCAAAACATGAGGAGAGGTCTGGACCCAGAGAGCCACGTTCTGTTCATGTTCATGAGTAAAAAAACTCTGTTCTTTGACGAGCGGCTACAGGAGGGCGTCTGAATTTTGTCCTAATCATGACACGGATTAAACCACAGAAGTGTGGGAAAAAACTTTGGCACCCCCTCCTCTCCCTCTTGCCCATGTACTTTCAAACTTTCCTTCAGGTTATTTTCCTCTAGTTCCCTTGAACCGCTCAGCATGTCATTTCTCTCTATCTCTTCACTCAATCTCTTGATGTTTTGTATTTTTTCTCCTCTCCCCAGCGTTATTGTTATTCCTCCCCTTTATCTACTCACTCCTCAACTCCTCTCTCTCACTCCTCCAGACACGTTAAAGAGCTGAAATCCCTCAGAACGGTTGAAATCCGCCAGCAGGTGCTTCTGACAGAGAGAAGGAGAGAAATGATAACAAATGTCCATCATGACTGCCGAATAGAGATTTGAAAAACAACTTTCAAGCCGATTGAATACTTCATACCTGAGCATGATTAGAAAAATATACATTGACTATGGAAATTTGTATTGATTTTTAAAGATTTTAAATGATGACATTTTGAAAATCACAAGTAGACATTTCCAGGTTTTCTATGACCATGGGAACTATGAGACGCTCAAGCTTTCAAGAGAATTACAATCACTTAAATAAACTATTTAAATTCAAATGATTTCTTTCTGGAAAGGTAAAAGTTCATTCATTTTTTTACCCTGGTTCTCAGCCTGTCTGTCTGAATTCACACACTCATTAATTTGATAGTGAGTTCTTCTGTCTCTGCTCAAATTCCTCTCTCACGCGTCCCACATTCTTTCGCTTTTGTCACTTTTTTTCTTTCCTCCGTCTCTCCCCCTCCAGCCTGTTCTCATAAATTACTGTCGTTCACAAGGCTTGTCCCGTCCACTTACACACGCACACTCACACACGCACGCACACACTCTAACACGGGCTGCCAAAGTTTATTAGGCACAAAAATGAGCAAAAACAACGAAAGCAGCGTTTCTCATAAACTACACTCAGGTTTATAAATGTGAAGTAGTTCCTGTTGCAGATGAACCCAGATACCCAGCTGGAATATTCCATGGCATCCCAAATTTTCCCACTATTTGTGGTATCAGGCACACATTCCGAGTTCATCTCAATGTCACTAGGGGCTCAAAAGATTAGAGCTGGATGATTCATGAATGATTGCTGCACAGTGAAAACTACTGTATTATACTATACTAATGTTTTACTGTTTATATCAATATAAAATATTATTATAAACAATAACATAAAATAATATGATTAATAAATAAAATATACAAATATTCATATGCAAATATTTAATAATTATGTTGTTCATAATATTATTTTATATTAAAATATGTACATACTAATAGTTTATTATATTAATTATTTATTATTATACATGATTCAATTATTTGAATATTATTAATTATACATATAATAATTTTATAATATTATTTTATACTAAAATATGTACAAATCAGTATTATGTTGATACTATTTTAATTTTTTTTAAATTATTTACATTAATTAATTATTATTGATATATTATGAAATTAATTTAATATTATTTATTAATCATATATATACATTTTACTGAATTTTACTGTCTTTTAGAATAAATATTTACAATATCAATATTTTATTACATTATTTAATTATATATATATATTTTTTTTTTCTTTTTTTTTTTAAAATCTGTATTATTTATATATATATATATATATATATATATATATATATATATATATATATATATATATATATATATATATATTAAAAATAAATTGAAATCTGCCTGAAACAGTGAGGTAACACATTTAAACCACTTTGTTCGTCTTTTTTTCTAGTTCTCTTTGGTGTTACGTTCTCATGATGTCAACGTGCCTGTGCGGATGCCACCCAGTGTGAGCTGGCACACAGTCGGCCGACCGGCCAACCCCCGAAACCCCCCGCCAATTACCCTCTCTACCCATAAGCCCCCTCCCCACCCCTGCTCGTTTCCCAGGGGTTCAGGGGCCACTGTACTCACTACACCCCGTTTCCCATACGCATAATCTTGATTTTTTTTCCCCCCCGGCTCATAAAGAGGCGCTCGAACCCTCTTAGTCTGCAGCCCATTTCCCAAACACTCCCTTTATCTGACAAGCCCACAGCCTCTTTCTGTCTCGCTCGCTCTCTTTCTGTCTTTTCCACGCTCTCTTTCTGTGGATAATCCGTGCTATTTTTTTTCTTCTTTCGAGTAATATGCTTTCAAGTTTGCCCTGCAGTATTTCCAACTTCAGATTACTAGGATAGATTCAGTTCTCGGTCACCACGTTTTGCATCTCCATTTACTTTTCGATTCTAACCACACTGAACTAAAACTGTTTATCAAGAGCTTCTAACCTGACAAACAACTAGCTCATGAAACCACTGTATTTTTCTTTTTTAATTGTGTGTCCATATAACATGTCTGTCACTCAGCGTCGTATGTTTCTCAGGGATCAGCATGTGTGTGAACTACATGCTCTGTAATGAAATTATCTTAACCCGTCAGACAATTAATTGTCAGCAGCCTTTCATTGTCGCCGCCCGTAAAATTGACATAAGCTTTACAAACATTCCACACATAGTTTCTCAGGAAGGAAGAGCAAATTCAATCCCATGCACACAAATGCATGAGCGTCTAAAGGATTAAAACACAGCGGTACAAGACATATTCCTGTGTTGTTTCATTTTGATAATTTAACTAAAGATGCAGCTATTGAATCAGAATCAGCAATTAAGTGAAAATCCCCAAAAACGAATTTCTTGAAATGAAACATTGTGAGCTTGGCATGAAACGCAAGTATAAATACACTTAAAAATGCAAATGACGCATTAACGAGTGTTTACATGTACAAAAAAATGCTGATATTGATCAAAAAATCCCGTTTTAATGGTTTACATGCAAATCAATAAACCGACAACACATGAAAACCCTCTAAACTTAAACAGATGTGATGAAGGTGTAAAACAATTGATATAACAGGCTAAATCTAAACGTTACAGAGTTTTACTGAAACCATTTATAACCATTCCCTGGTAAAATGTCATTTGGTGTAAGATTGTACATGTAAACACACTCATTAATTAGTAACACTGATATTGATTGCTTTGGTCAAATCTTATCACACTATTATACTTTCTTATTCTGAGCTGAAATTGATATTTGAATCTTTATTTTTTGCCAGGTGCAAAAATATCTAACGGCATTAGCAATATTTCAGTCGTTTATCTCATAACTGCCGTTGTTGATTGATTTTTTGGAGTGAGTGGAGCTTAAGTAGTGCATTATATCTCATAAATCTTGCTGTTGATTGATTTATGGAGTGAGTGGAGCTTATGTATAGCTGGACTATATTTCATAACTGCTGTTTTTGAAAGGTTTGTGTAGTGGGCGTGGCTTATGGACTCCTGCACTATTTGATCTTCCCTCCAGTGATCCCAGCAGCCTGCGCAGCCGCGTAATCTCCAGTTTATACCTGCACAAAGACGCCACACCTGAAGATCACATGCCACCTATAAAGTAATTTCCTTATTATCACAGGTGGGTGTTCAAATACCTGCCCAGGTGATTGTCCACATACTCCTTCAGCTCAGACACCTGCTCCTCGGCAACCGTCGCTCTGGTGATCAGTTGTGCGCGCTCCCTCTCTTGAGCTTCCTGTTGAATTTTACTGTGATTACCAGGGTTATGATAGTGAAGCTGTTGTCATAGTTTCATGTGGGGCTACTCGTGTATGCTTAGAAAATATACAGCTATGTTTAATGTTTGATCATCAGTGCTGCTATTGGTTATGGTTAATTGGGTATACAGGTCACAGGTATTTGACAGGTATTTTGATTAAAGGGATAGTTCACCCAAAACGAAATGTATATGTTTATCTGCTTACCCCCAGGGCATCCAAGATGTAGGTGTCTTTGTTTCTTCAGTACAACACAAATGAAGATTTTTAACTCCAACCGTTGCAGTGTGATAGTCGTATAATGCATGTCAATGGGGATATTATAGAGTATGAGAGCAATGAGAGTAAAAACACATAGACATACGAATCCTTATTAAACCATGCGGCCTGTGGCGACACATTGATGTCTAACGACACGAAACGACTGCGAGAAACCCAACAGTATTTATGTTTTTTTTTTTTTTACCTCTTATCAGACGAATGTCATCTAGAATTCCCATAACTTCCGGCGAATAAGGTCAAAATACTGGCGTGATCAAATATATATATACGTAGATGCCTCATTCAATCATTCCACGCAGGCACTAATGAGGAATCTATGTGTATATCTATGATCGCGCCGGTATTTTGCATGTATTTTGACCTTATTCGCCGGAAGTGATGGCGCGGGGACGGCTGATGCAGAGCCATAGAAACAAATGAAATAAATGTTTAAATATGGATATTTTTCTTACACAAACGCGTCGATTCGCTTCAGAAGGCCTTTATTAACCCCCCGGAGCCGCGTGGAGCAGTTATTTGACGGACAGATGCATTTTTTTATGGACTTCATAAACAGAGTAACTATTACTTCTATTATAATGCTTGGATTAGCCAGAATATTTTTTTTATATAACTCAGATTTTATTAATCTGAAAGAAGAATGTCATATACACCTCGGATAACTTGAGGGTGAGTAAATCATGGGCTAATTTTCATTTTTGGGTGAACTATCCCTTCAGCATAATATCACCAGGTAGGACATGATCTGGATTAATGTTGCTGTTTTATTTATGATTTTACGGTTAGGGTTAAGCTCAGGGTTATTATCGTTAACTAAAACTATTAAAAACATTTATGTTAACGGAAATGAAACTGAACTAAAAAAAAAAATGTTAGATGAAAAACCTAAATTAAAAACAGAAATAGGTTTAAGTGGGGGAAAACAAAATCTAATATAAAACCAAAATAAAAATAAATGTAATATTTAAATCTATATACAGTGAGGAAAATAAGTATTTGAACACCCTACTATTTTGCAAGTTCTCCCACTTAGAAATCATGGAGGGGTCTGAAATTGTCTTTGTAGGTGCATGTCCACTGTGAGAGACATAATCTAAAAAAAAAAAAATCCAGAAATCACAATGTATGATTTTTTAACTATTTATTTGTATGATACAGCTGCAAATAAGTATTTGAACACCTGAGAAAATCAATGTTAATATTTGGTACAGTAGCCTTTGTTTGCAATTACAGAGGTCAAACGTTTCCTGTAGTTTTTCACCAGGTTTGCACACACTGCAGGAGGGATTTTGGCCCACTCCTCCACACAGATCTTCTCTAGATCAGTCAGGTTTCTGGCCTGTCGCTGAGAAACACAGAGTTTGAGCTCCCTCCAAAGATTCTCTATTGGGTTTAGGTCTGGAGACTGGCTAGGCCACGCCAGAACCTTGATATGCTTCTTACAGAGCCACTCCTTGGTTATCCTGGCTGTGTGCTTCGGGTCATTGTCATGTTGGAAGACCCAGCCTCGACCCATCTTCAATGCTCTAACTGAGGGAAGGAGGTTTGACGGGCCTTGACATGTGCTGGTTTAAGCAGGGGAACCTCCCGTGCCATGCATGATTTCAAACCATGACGTCTTAGTGTATTACCAACAGTAACCTTGGAAACTGTGGTCCCAGCTCTTTTCAGGTCATTGACCAGCTCCTCCCGTGTAGTTCTGGGCTGATTTCTCACCTTTCTTAGGATCATTGAGACCCCACCAGGTGAGATCTTGCATGGAGCCCCAGTCGGAGGGAGATTGACAGTCATGTTTAGCTTCTTCCATTTTCTAATGATTGCTCCAACAGTGGACTTTTTTTCACCAAGCTGCTTAGCAATTTCCCCATAGCCCTTTCCAGCCTTGTGGAGGTGTACAATTTTGTCTCTAGTGTCTTTGGACAGCTCTTTGGTCTTGGCCATGTTAGTAGTTGGATTCTTACTGATTGTATGGGGTGGACAGGTGTCTTTATGCAGTTAACGACCTCAAACAGGTGCATTTAATTTAGGATAATAAATGGAGTGGAGGTGGACATTTTAAAGGCAGACTAACAGGTCTTTGAGGGTCAGAATTCTAGCTGATAGACAGGTGTTCAAATACTTATTTGCAGCTGTATCATACAAATAAATAGTAAAAAAATCATATATTGTGATTTCTGGATTTTTTTTTTAAGATTATGTCTCTCACAGTGGACATGCACCTACGATGACAATTTCAGACCCCTCCATGATTTCCAAGTGGGAGAACTTGCAAAACAGCAGGGTGTTCAAATACTTATTTTCCTCACTATATATATATATATATATATATATATATATATATATATATAAAACTTAAACGAGTACAAATTAAAATTAAATTAAAAAAGCTAATTCTAAATATTAATAAAAACTATAATAGTATATAAATAATACTAAAATACCACTGGTTCAGCTTAGACTTAAAGGGATAGTTCACCTAAAAATGAAAATTAGCCCATGATTTACTCATCCTCAAGTCATCCTAGGTGTATACTGTATGACATTCTTCTTTCAGACGAATACAATCAGAGTTATATTAATAAATGTCCTGACTCCTCCAAGCATTATAATGGCAGTGAATGGCAGCCCTGATTTTGAAGTCCAAAAAAGTGCATCCATCCATCATATAACTGCTCTACACGGCTCCGGGGGGTTAATAAAGGCCTTCTGAAATGAAGCGATGCATTTGTGTAAGAAAAATATCCATATTTAAAACTTTATAAACTTAAATAACTTAACTCATTCAAACAAATAGGGCTGGGCAACAAACTCAAGCTCCTCTTTTCTTATATTGAAATCCTCCAACATTTCTCTTTAAAAATTCTCTTTTTAGACTTCTAATATGTGACCAGTGTTTTGTTTTACTCTATCCTTTGCGCTTCCGTGTTCGTCAATACATCATACGTCATGTGTTACTCTTTCACTGTAAATTGATGCGTATGGCCGTCTGTCGGAAGCTAGTTATTTTAGTTTATAAAGTTTTAAATATGGATATTGTTCATACACAAACCCATTGATTCGCTACAGAAGGCCTTTATTAACCCCCCGGAGCCGTGTGGAGCAGTTATATGATGGATGGATAAACTTTTATGATGGATGGATGCACTTTTTTTTACTTCAAAATCAGGGCTGCCATTCACTTCCATTATAAAGCTTGGAAGAGCCAAGACATTTTTAATATAACTCTGATTGTATTCGTCTGAAAGAAGAAAGTCATATACACCTAGGATGACTTGAGGGTGAGTAAATCATGGGCTAATGTTCATTCTTGGGTGAACTATCCCTTTAAGGCTGGGGTTGGGGCTTAAACACGGTCCAAATTAACGAATCATTTCCATCAGAGTTTATGGGTAGTTAATTGTAAAGGTTTGATAGAAATGTTGTTCCAGGACTAACTGGTAACAGTTTGCATTGGTTACCTGTGTGGAATTGGTTATTTCTCTGAGCTGCTTTTTAACATCATTCCAGTCTTCTTGGGTTAGTCCAGCCCTGGACAATTTTTCATGTACAACACATAAAATAAGCCAGTAAACAGTATTGTTACAATATTTTTTACTGATACTCACCTCTGTGAAGACTCTGACAGCACAGCCATCTGAAATAACAAGCACATGATAACGTCACAGAACTAAGCCACTAAACACACACACACACACACACACACACACACACACACACACACACACACACACACACACACACACACACACACACACACACACACACACACACACACACACACACACACACACACACACACACACACACCTGTTCTTGCGCCAGTTTCAGTTGGCTCTCCAGGCGGGCTTTGTCCTCTCTCAGTCTGTGTAGCTCTCTCTCAGTCTCTCCTCTCGGTTCGGTCCCCGTGGGACAGAAGTGGGCCTCAGGGGGTCCGGCCTCTAAAGTGTGTTCAGGGAGTGCCAGGATCTGCTCACGTTGCAGTCTGGGACACAGAGACACTACTTATCAAGCCAAATCAGATCTAGTGTGTGTGGGAGCAGGCTTTGCTTTTTATACAGAGCTGAAATGTCCCCAGATAATGTGCAAAACCTGATCAAACTTGATCTGATGAACCTATGATTTTAGGGTTAGGGTTCAGCTCAGGGTTATTATCGTAAAATAAGTATTACAAATATTTTTGTAAATAAATTAGAAAATCCAAATATTAGATGAACTAGACTGTAGAGCATTGCTTTATATACAGGGCTGAAATGCATCCAAAAAATGTGCAAAACCTGATCAAAACTGAACAAAACCATCCTCAGACAGGAAAAAGGTTCATAAAGAGACATTCTGAATCTGAATTCACATCCAAATAATCACCAAATTCAGTATTTTAGATTTATCCTAGAGTAATTATTCTACTGGTTAGCTAGCATGTTTTATTTTTTTAAAGTAAAAGTTCATAGTAAAAGCACCTGTTAAGTCAGGGTTTCCCAAACTGGGGTTTGTGAGTTTGATGAAAGGCTCATCCTTATTTTTGTAATCATAAAAATGTTAAATTACAAATAAAACACTTACTATGGAAAGTATATATAAGTTTGTATAATATTCTGTTTATCTTCATGTCATGTAAGTATTAAAGGTGCACTATGTAACTTTTCCGTCCACTAGAGGTCGCCTACTCAAAACAAAGGCGTAGTTTGATGACGCCAAGTTTGAGCGCAGAATCATGGGACATGTGGGCTTCACCTCACAGCCGGTGGAAAAGAATTGTGATAGGACTCGGGCAGAAATCATGTTCATGGATGTGATTATTAGCGTTACTGTAGTATGAAGCAGAAGCAGGAGCGATTGGTAATAAGAAGAGCGCAACACAAGCCTCGCGAGAACCAGGACCTTTATTATGGCATAGTCGCCGGCGGGACTTTTATTATGACAGTCGCCGGCGCCACTTCCGCTTTTCCGGTTATGAGTATGAGGTAACGCAGCTCTGTTTATCATATTAGACACATCTGAGTGTGCAGAAAATGATGTTATGACGTTACTCTGATGTTATGACGTTATGGCGTTCTCTCAGCGGCTGCTATGACACTTGTTCACACTGCAGTGAGAGTAAAGCGTTTCTGCTAAATAAAACCGGAAACCGAGGGGAACACAGATATGACAGGCGGCTCCCTCGCACGTCCCGGTTCCTCGGTTAAAATAGCAGTTTCTCACAATTTACAAATAGTTGGAAACATTTGGGATATTGTAAGTACTCAACTGAACAAAATATATAACACTGGCCGAGTGGTTTTTGGATATTTTACTGAACATTTTTTACATAGTGCACCTTTAATCAACTTAACCGTGAACATGAGAATGTGTTGTAAAATTATTAAAATATTAACATTAGATTTCAGAGAGACTTCAAGTGAATATTTTAAGTCAAAGGGGTTTGGCTGACAAAAAAAACGTTTGGGAATCCCTGTGCTACATCAACAGACGCAAACGTAAATTGTAAATAGTTTTAATGAATTAATAGCAGTAGCTGTGAATCAGAGGATGTGCAGGCACCTGTAAGCAATGAGTAGCTGTTGAAAGGCATTGCTCAGGCCCTGTATGCGTTTGAGGTATGTTCTGGCGGCTTTGGCGAGCTGTTCCTCTCTGGAGCGATATGATGCTTTCACCTCCTCCAGCATGGACTCAACAAATCCCTTCAACTTCTGTCCCGAATCACCGCCACCGGCTGCAGTCACACACTCCTACAGAAACCATATGACATCAAACCACCCTTGTAACAGCAGTTTAGTTTATTATATTATATTACAGACCACTGGAAAAGTTTAGCATTATTTAGATTTTTTTAAAATGTTTTTGAAAGAAGTCTCTTCTGCTCACTAAGGCTGTATTTATTTGATAAAATATGCAGTAAAATCAGTAATATTGTGAAATATTATTACAATTTAAAATATTCTGCAAAATGCTAAATATTCTGTTCAACATTGAAAATAATAAGAACCATCGTAAATAATTAAGCAGTATATCATCATATTAGAATGATTTCTGAAGGATCACGTGACACTGAAAATTGAAGAGAAATTGTAATAATATTTCACAATACTACTGTTTTATTGCATTTTTGATCAAATAAATGCAGCCATGGTGTGCATAAGAGACTTCTTTCAAAAACAGTAAATGTTGACAACTCAAGCAGCCACTTTAAAGTGTTTTTTTCTGACATGAATGCACCATTCATTTAACTAAATGTCCGCTGGCTTGTACACATACTGTAATGTCCTGAATGTAGTGCGCTAGTCGGGCCCTGTACTGTCTGTTGAGTTCCTTCAGATGATTTTGTAGTTTAGAGACCTCAGTCTCGGCCTCCTTCAGCTGGTGTTGCGATATAATCAGTGTCTGCATGTAGACGGGAACAAATCAGAAACGCATACACTGATCAGGCATAACATTATGACCAAATGAGTAACACTACTGTATCTCTTCATCTCGGGACCTGTTAGTGGGTGGGATATATTAGGCAGTAAGTGAACATTTTGTCCTCAGAGTTGATGTGTTAGAAGCAGGAAAAATGGGCAAGCGTAAGGATTTGAGCGAGTTTGACAAGGGCCAAATTGTGATGGCTAGACGACTGGGTCAGAGCATCTCCAAAACTGCAGCTCTTGTGGGGTGTTCCCGGTCTGCAGTGGTCAGTGTCTATCAAAAGTGCTCCAAGGAAGGAACAGTGGAGAACCGGCGACAGAGTCATGGGCGGCCAAGGCTCATTGATGAACAAGGGAAGCGAAGGCTGGCCCGTGTGGTCCGATCAAACAGACGAGCTACTGGAGCTCAAATTGCTCAAGAAGTTAATGCTGGTTCTGATAGAAAGGTGTCAGAATACACAGTGCATCTCAGTTTGTTGCGTATGGGGCGGCATAGCCGCAGACCAGTAAGTGTGCCCATGCTGACCCCTGTCCACCGCCCAAAGCACCAACAGTGGCACGTGAGCATTAGAACTAGACCATGGAGCAATAGAATAAGGTGGCCTGGTCTGATGAATCACGTTTTCTTTTACATCACGTGGATGGCCGGGTGCGTGTGCGTCGCTTACCTGGGGAACACATGGCACCAGGTGCACTATGGGAAGAAGGCAAGCCGGCGGAGGCAGTGATGCTTTGGGCAATGTTCTGCTGGGAAACCTTGGGTCCTGCCATCCATGTGGACGTTACTTTGACAGTAACAGGTTCAGGAATGGTTTGAGGAGCACAACGAGTTTGAGGTGTTGACTTGGTCTCCAAATTCCCCAGATCTCAATCCAATCGAGCATCTGTGGGATGTGCTGAACAAACAAGTCCAATCCATGGAGGGCCCACCTCGCAACTTACAGGACTTAAAGGATCTGCTGCTAAAATCTTGGTGCCAGATACCACAGCACACCTTCAGGGGTCTAGTGGAGTCCATGCCCCCACAGGTCAGGGCTGTTTTGGCAGCAAAAGGGGGACCAACACAATATTAGGTCATAATGTTAATACATAACGTTACATCTGATCAGTGACTACAGCATCTTCTGTGTGTGACCAACTGATAATGTACTCACTGCAGACTGCTGGGATAGCTCGTGTCGGGTGTTTTGGATGGCTCTCTTATTCTCCTGTTGTTCCCTCCCCATGGCCACACTATGAGAGAAAGACAGCACACACACACACATCAGCTGACGTTCACCGCCCACGTCTCGTGACTAAACGAGTGAGCACATGTATCAAAGATTTTCCACTCATAAAGATAAAAGCTCCACCACATCACTCCTAATGTAGCAGGTGCACAGAGTTTGGTTTCACAAGGTCAAACTTTAAGCAGACACCATTGTCCCCTCGTCTGAGTGTGGCAATGACTCTGTTTACACAGCACCCGTCTCGGCCGATCCGATCACAGCTGGTCAGGTGAGATAGACTCCTGTGATCATTTGAGATCAGATTTCGTGGAGAGGGTCTATGATTTTGTGACTAAATACAAGTATTATTTTAGTATTATATACATGATATTATAGAACTGATTCAAATTGAATTAGCTATATGAAAGTATTTATCTGAAACAGAAAGCTTTTTTAACATTATAAATGTCTTAACTGTAACTTTTGATAAATGTAATGCATTCCTGCTGAATAAAAGTATTCATTTGTTTTACTGTACATGAGTGTTTGACGTTACAAAAGCCTTTTCTATTTCAGATAAACGCTGATCTTTTGAACTTTCTATTCATCAAAGAATCCTAAAAAACTGTTTTCAATATTGATAATAATCATAAATGTGTCTTGAGCAGCAAATCATCATATTAGAATGATTTCTGAAGGATCATGTGACACTGAAGACTGGAGTAATGATGCTGAAAATTAATTTTATATATTTATTATAATTCAGTTTTCATTTTGGTTTTTGCTGTGCTCTTCTCATGTTCAAATATTTCTATTTAATTTGATTCAATGTATTGAACTTATATATTAGTTTTTAAAAAAAATATATATTTCTAAGTTCAAGTTTTTATCTAGTACTTATATTTTGTTAAATTTCAGCTTGATTTCAAGTCATGATTTTTTATTAGTTTTGTCTTTAGGTTTACAACACATGCACGCTACATACATTACTTATTACATCATCACCCTAATGAAACAATAAGGGGCAATAAGTTACCGCAGAAAGCATTTTTCCATTCCACTGCGCTACTTTTCCATTGTTTTTCAATGTAAATATGGGCGCCTGTAACTGTTGCACTTGTCTTTTGCATCTTTTGCAGTGCATCTCGTGCATGACACAGCATTGTAAAAACACGGCCCTCAAGTTAAAAGAAGTTAAACTTTTAAAAACCACGTCTCTAGACCTTGCACTTTTTTCCCTTCCACTGACCTGCAGTGGAAAACAGGATACATGAAGTCGGCACGCTGATGCTTCCAAATATACCACAGATGTTTCAAGTTCTCCTTGTTATTTTAATTGAGCACCTGTTTTTACTGAACTTCAGATGCATGTGCTTCACGTGATCTGTGTTCCTGCATGTTGACATCAGAAACGGACCTTATTCAGAGCAGCGCCGTGATGAGGCTCTAGGGATAGACTGTACAAGCGCCTAAATCACTTATAATTTTGCCTGAAGTTTTTTGTCTACTGAAAATTCTTGGAAAGATATCAGCAGAACCCAAAAACATATTAAATAAAAGTACAACCCACTGAAGAGATGTATGTCTATCCCTCACAGCCTCGCTTTCATTCCCGTTAAAAATCAAAGATGGCGCTGCTGTGAATAAGGTCTGTACTGAAGATGCCCTGTGAAATCTTTTGCATGTATATATATTTGTGCTTTTCCAAATGTTTTCAACTAGAAAGTAGTCTCTTTTACAGCTGTAACCTCAAGTGAACAGTCGCTCCTTTGTTATTGTACACATCTGACTACATCCAAATGTGGTTTCAGTGACCACAAAACATTTTGGACCCTGTTTTCATGTGTAGTTAGTGCCGCCCACTCGTGTTTAGTAACCCAAGATGGGGCTTGAAGGTCAAACTCTGAGCAGACGTCATTGTGTGTCTCACACTTTCTCCTCTAGTTGTCGTTGGTGGCCCTCGTAGCTTTTCCTCAGTTTTTCTAGCTCATCTCTCAGGTTATTCTGCGCTCCCTGCATTGAAAAACATCACAAATGTATAAAATCACCACAAGAGGTACCATAGCATACAGGCCAAGACAGAAAGATTGAGCAACAGTTTCTTTCCTCATGCTGTCAGTCCTCAATTCCCTGAGAAAGGCTAGACTTTTGCACTAAAGCTAACTGCAATAACTACAGAAGCATTTGCACTGCTGCCAGTACTTGGCACAATAACTGTATTTTTATCAACATCTGTCAAACACAATGCTTTATTAACATTAACAATAATTGTTACCTGTACTTTAAAAACTTGAATTCTTTGTTGGTACTTAACTGCTAAGTATATTGTTCACAGTGCATTGTTAACACTAAAGTAATTGAATTACACCCCGTCTGTCCTTATAATGTTTTTGCAATTTTTGTAAACTGCACTGCACTCCTATTGAAATGACATTACGCTCCACTGTATACTTATTTATGGCTGTAATGACAATTAACTCTAATCTAATCTATGTGAATAATACAACAACATGAAATATTATACTTTAAATATGTCACAAAATGTAAACTATAACGTCCAGAGATATATTTGTATATATATATTACATATGATACACTTACAGTACACTTACATAAATACATATGTGCTATATAGCAAATCTAAGATGTGCGATTATTTATATTTTCGCAAAATATTAACTATATAGTCACCCAGCAATATATTTTTAAGTTGGATATATAGTACATCTAACTTTATTCGCATGCATACATTATACTCATGTTAAGCGATATATGCTACAGCAAATCTCAACTTCTTGATTCTTTATATTGTTGCAACTATTAGGCATGATGGTATTAAGCTGTTTTAAACATTAACATCATGATTTTCTGTAAAGCTGCTTTTGAACAATGTGTATTGTGAAAAGTGCTATACGAATAAAATGTACTTGTTATACTAGAAAATAAACAATATACTGCTGATTATCTTACATTTCTTTCCAGTGGGCTCTTGCTCTGTTCAAACTCCTCTGGCTGTTAAAACAAACATCAAAAACAGAGTATTTAAATATATAACTTCTTAAAGTTCATTAACTTTTAAATGCATCATTATATTTAAACTGCAAACACATGAGGGGAGTCTCTGCATTGAAGACCCACGAATGGCAGATCAACATGCGACTACATTTCTCTCCGATAAGGTAGGAAATTAAATTGAATGTGGAGGATTTGAACTGTGACAATGATTGACAGGGCAGTTTAAACGGGGACGGGATGCACCTAAGCAAGTCCGTTAAAGATGACGAAGTAGTACTGTATTTCCTCAAATAAAAGCCTGTAGTCAATTAAATGCCGGGCCTCTGATAGTGGCCGGGGGCGTGGCCAGCACGAACAAATAAAGGCCGGTCTCAAATTAAGGCCGGGGAAAAAATATTTCCTTTCATTTCATGTGCATTCAAGTTCAGCATAATATACAGTAGGGTTGTGCCGAAGGAGCGAAACCATCGTGACCATCGCTGTAAGTCTTGCGAGTGCGACGCACAATCCTGGTCTCTTCTATACTGAACCTAAACACTTTGCAAGGATTGCTCTGTAAATTAAATTGAGAATATAACTGATGCATATCTGCTATTTTAAATACTGTAGTCTATGAGAGATGTGACGTGTGTTAGTCTGTGAAAATACCGTGTCAGGCAGGCTACACACATATTGATCTTGACAATCTCTTAGCCTCTTGTCTTTTTTACACATCTAGGGCCCTATGAAATCCGTTTTATTTTTTCCCAAATTCCGTTTTATTTTTTCTCAAATTCCGTTTTTTCCGTTTTAATTTTTGGTAATTCAGTTTCTTTTACCCTTAACTGTTATTTTAGTCATAAAAAGAGTGTGTTTTTAATGTTAATATAATAGAACATAAAACATAAAATAGGAATGACCTTAAATTTATTGAGGTAACAAACATCACATTTACTTTTCAGGACAAATACCGCATGATGCAACATAACACTCCACTCTAAATACTTCAAGTCACAACAAAATATAGTGCTGTGAATTGATAATTAATCGCATTTTTTCTGTAATTAATCATGATTAATTGCAATTAAAAACATTGTGGAGTTTTTGATATTGCAATAATTTCAGTTACTCTCCAATTAATTTAGAAACAACTTGAAGACCGCATATTTTAAATGTGTTGTAATAGCATTTTTATGAATGAAGGCCAGTATCACTGATATTAATGTCTATATGAAACATTAATGACGTTACATTATAGTATAACTGAAAGCTGCCAATTTCAACATTTATTAGGCTTTAAAAAAATAACTTAATTTAATCGAACTTAAAAAAAATCTTTACATAAACCCATTATAATAAATGTTATATTTACCTGTGGCCTTCCCTGTCAGACATAGTCTACACAGAAATTTAATAAAGTTATCAACACCTTTCTTAACAGCATAAATAATAAGTGAAATATAGATGAATCATCATTAAAGCTACAATCTTCTCTGGTCACGTTGTTCTTTGAACATTAATGACAGACATTATCAGTGCTACTGTCACTTTAAGATCTACCTCTGCTGAACATGACGCAGATCAGGCGCGCTGTCCCGCGCATCTCATTTCCTCTCAAGTTCATTTAAGACATTATTTTCCATACAGTACATTAAAGTGCATTAAAAACAAGATACAAACAAGATTAAAAGAAAAATACAGCAAGCACTCCCCGCGAGGAAGCTGCTCGGCACTGAGGGCTTAGCGTTGAGTTTCTTAACTTTTTCACCGATTACATACATGGATGAAAGCAGAGCGGTGGAGAGCCGCTTCGCCATACTTTCATTGTTTTGAAGGGGGAGCTGAAATGACGAGAGGGGTTGTGTCGCCCAGATTTGCTTCCCCCGGTCTGTATTTT
This sequence comes from Romanogobio albipinnatus, assembly GCA_023566225.1. Lineage (NCBI taxonomy): Eukaryota > Metazoa > Chordata > Actinopteri > Cypriniformes > Gobionidae > Romanogobio > Romanogobio albipinnatus. Next base: position 38,639,848 of record CM042260.1, on the reverse strand, counting down.
CCCCAGACATACGTTCTTCTCCCACACAAAACCGCATTTCATTCCAAATATGTAAAATTCCGGGAAATTCCGCGTTAGCAATAGATTCCGCGTTAATATGCCAATTCCGCGATTCCGTCCGCGATTCCGTGATCGCGGAAATCATAGGGCCCTACACATCTTACTCTGCATTTAACTTAAACTATTTTATTTTGTACAAGAAAACAGCATAGGCTTCAAAATAAATTATGTTATTGAAATATTGTAAAGTGGTCATTTGAACTACTCGAACGAACATTTAAAAAACAATATGCAAAATCAAAATAGAATAGCTCCATAACGGATTGAGAAGTGCGCGCATTAGTTGGGTTAGAAAAATAACGAAATTATAGTTTTTTTTTAAGTAGAAAATAATATTTATGTAAAGATATATATATATTAAAATAAAAAGTGCTTAAAGGAACACAGCTCTTCTTAAGTGGAAGGAAGCTTTTTTCCCTCACCACATTAGTTGGGTTAGTAAAATAACGAAATTATAGTGTTTATGACTATAAAACACGAAAGAACAACAAATATATCAGAAAAGCCTTTCTTTAAAGTTAATTTTGTTCTGTATAAATTGTATCTTAATTTTAATCTATGTTTTATCAACCAAATTGCCCGGATTTAATAAATAACAAGCAAATAGCCTATAACAGACAATAAGGCGGAGGCGCAGCGCGATCAACGGCTTAAATGAACAACTACTAGAAAAGAAAAAAAACTTTAGTCAGGGGCAGCCCTTACTATTTATTTCAGATAGGCCTATATTTGATCCAGCATGTCACAAAAGGAGTTCTGGGTTGAGCGGCGGTGCTGAGCGGAAAGAGCTTCAGAAATGAGCGGGATCTCCAGAAAGGCGCTTGATCTCCACTGGAGGAAATATTACCGCTCTTTCAACACACACACCGCAACAGTCAAAATATGACCATGTATGTTTTAAAAACACAATTCAACTTATAATAATACTTTTTAATGGACCACTTAAAATGTTTATTACAAATAAATTATGAAGTTCTAAAAATGAATAAAATGAACAAAAATTTGCATTGCATTTGCAATCCTTTGAACCCACCCCACTTCCCGCACCCCTGATGATATCTGTCCTCTGGAGCGCTATCGCTTTTCATTTAAAACGGTTTATTTTAAACAAATAAATGGAATTCGAAATACAGACCTGCCCCTAATAAAAGCCTGCTTCAAATTAAAGCCGTTGTCCTTCTGCAGTTCAGGTAAATAAAGGCCCCGGCTTTTATTTGAGGAAATACGGTATGTCCCAAAGCTTGCATACTCTTCTGCTACACACTCAAAAGTATGTACTTTTTCTTCACAAAAAGAGTACATACTTTTAGGTCGTAGTATAAGTAGGCGAATTGGGACGCAGCATGTACGTTTTGAATGCTTATATCTCCTAAATGCGAATTTTGTCATTGTTTTGGAACACACCAGCTTATTCATAACCTTAAAGCTAACATAGTCGTACTAAAAGCTAAAAAACTTCCATTTTGATTTCAGGGGGGCCTTTAAATAGTACCACCTCGGTTGAGGTTCCAAGCGTGCCGTTCCAATACTAAAACGTGACGTGTAAACACTGCAGATCACTGATTGTTCAGAGAGAATCGTCACTACCGTCACTTCCATTATATGCTTTTGTTACAGTGATATAGCGATTAAGACCCTAAACACATTGCTCAATACAAGTTTAGCTTACCCTCGTCCGCCATCGAACAAATCACGTGATGTTGTCATCTGCGCTTTGTTGTACGAGTGCCTACTCTCTTGTTTTTAGCAGTATTTTGTTTCGCTGCCATCAGCCTCCTTTGAAACAAACTTCTTCGTCTTGTAGTTAAAATCATCCACATGCAGAGAAGTAGAGGTGGCACAATTACAACGATCATTCTATAATCCCACCCACTTTAAAGCGGTGCTAACGAGTAGACCGTACCGTGGAAAAGTGAAGCGAGCTAAGCCAAGCCGTACCGCACCAAGTGTTACCATGCAGTGGAAAAGCACTATTACTGTGCCAATGTAGTTTACAAACAGTGACGCAACTACCACATTCAAGCCCCAGAAAGTTAGTAAAGACATCATTAAAGTAACCCATGTGACTTCAGTGGTATAACCTCAATTTTATGAAGCAGCTCGAATGCTTTAATTGTGAAAAGAAATATACTTTAGCACTTTATTTACAAAATCTGTTTACTACCTTTCTGGGTCTTGAAATTGGTAGTTGCATAGCTGTCAATGGAGTGACAGAAAGCTCTCAAGATTACATTAAAAAGATCTTAATTTGTGTTCTGAAGATGAACGAAAGTCTTATGGGTTTGGAACGACATGAGGGTGAGTACATTTTTGGTTGAAGTAACCCTTTAAACTGCAGCTTGTACCTATTTGAGCTTCAATATTTGTGTGGCCTTATGACTTGAATTGAATTCAGTGCCCTCTAGAGAAACATACTTTGCTAAAGGAAGTATTGTATGTGTCTCTCACCCCGACTCTGTTCTGCGACGCCCTGCTGATGAGCGCTCGAACCCTCTCCACCTCCAGCGTGTGTCTGTGCGTCCGCTCTCTCTCCTGCAGGAGCGTGTCATGTGTGTGCGCGAGGGCGAGCAGCTCAGAGCTGAGCTCTTCAGAGTGTGTGCGTTCTCTTTCATAAGCGCTGCTCAACGACAGGAAGTTGCTCTTTAGCACTGCGTACTCTTCGGCCAGGTCACGCTCATTACGCTCAATGACTTCTAAACGGGCCGATACTGCTGACACTTCCTGTCTGAGCCGGTCACGCTCTGTCTGAAGAGATGAGGCAGTTCCCTCCTGAGATAAAACCTGGGAAAGAGAGCATGAAATATAAATGCAGAGCTGATTTATAGCTGACAAATTTTGCAACATTGATAGAGGATATGCTTCCATCCAAAGTTGCAAATTTGATTTATTCGCAAAATTGGAATATTGCATAAAATAAAGCACCGTTTCCATCCCATGTGTTCAAGAGAACAAAAATGTCACTTTCCGGATTTCTGTAATTACACAATTTTATTACACAATTTCTGTAATAAAAATGGAAGTTTTATGCAATCAGGGAAGCCACTGTGGCTCTTTTTTCATAAATCATCGTCAGATGCTTGGTATTTGGGAACGTAATCATCTGAGACACTTCTGGGAGGAAATTATACCCAACCATTTTGATGACAGACTTTGGCTCAGGCATTTCAAAATGATCAAACCAATATTTTTGAGATGCTGTGCAATGTGATTGGTCCACTGGTTAGTCCAGTTATCCAATCACATCCTCTGTTGAGGCAAAGTCACATGTGCCTTTTGTTGCGCATCGAGGGATTTACTCTGTAAATGTGTTTCCATCACAGTTTATGTGTGTGTGTGTGTACGCGTGTGTGTGCAAGATGGCCGCACTGATGGCCACACTGGAGTGCACACCTGCATGATTTTCCAACAGCAACACCTGTTGTAACTGCCAGCGCTGATGCAGGGAAGTGTATTTTGACATGGCTGACTTTTGGCTACTACTTTTGACAGTGTCTTATCGGATAAAAAAATGATCCGCCCCAAATGCTTTTTTATGGCCATTTTTAGAGTTTATGCGCATCTTGGCATTTCCATCTAGCATTTTTTTTTATGCAATATCCTAAAATTCACATAAAAGAGTTATTGAGTTATTGATCTGAATCCATATTGAACTGACTTGAGCTGAATAATGACACTATTGTCTTTTTAGAGCTGCTTTACAGCTGAATTGGTCTCATATGTGATGAAGTTTGCAGCACTGATTCTGTTATTTCCCAGTTTATTATTTTGAATCTGTATTGGATAAAGTGCTATATAAATAAACAGTCCCTCCAGAAAAACGTGATTATGCTATCGCATGATTTAATGCATAATCAGCCAAAGTCCGCATATTTATGCGGGGACCGCATTTTTTCAAATACGCCGCACTTTCGCTGCGTAAATTACCTATTTCCACATGCAAAATATGCGGGGCTAGCATGATTTCATAATCCCCGCATTTTCATTGCAAAAAAGTCATATATATATTAGCAGAAAGTTAAAAAAATTTCGTTTACTTCACACAAGAGCCGCCATTTCCCCCTATTGCCATGGGAACGTTTTGAAGTGACGTAATTACCCGACGTGAACATCATCGAAAAGCTACAAACCCCCGTGGTGAAACCATAGATATTGGTGAAACCACGATGAAGCGCAAATTCCCATTTGCCAACAAAAATAACAGCAAAAGACGCGCAAAGCAGTTTCCCGGTGTGTTGACCGATTTCAAAACACAGCATCATGAAGCTTTGAAGCGTTATGAATCAGTGAGTCGATTCAGCGGTTCGGATCGCCAAAGTCACGTATTTCAGCAGTTTGACACGCGATCCGAATCATTAATCGACTCACTGATTCATAACGCTTCGAAGCTTCATGATGCCGTGTTTTGAAATCGGTCTTCACTATATAAGTCGTTATTTAGGTTTTAGCACAAAAACTATTCTCGTCGCTTCATAAAGTTATTGTAGAGCCACTGTAGTGAGATGGACTTTGTATCGACGTCTTTAGTGCTTTTATGGGTCTTGAGAGTGTGAAGACCATTGTGCCAATGGAGGCCTTTCTGAGCCATCGGATTTCCACTAAAATATCTTCATTTGTGTTCTGAAGATGAACGGAGGTCTGACGGGTGTCCAGCGACATGAGGGGACGTCATTCATGACAGAATTTACATTTCTGGGTGAACTAACCCTTTAAGAGATTGCACTTTGTGCATTGGAAGCACTCAAATGTCTGTAAAACAGGAAGTTATTTATTCATTTTTTCAGAAGTTGTAGCATATTCCTTTTGTAAAGCTACAGAACTTGTTTGACTCAATGTTTTGTAAATTAGAGCCATGTGTTTATTAAGGTCTGCAATAAAACAAGATGAGAACTTAAATGTTCCCAGCACTTTCTGTCATGTAGTGCTTTTTTCTCTTTTTCATCAAACTGCAGTTTTTGCAAGAACCCGCAATTTTATTGCATAAAATTGCATAAATATCCCGCATTTTCCATCGCATTTTTTTAGAAAACGTGCCGCATAATCAAGGATTTTTGCCCGCAACAATCACAAAAAAAGGCGCATTTTTCTGGAAGGACTGAATAAAGGTGGCTTGACTAAAGCCGCGTTTCCAATGAACTTAAAAAAATACGACTGATGGACTGACGACGAGGTTAAGTGTATTTGCGACTCAGTGGGCTCTGGAAAGTCGCGTGCAGTCCTATGTCACCGGACTAATCCTCACGGTACTTTAGACCGCGATGGAAACGCAGACAGCAACAGGTCTGGGGGGAAAAAAGTTCCTGGGACAAATTGTTCCGGGTAATTTTGATGGAAACGGGGCTTATTTTAGCTGGCCATTGATCATGAGTGTGTACTGCACTTACCATGTTTTTCACATCAAAGATCTCCGCTTCATACCGCTCTCTCATTTTATTGGCCTCAATCTGCACATCAACAAGGTCTTTTGAGATCTGAAACACATGACACATGAAATATCAGGGAAATCCTGAGAGCAGCATTTTCATGAGCAGATATCAAGCAGATCCTATATTTCTTCAGTTCCTACCTTCAGTTTGTCTTCCTCACACTGGACTAATCTGACCGGCAGGTCGCTCTTTGACACAGCCTGCAGGCCCAGTTTGTTCTGGGCCGAGTCAAGCTTATTAAACAGCACTTCATTTCGTTCCCGCAGCTGTACCTGTATAGTACATGAATCAATGCAGTTGAAGGATTAGTTCACTTTAAAATGAAAATTACTCACCCTCAAGACATCCTATGTGTCTATGACTTTCTTCTTTCTGATGAACACAATTAGAGTTATATTGATAAATATCCTGACACTTCCAAGCTTTATAATGGCAGTGAATGGGGCTCAAGAGTTTGAATCTCTAAAAGGTGCAACCATCCATCATATAACTGCTCCACACGGCTCCAGGGGTTAATAAAGGCCTTCTGAAGCGAAATCGATGCGTTTGTGTAAGAAAAATATCCATATTTAAAACATTATAAAGTAAAATATCTAGCTTTTGCCAGATCGCCTTCTGTATTCAACTTACAACTTACGAAAAAAACTATTACTGACATATCGTATGATATAGGACATAACGTAAGCATTTTTAACTTTCTGCGTAAGTTGAATACAGAAGGCAGTCCGCCCGGAAGCTAGATATTTTACTTTATAAAGTTTTAAATATGGATATTTTTCTTACACAAACGCATCGTTTCGCTTTAGATGGCCTTTATTAAACCCTGGAGCCATATGAGTTATATGATGGATGGATGCACCTTTTAGAGATTCAAACTCTTGAACCACATTCACTGCCATTAGAAAGCTTGGAAGAGCCAGGACATGTATTAATACATTTAATTACAATTAGGGGTCAGTAAGATTTTTGTAAAGTGTAATTTATTCCTGTGATCAAAGCTGAATTTTCAGCATCATCACTCCAGTGTCACATGATCCTTCAGAAATAATTCTAATATGATGATTATTATTATCAATGTTGAAAAAACAGCATTGAAATAGAAACATCATTTAGAAATGTCTTTATTGTGACTTTTGACCAAATATATCTATATTTTTTTATCATTCTCACTGACCCCAGATTAAAAAGGGCGTTTATAGTGCACTATAATACTAATTCCTTTATATGACAAGAAAATACCTTACATTTTCGTCAGTCAGAGAGCGAATTTGCTCCTGCAGTTCGTTGATTGAGCTCTGTTTATTCGTCGAGTCCATGTTCTGCAGCTGTCAGAGGTGTGTTTTGTCTGGTTTCTATAAACACGAGTCTCCATGGGCGGTTATAATGATCTTCACCCTCAGAGAAACAGCAAACTGTGAAAGGGAGCTCCAGCTGACGTGTGAATCACATTAAATGATTCTTTCGGATAATTCAGTTGAATCTTCAGAGTTGCTAAATGATTCAAATTCGTTTATTTCAATCAAAATCGGCAACTATTCCATAAATATGTAAAATATACCAAAAGTAGATTTAATATATGAATTAAATAGTACACACTGAGTAATAAAATATAGTGACATATAAGTTCGTTAGCATAATTCGAATCATTAACATAACGTCTCTGGCACTGCCTGGAGAAGCAAAGTTAGTAAAATCAGACCCGCTGCATAGGCTATACTGTGTTTGTTTTGGAAACAGTTTTGCTGAATTGTTCCTTCTGTTTGGTAAATGTAAGATGAATCAATGACTCTTGTGAAAGCTCAAAAACTCTTTGTCCTTTACAATGGAAAAGGGTTGTAAATCCAACATGTTCCGTTTGCCTGAAGGCCTATTGTTCAACTGAATCGTGATCAATTTGCCTGATACGGGATAAACTGAATTTCTCTTTTATTCTGTATATTTACCTTGTTATATGAAAGCGAATTGTGATAGCAATGTTGGGTACTTTGAATCTATTAACCGAACAGATTAATTGAAATCAAATTTGGTTAACAGAACTCCGACCAAAGTCTTTGACTCCAACAGCAAACATCTTTGTCCAGTTTTACGGTTAAATACCATAATTTTAACACATTTATTAAAACTAGAAATTCAAAATCGTTTTTTCAAAATAGTTTCTGCAACGAATAACTTACAATAAAGCCCGTTATTAATAAAACGTATTCAAAATATTTTAAAAAATTACGTAAACTGAATCACTTTTGGGGGAAAAGAAAGAACCGACTCGCTGAAAAGAATCGGACTTGCACGCAATGATTCGGGAAAATGGAAATCTGATCAGGATAGGATTTGAAAAAATGGCATACAACCACAAACGTTGCCGTTCAATCTTAGTGAACTTGAAAACGAACGTCCTAGAAGTTGGTCGACCGTCACCGGTTACTAGTTCATATTGTAACTGGCGGGAAGATGGGCCAACCACCGATGACAGGGCCAGGAGCATGGCTGTTTGTCCAGAAGTCAACCGTCGTCAACGGTTCTTCATCTTCCACAAAATAGAGACGTGTTGTAATTCACTCAAAAACTAATATAATTAAGTAAACATGTAGAAAATTTATTAAAATGTATACAAGATATATGATACAAAGGTAGCAGAACAAGTCTTGTTATTAAATAATTTGTAAATTGTACAAAATGACTTAAATATAGCGGTCCCACTGGATTGTTGATTAAAAGGCCACACACACACACACCACATACATAAGTGCATTCTGGGCATTCGCAAACAAGCTACTCTACTTAAGGCAACCTGCAAAGTGGCTTTAGCAAAAATCACACCTCAAATTTCAAAGATGTCCCATTTACTGACAGTCCCATAAAAATATGGCACGTTTTTAAAAAAAATGGGGCAGCGAACCAAGACTCAGACAGGCAGACTTCTGTAGGCTAGTCGTGTACGTTTTTGTATGCATTGAGAAATGTGTGTGATTATCAGCAGGTATCTTGAAGACCACCCTTCTAAGCAAGTCGTTCTCTCAATGATTAATGTTCTCATCTTCCTCCACCTCTTCATCATCCTCGGCAGTATGGGTATTTGTATTTCCGTAGACCAGGCGGATTCCAGCAGCGTTTTGTAGAGCCTCCAGACTGGGTTGACTCACATATAAGCTCACGTTTATGTTGGGACGTGTTGATCTCAATTCCTCTACTTTACTCCATGCCTAATAATACACACAAAAAAGATAAAATACACAATTATATAACTGGAAATGAATTTGAAAGAAATTAGTTCGCCGAAAATTAAAATACACTGCCCCTTATTTCATTCGAAATCCAGTTATTATTTTCCATGGACGACAAAATAGTTCATAGTGACCACATTAAGCTTGAAAAAGCACTATAAAAGTACTACGCACAACCTGTATTTGTAACTTGAATGTGCATGGCTTCCAGTGTAATGCACTTCTAGTTATGCTGCTTGATAATGAAGACTAGTATTTGGTTTTAATTTATTATCATCTAAATAAGTACTGGTTTGTAGCGCAAATCGTTTGACCATTGACTCCACTTGTTGTTGTACAGGGTTCGTACAGATACTGTAAAATGAAATTACAGGACTTTTCAAGCACTACTTTTCTGGTTTTCAAGGACTACAATTAGAGATCTCACTTATCAAATCATATCTTTATTATCTTTCAAATTCTAAAAAGGGTAAGATAAATAAAAATGAACTAATAAAACAAAATGGTACAAATAAAGTGCAGCAACCATTGAAAGGATACTATGACAAAGATTTACCTATAGCGGCTAATTAATCGTAATTAATCTTGCACGTTCACAGAAAATAGCTTCAAAATATGATGGATAGCATGGATGTTTAACTTGCGCCTTTAAAGGAACACGCCGACTTTTTGGGACTTTAGCTTATTCACTGTATCCCCCAGAGTTAGATAAGTCCATACATACCATCCTCATCTCAGAGCATGCCATAACTCCGTCTGACGCACCCACCGCTAGCCTAGCTTAGCACAAAGACTGGCGGTAAATGGCTCCAGCTAGCCTACTGCTCAATATGTGACAAAATAACGGCAATATTTATATATATATACACAATGTAACTATACACATCACAACATGTAAATAGGAAAATGTTGGCGTCATTTTGTCACTTATTAACCAGTAGGCTAGCTGGAGCCGTTTATCTCCAGTCTTTGTGCTAAGCTAGGCTAACGGTGGGTGAGTTATGGCACGCACAGAGATGAGAATAGCCTGTATGGACTTATCTAATTCTGGGGGATACAGTGAATAAGCGAAAGTCCCAAAATGTCGGTGTGTTACTTTAAAGGGGTTCACACGAAAAAGCAAAGTTTGCACTAAAAATGAGTAATGTGAAAGCGGTCATGCCCTGCAGGAGCTGATCTGAGTTTGGTTGAAGTGGAGCTGTGGAGTGTTTTGCATGAATATGAAAGCAGTTCAAACTTGGATCCGCACTTGTTCAGGAAGTAAAATGTGCATGCTTTTAAGCTGATGATAACGTCATTAGTTCAATGAAACACATGTAGGGGATGACAGTGGTGATGATGTACCTTAGATATGAGTGAGAGTGAACGTGCAGTGTAATTGTACAGAGTGAGTGCAATAAAAGCAGCAAATAAATGCCTCGCTCCTTAAAAGAGACCATTTGTAAGCAGCAAAAAGCCGCCTTCATGTGGCAAGATGAACACAAATGCACCCAGTTCCGATAGGATCAACTAGACCAATGCTGCTAGAGCGCACTTGGATTCGGAGCACAGCAAACATCTCCAGTGTGAAATCCCCCTAAAACACAAAATGCCATGAACCTCAATGTTAAAATACCTGCTGGAAGTTGCCGTGATGGCAGTAGTATTCCACCAGGAACCCATACACATCTCCAACACGCACCGCAGGGTCCAGATCCTTCTCTTCCAGCAGAGACTCACACACACGCACCGCTTCTACTGGATCCTCTTCATGCATCCTTGACACGCACACACAAATACGTTTGCAAATGCACGCACAGGTGTGGAAAGAATGCACAAATGAAATGCTTGTATTTCATCGGTACCTTCGTGCCTGAATGAATCTCTTGATGAGTCCGAGTCTGTGTGTCAGTATGAGGAGTCTGCTGTCAGTCTCGTCTCCACTGCGACCCTTTGCTTTAGTCAGACACTTGCACGCCTCCGTCAGAGCTCCATATGCCTTCTCATAATTCTGGAAATCATCAATTTCCACCTGGGAACAAACACAAATAATACACCACTGCATTTAAAATGAGCCCAATCACCCTTAAGTCATCCTAGGTGTATATGACATTCTTCTTTCAGATGAATAAATTCAGAGTAATATTAAAAATGTCCTGACTCTTCCAAAGTTTATAATGGCAGTGAATGGTTGGGTCATTTATGAAGTCCATAAAAGGTGCATCAATCCATCATATAACTGCTCCACATGGCTCCGGGGGTTAATAAAGGCCTTCTGAAGCGATGCGTTTGTGTAAGAAAAATATCCATATTTAAAACTTTACAAACTGTAATGTCTATCTTCCGCTAACTGTCATACACGCGTTCACGAGAGACTGGCGTTCCAGCGTATGACGTAGGACGCTCCAGTGAAAATATGCTAGTTCTCACCAGAAACAAGTTTTGTTTTGCTCTATCCTCTGCACTCAAGCATCCGCCACCGGAAATTACGCTACACCTATGCTGGAACGTCAGTCTCATGAACGCACGAATGACAGTTAGCGGAAGTTAGAGATTACAGTTTGTAAAGTTTTAAATATGGATATTTTTCTTACACAAACGCATCGCTTCAGAAGGACTTTATAAACCCCCCCCCGGAGCCGTGTGGAGCAGTTATATGATGGATACATGCACTTTTATGGACTTCATAAATGGCCCAACCATTCACTGCCATTATAAAGCTTGGAAGAGTCAGGACATTTTTTATATAACTCGGATTTTATTCGTATGAAAGAAGAATGTCATATACAGCTAGGATGACTCGAGGGCGAGTAAATCATGGGCTAATTAAAATTTTTGGGTGAACTATCCCTTGAAGTCGTTTCAAACCTGTATGAATTTCTTCTGCTGAGCACAAAATAAGATATTTTGAAAAATGTTGATAACCAAACAGTTGATTGGCACCATTGACTATTTTTTTCCCCATACTGGAAGTCAATAGTGCCCATCAAATGTTAGCCATCAACTGAACATGTTTCATATAGGTTTGGATCAACTTGAGGGTGAGTAAATGATGAACTACTGTATTTGGGTGAACTACCCCTTTAAGAATTAAGAATCGTCAGTTTTGACAGTACCTCAGCACAGGCCTCATAAAAGCCAGCGAGCAGGTCGAGTGCGCGTCCTTTAGTGTAGAAGCCGATGATGTTCTTCATGATCTCCGAGTCGTTCCTCCAGTCCAGAGACTGCAGGTAGTTGGCTGCCATTATGTAAATTTCTTTCTGTCTGGAAACACCTGCGAAAAACACTATTTTCTCTGTATCACCCGATTTCAATAGTGCTCGCATCGCCTGTCAAAGACAAGAACAGGAAGAGAAAAGAGAAGCTTGATAAATTTGCTTTTAGAAGAGGCTGGTGAAAACCTTTTCCAGGCTGAGAGAAGATATAAATAGATATGAAATAAAAACAAGATAAATGGATTATTAGGAACACCTGTTAAATTTCTCATTAATGCAATTATCTACTCAACCAATCACATGGCAGTTGCTTCAATGCATTTAGGGGTGTGGTCCTGGTCAAGACAATCTCCTGAACTCCAAACTGAATGTCAGAATGGGAAAGAAAGGGGATTTAAGCAATTTTGAGCGTGGCATGGTTGTTGGTGCCAGACGGGCCGGTCTGAGTATTTCACAATCTGCTCAGTTACTGGGATTTTCACGCACAACCATTTCTAGGGTTTACAAAGAATGGTGTGAAAAGGGAAAAACATCCAGTATGCGGCAGTCCTGTGGGCGAAAATGCCTTGTTGATGCTAGAGGTCAGAGGAGAATGGGCCGACTGACTCAAGCTGATAGAAGAGCAACTTTGACTGAAATAACCACTCGCTACAACCGAGGTATGCAGCAAAGCATTTGTGAAGCCACAACACGCACAACCTTGAGGCGGATGGGCTACAACAGCAGAAGACCCCACCGGGTACCACTCATCTCCCCTACAAATAGGAAAAAGAGGCTACAATTTGCACGAGCTCACCAAAATTGGACAGTTGAAGACTGGAAAAATGTTGCCTGGTCTGATGAGTCTCGATTTCTGTTGAGACATTCAGATGGTAGAGTCAGAATTTGGCGTAAACAGAATGAGAACATGGATCCATCATGCCTTGTTACCACTGTGCAGGCTGGTGGTGGTGGTGTAATGGTGTGGGGGATGTTTTCTTGGCACACTTTAGGCCCCTTAGTGCCAATTGGGCATCGTTTAAATGCCACGGCCTACCTGAGCATTGTTTCTGACCATGTCCATCCCTTTATGACCACCATGTACCCATCCTCTGATGGCTACTTCCAGCAGGATAATGCACCATGTCACAAAGCTCGAATCATTTCAAATTGGTTTCTTGAACATGACAATGAGTTCACTGTACTAAAATGGCCCCCACAGTCACCAGATCTCAACCCAATAGAGCATCTTTGGGATGTGGTGGAAGGGGAGCTTCGTGCCCTGGATGTGCATCCCACAAATCTCCATCAACTGCAAGATGCTATCCTATCAATATGGGCCAACATTTCTAAAGAATGCTTTCAGCACCTTGTTGAATCAATGCCACATAGAATTAAGGCAGTTCTGAAGGCGAAAGGTGGTCAAACACAGTATAGTATGGTGTTCCTAATAATCCTTTAGGTGAGTGTAGATATAAACAAGAAAATAAATAGCTGGTGAAAATGCATAAAAAAAAACACTTGGTGCTGATGTTTTTATTTATATGACCAAAAATTAAGATTAAATTTTGATAGCATTTAATGTAAATCAATGTGATTTTTATAATTTAAATATTTATTTGCACTTGTCATTCAAAATCTCTCAATATGCCTTATCAAGAAGATTGTATATAAATGCTTAGTTTTATGATCAAATCTCTGTAGTTTTAATAGTGTATGTGTGCAACACATAATGCAAATCAATATAATGATGACTGAGAGATAATAAACATTCCTCAAAAGTAGTAGATTGTGTGCAACAGCTTTCGATCATTTAGAAGCCTTAGAAATTCATGTATCATATACAGTAGGTTTTTAGGGTTAATTTCAGCTGAAAAGTGATGTGAAATTAAATAAGAAACATGAAACTAGCACAGTGCAGGAAATCGATGGGAAATAGGTCAATTCTATTATTTAGCATCATTTTATAAAATTATTTGACTGCAGAATGCCGTGATTGACCAATCAGAATTGTGTATTCCAGAGAGCCATGCCATAAGATTATGCAAAATGATAGATGTTTTGAATGATGATGATTGAATCAGCTGTTGATTTGAGCAGAAGTCAAACCTTGATCTTGTTTCCAGCTTGTGTGTATTTCTTAGTAGCTAGGTGGTAGTTGCCCTGCCGCATGCAGCAGTCTGCGATTTTCTCCAGCAGCTCCTTTCGCCCGGCCTCAGACAGATGGGACGAGTCTTTTGGCACCGTCAGACTTTCAGCCAGATCTTCTGTGATGGTCAAACTCTGGTCCAAACACAACTGGAGCGCCTCATGGTACTGCACAAATTCATTTGCATACAGTTAGAAAACACTCTGCTGTGATTCCCACAATTAAAAGTGTTCTGTTTGCATGCATACATGTTATGAATATGACTGAATGTATGACAGTGTGTGCTTGGTGGTCACCTTTTTGGCAGCCACCAGCAATTCTACGGCTTTCTGGTACTGAGCATGTTTTATGAAGAAATCTGAGCAGCGTGCTAGTAAGGCAGGGTCGCTGGTCTCATTCAGGTCCTCTGCGATTAGCTGCAGAGCTCCAAACTGCTCTGTGGCAAAAGCTAGCTCTAAGGCCTTAGAGACATGACCTGCCTGGAAAGGTGGAATGGACATGTGTTATATAAGTGATCAGCACCCCCTAGTGGTAAAGTTTGACACAACAAGTATCTGAATGTAAAATCACACACCATAGTGAGAATGTTTGGAAGTACCTTATGATAAAGCATAACAGCTCGGTCCATGTGCGTTCCTTTCTCTTCATAATACATGGCTGTGTCCATCATGTCTTCTGGATTGCTAAGCAGCGCCAGATTCATGAGTTGCTCGTCCAAGTTATTCTCTTTACACAGTCGGATGGCGTTGTTATAGGCTTGTGCTCGGGTGTAGAAGTGCACCGACTGGCTGATTTCATCCTGTCCCTCGTACTGCCGTGCAACATGATAAGATGCTGCTCTGTTCCCCGTCTCATTGGCTATCTCACTAGCCTGAGAAATATACAAGATCAACATGAGGCATTCTATACATCAGGGAAACTTCAAATCATATTAATTAAACATACCTTCTGAATGTTTCCTAGATAGCAGTGCACACGCACTTGAGACAGGTAGTCCTGAGCGAAGGCGTAGTAATGCAGGGCGGCCTCCATGTCTGATTGGCTCTCCAGATAATGACCCCACCACTTGTACAGATCCCTGTCCAATCACACACACCAGACAACGGACAGTGGGAATATCAAAGCCATGTCAGACCGCAGGGGCCATAATCATGAATCATCTCTGCATACTAACTCACTTGTCTTTCATTTTATTGATGTAGATCTCCAGTGAAACGTTGTCCTCCATCAGCATTCTCGGGACTTCAAACCGATGCGTGTCTGACTTCTCAAAACTATTGAATAGGAAAGAAAAAAGTAACTTATCTGAGCAACAAATCATGATTTCTGAAGGATCATGTGACACTGAAGACTGGAGTAATGATGCTGAAAATTTAGCTTTGATCACAGGAATAGATTACATTTTACTATACATTCACATAGAATTATTATTTAAAATCAACATGCACCACTGCCAAATTTCCTATTTATTTGTAGTCATTATGTTCACAACTTGTTACAATTACAGTACTTCAATGAGTTTGTTGCTTCTGCCTAAAATTAATACATGATGCTTGCTAAAGGCGTGATTTGTATTATCTTAGAACTGTACATTTCTGAAATATGGACATTACTTGGACACAGTCACCTTTGATAACAAATCGCATAGACAAATGCGTTTTCTGTAAAGCTGCTTTGAAACTACACTCACCTAAAGGATTATTAGGAACACCATACTAATACTGTGTTTGACACCCTTTCACCTTCAGAACTGCCTTAATTCTACGTGGCATTGATTCAACAAGGTGCTGAAAGCATTCTTTAGAAATGTTGGCCCTTATTGATAGGATAGCATCTTGCAGTTGATGGAGATTTGTGGGATGCACATCCAGGGCACGAAGCTCCCGTTCCACCACATCCCAAAGATGCTCTATTGGGTTGAGATCTGGTGACTGTGGGGGCCATTTTAGTACAGTGAACTCATTGTCATGTTCAAGAAACCAATTTGAAATGATTCGAGCTTTGTGACATGGTGCATTATCCTGCTGGAAGTAGCCATCAGAGGATGGGTACATGGTGGTCATAAAGGGATGGACAATCCCAAAACTGAGCAGATTGTGAAATACTCAGACCGGCCCGTCTGGCACCAACAACCATGCCACGCTCAAAATTGCTTAAATCACCTTTCTTTCCCATTCTGACATTCAGTTTGGAGTTCAGGAGATTGTCTTGACCAGGTCCACACCCCTAAATGCATTGAAGCAGCTGCCATGTGATTGGTTGATTAGATAATTGCATTAATGAGAAATTGAACAGGTGTTCCGAATAATCCTTTAGGTGAGTGTGTATGTATTGTTAAAAGCGCTATACAAATAAATGTGAATTGAACTGGAATTGTAAAATATTTAATTACTGTTTTTGCTGTATTTCTGGTGAGCATAAGAGACTTCTTTTAAAAACATTAAAATATATATATATATTTTTGAATGGTAGTGTTTTGAACTTTTGAATGGTAGTATATGGTGTCCCATGACTTTCTGATTAAGGGTGTGTACACACTTGGCATGTTTGGTTGGATTAAAACGACCCTTGGTGCAATTGCTCTGTTAGTGCGGTTCATTTGAACATGTGTGAACACTGCCATCTGAACCCGGGATGCACCAAACAAACAGACGAGACCGCTAAAAAGATGCGTCTCAGTCCGCTCCCAAACGAACTCTGGTGCAGTTCGACTGAAATATGAACGCAACACGGACCAAAGGCATGTAAACGAACCAAAAACAGGACATGATGTCACAAGATGCAACGCTAAAAGGATAGAATGCTCAAGCACACCTGTTTTTTTTCTCGTCACAGTTGCGATGTAGCCCATCACAGTTCGGTACAGGCATCAGAACCGCGTCTCCTCAGTAGATCTTGGTTTGTGTGTGTGACGGAGGGATTCCTGCCGCTGTTTTGACTCCTTTACACATTTTATAAGCTCTTGACAAGTTCCCAGCTGGTCAAAACACCATCATATGTAGGTATGCACATACAACGAGCGCATTAAGCCCAGCACACAGCATTGCTTTGGATGTTTGGTAAGTTCAGTCACGAAATATATGTCATAGGCTGCGTTCACACTGCAGGGCTTAATGCTCAATTCCGATTTCTTTTTAAAAATGCGATTTTTTTGCAAGGCCGTTCACATTTCCAATTAAATGCGACCTTTTGTGATCTCCTGTGTGAACGTGAAATGACCCAGAAGTGACCCGCATGCGCAGAAGAGTACTCAACGGTCAACGACGTCACTTGTTGTTTACGGAAGTAGCCAAATATGGGTGTCAGCATTGGAGTTCGTTTAGCTTTATTAAAGTTATTTTCACAACGGAGCCAGCACCATTACAACCTTCTCATGTTAATTCCCTTCCACTGACTGGTCTCAGCATCGTCCGCCATAGTTGTTTATTTTTTTTAATTTCCCGCCTACTTCAACGTACAATGATGACGTTTGTCGCGTATGAACGACGTGCGGGTCGGATACATGTGACCTGGCAGTTCAGACTGAAGACGCATTTCAAAAGATCGGATATGTATCGGATTTGGACCACATACCCAAGTGGCCTGGGTCGCATTTGAAAAGATCGGATCTGTGTCGTTCAGACTGTCATGAAAAGATCAGATACAGGTCGCATAAGGGCAAAAAAATCGGAATTGGGTCGTTTCAGCCTGCAGTGTGAACGCAGCCATAAAAGTCGACCAATCAGGTTGTGAACATATCCCTATTCTATGCCTTTAGGTTCGGTATCTTCAGGTTTGGGTTAAAATGCCAGTGTGAACGCTAAGCGGCCCAGGATTAAATTTAAATTTTTGGTACGGACCAAGCGAACCGAAGTGTGAACACACTTTTAATAAAGAAGATACAAAATATGAATTTCGCACAGTAGAGGAGAAATCAAATCCCTTTGTGACCTCAGTGTGTATCTCAGCAGTGATTGTGTGTGAACGTGACACTCACTACACCAGCGCCAGGTTCTTGTCCCCCATGGCCTCCAGGTGTTTGGCGTAGCTGTAGTATGTGGTCCGGAGGTGAATGCGGTCGTGTGTTTCTGCCGTCTCTACCGCCTGCTGCCACTGACCTGCCGCCTGATAAAACTTATTCAGTAAATCAAACCTCCCGCATGACTTATACAAACGCTCTGCATCCTCCTGTGAAAAAAGAGAAAGAGAGAGATGCTGCGATAAACCCAAATGTTTAAATCCAAATGTTTAGTTCTTGTTATTGTACTGAATGAGACTGAGAGGCTCCAAGTGCACTAGGTTTATTTAGATAATGTTGTGTTTGTTTGATTTAAACACAACATGAAACGTCATTTGCAATGAGTTCAACTTCCATTATGCACATACCTCAGTGTGAAACATACACTACATAAATCAGCAGAAAAGTTGTTTCAGATGTGGAGAAAGTTATTAGATATTAGATTCAAGATTAGGATAACAAACTTTCCTTTCTTTAATAATGATGCGTACTACTGAATGTGCACAATGAGAACGGGAACATTAGGTTAGCAAAAAAAAGTCAAGCTATGTCAATTTTTGCATGTCTTACCAGCATGCCCAGCTGTGTAGCCAGTACGGCCACTTGCGCCTCCAACTCTGGTTCTTTTTCAGCGTCCCTGAGAGCACGAGCAGCCCTTGCATTACCCATGTTCCCCAGACACACGCGTGCCACATCCAGACGACGACTCTTCACACACATCCGCGCCATGTTCTCCCACACTGCCTCACTGGAGATTCAATCATATACACACAACATGCACACATTTAACATTAACATGTATGCGTTTGGTGCTTTTATCCAAAAGTGACATTGCATTGAAGGTAAACATTTTATCAGTTCATGTATTCCCTGGGAATCAACCTGGTTACACTTTATTTTAAGGTGATGTAGTTACATTGTACTTGCTCAAATATTAATATTAATTAAATATATTAATTAACTAATGCTTTGGTTTAGGGTTAGTTACTTGTAATTATGCGTGATGCACTTTCTCTTATTCATAGTAATATAAGTGGACCATCTTTGTATATCTAAAGTCTTTGGTGTAGATCAGGGGTCTCCAAACTCGGTCCTGGAGGGCCACTGTCCTGCAGAGTTTAGCTCAAACTCCAAATAAACACACCTAAACCTGCTAATCAGTGTCTTGCTAGGCCCTAGTAAGACACTGATTAGCTAGTTCAGGTGTGTTTTATCAGAGTTGGAACTAAACTCTGCAGGACAGTGGCCCTCCAGGACCGAGTTTGGAGGCCCCTGGTGTAGATTATGAATAAATGAACAAGCGATAAACCTACTTTTATTGGCAAACATTCAGATCTCCTTTTTTAAATTAACACGTTAACGCTTCCCATAATGTTGAGGTAATGTCTTTTGTGGCTGTTTGAACACATTTGACCACATGAGCGTTTACACTACTAAAGCAATCCGGTCGAATGTGTTTTCTTTCTGAGTATAGTTGCCAATTGGATGGGGACGGAGCCTGATTATTCCTAACACCTGCGGCCTCTGCCTATTTAAGAGCTGCTGGTGGCACTTCAGTTTTGGCCTACCTGAAGAAACCAGTTGTTTGTGGTATATTTTCTTTTCTTTTGTACAGGATGGTGAGTTTTGTTTGTTTAGTTATATTAGAATATAGGGAAAACATAGGTAAGCTGACCGGAAAACATAGGTAAGTAAGCTGACCAGGAAGATTCTTTTGTGTTTCTCGGGAGTTAGGAAAGCATGAGCTGTAGTTTAGATTAGTTTGCTCACCAGTCCTTATTTTAAGTTTGTATGTTTTATATCTTTGTTTGTTCTTGTTACTTTCTGTTGCCAATAAATTTGATCTTTTTATTGCCCTGGCCTTTACGATTTTTGTTTTGCTACTTCCTGAATGGCTCTTTATAGCCCCGTTTCCACCGTAATTACCCAAAACTACCACCGGGGGAACTTTCCCCAGGAACTAGGGACTTTAGGGTGGTACATAGTGTGTTTCAACCGCAGGAACCGGGGTCTAAATAAAGTTCCAGGTAAAAATTTCCCCCTCGAAACGGCCCTGCTCGCGAGGTAGTACTTTTCCAAAGTTCAGGAACTTGCGGGGGTGGGACTTGGGCGCTGAACATGCTGATTGGTTGAGTTCATGCAGCATTTTATTTCAACCTAAAAGCCCAAAAGTCGCAGTCCTATGTCACCGGACTAATCTTCGTGGTACTTTAGACCGCGATGGAAACACAGACAGCAGCAGGTCTGGGGGAAAAAAGAGTTCCTGGGACAAATTGTTCCGGGTAATTTCGGGGGAAACGGGGCTTATGTTGGTCCCTATTTTGGGTCGTGACAACTACCTCTGGAAGTGGTCAAGAATGGACAAGCTCGAATCGCTTTAGACCCCATTTACACCTGTATTTAGCGTCGTCAACTTGTGATCCATTCGACCAAAGCTTAAAGGGACAGTTCACCCAAGAAATGAACATTCTGTCATCATTTACTCACCCTCAAGTTCTGTATACATTTCTTTGTTCTGCTGAACACAAAGGAAGATATTTTGCAGAAAGTTTGTAACCAGTCCACTTTGGAGCATCATTGACTTCCATAGCAGAAAAAAAAAAAGAAGCACATGAGGACAGAATTTTCCTTTTTTGGGTGAACAAGCCCTTTGATACCAGGTGTAAAGAGGCCTAAGATCAGCACTGTTTTAAAGTGTGGATTACATGCACTGAAACATAACATAAAGCACCAAATCGGTCTTAAAAGGGTGTGAGGATGTATTAAAGAAATTCACACAGGTTTTTTTTCTCTTTGGCACTCAGCAGCTGCACTTTGAGTGTTTCTGCAGTTTTTCCTTTCGTTCCACCTCATGAGCGAACCGTTCCAGCTATGCATGGAATGACCCCATCAACACCCAACACTCTCTCTCCCACATTCCCTCTCTCCCACTCGCTTGGCCCTTCGTGCCCTCCCTTATATTTTCATTCAGCCCCATCTGGTCTTTATTTATCCAAAATCCCCCTGTTCTGTCGTCTTTTTCGCCATGTTCGGCTTTAGTAGATACAGATGTGGCCTGTTTATTAGAGTTAAGAAACAGGAAATTCCCTGAATCTTTGGGGGCCCAGAACTGAGCAAGAAACAACAGAAAAGTAGAAAGAGAAGCAAATCCAAGCAGAATGATTTATGATTCTCCCTAAACGCGCTGAAATTAAGTACATTTTTACATTGTTCTGGGTGTGTGGCTTCTTCAAATGTACATCTGTAGGATTTTTTCACTTGGCCCAGCAGGTGAAAATGGTTCATTATCTCTCCCCAACAACACCCGATTTGAGGAATCATTCATGTCTGGAGCACAAACGCTGCATGACGATGCACAAGCCAGACTTTAATACTTAGCGCAACAAGTAAATTTGACTAAGTACATGAGATTTCATCTCCTGCTCCGTTAATAACCAGCTCACTGAGTCAAAGAGAGAAAGAGGACGGTGTTGCATTCTGTTCTGTCTGTTTTCCTTCCAGGAAACACATCCTGTAGCTGGAGCAACGTGTTTGTCACCGAAAGAAAAAGAGAGAGAGAGAGAGATGTATTCCCAAGTACTCCCTACCCTCCCAGTTATTCTGAGCTTTTCAGGGATGAAGCACACATGCTCACACGTGAACATGGGAAACTGGTCAGGACGAGTAATCTGAGATAAACGAGCGAGAAAGAGTGTGGGAAAGAACAAAAAGCAAAGAGACCGCATCACGCAGGCATTCCTCAGCGTTCCCAGCAGGGAGACGTGGAGAAAAAACGACCCAGTGCACATCTGCAGGAGAAAGGGGGAGGAACAGACAGGCGGCGAGACCTCAGAGCCGCAGACAGAGAAAGGACAACGCTTTAGGAGCGATTTGAAGAAAGCGTGCTTGTTTATGTGATGGCCTTGGAGGTCCAGCGTCCAGCCCTACGAGCAGCAACGGCCCCTGACTCTGAGGAAGAGGGCTAGAGACTCCCGTCGCCCCCACGACCCTCAAGACACAAGAATGAGTGGCGATGTCCTCTAGCTAACCTCTTACAGCGTTCATGCCGCTCTGCGTTTAGCGTGCACGTGTACCCGTGGACGTTTCAGGTATTCGAGGAGCGTATGGCCGTTCGCAGGCTGGTGGCGGTGGCGGCGGCGGTGGCCCTGCTTTCTCTGGTGCTCAACAACGTGGCGACATTCAGCTCCAACTGGGTGCTACAGGTGCTGGAGGACGGACGGAGGCGAAGTGTTGGGCTCTGGAGAACATGTCCGCACGAGGACACGCACACTCACGAGCCCACAACCTGCCAGAGACTCAGCTGGGGATCGGAGTTTGCGGGGTACCAGGAGTCACGCAGCACTGTCAGACGTGAGTCTCCATGATACAGCTACAGGGTTTGCAACTGTGTGGAAGGGAATAGACGTTAATGCAATCTCTGCAGCAACAGATTTCTGCACATTTTAATGCACTGATACCCTTTATGTTACTAAATTTAACAGAAAAAATATATATTAATATTATAATTTTTAACGGATCATGAACATTCATTTAGAAATGTTACTAAACATCAATCAATATATTTAATATATGTAAGTTCATTGCCAAGCATGATACAAAATTAATGTCTTATTAAAAGACATTAAACACTGAATAAAAAACTTAAAATGTGATTAACAAGTACATAATGTTTAGTAGATAATTTGTGAATACATTAAAGTATATACAAAATGTCATAAATGTATGTTTCATAAATATATTTCATATCATTAATTTAGGATTGACTAATATAATGTTTCATAGAATGTTACAATAAAATAACTTGTAGTAATTAATATATATATATATATATATATATATATATATATATATGGGCAATTCCAGCGTTATGGATGTGACATTTGAACTCATAATGACAGCTAAAATGTCTCAGTACAAATACATTTCTTACCATATTTAATTCAGCATTGCATATTCTCAGAGCACCCAATCTGGGGAATTGACTGCAAAAATATTTTTTTCTAAAATATATTTAAGACCCCGCAAAAAAGGAAACCAGCTATACGTTATGGATGTGACAGGAAATGACAGTTTTCCTTAGACTGTTCGATTTTCTTTAAAGTCTGTGAACTTTTAAGTCTAATGTTTTAATATTGCTATCTGAACATAAAAATATCAATGTTTAAATTGTTAATTTTTTAATGAAGTGTATCATGAGGAAAAACCAACGTTATGGATGTGACAAAACCCTGTTATGGATGTGACGAGTCTGAAATACACATAGAATCTGTTTGGAAAATCAACAAACAAACTATCACGGCACATAAAATTACTCTAAATGCCAGTTTTGACATTAAGAAATATGATTGTAATATGATATATAAAATAATTTATTTATTTAATTTGTTCATGCTTAACACTTTCTTCTATCATTAATATTATAATTATTATAATTCATGAACTTTATATATATATATATACAGTGACGAAAATAAGTATTTGAACACCCTGCTATTTTGCAAGTTCTCCCACAAATCATGGAGGGGTCTGAAATTGTCATCGTAGGTGCATGTCCACTGTGAGAGACATAATCTTTTTTATGATTTTTTTAACTTATTTATTTGTATGATACAGCTGCAAATAAGTATTTTAACACCTGAGAAAATCAATGTTAATATTTGGTAAAGTAGCCTTTGTTTGCAATTACAGAGGTCAAACGTTTCCTGTAGTTTTTCAGCAGGTTTGCACACACTGCAGGAGGGATTTTGGCCCACTCCTCCACACAGATCTTCTCTAGATCAGTCAGGTTTCTGGCCTGTCACTGAGAAACACAGAGTTTGAGCTCCCTCCAAAGATTCTCTATTGGGTTTAGGTCTGGAGACTGGCTAGGCCACGCCAGAACCTTGATATGCTTCTTACAGAGCCACTCCTTGGTTATCCTGGCTGTGTGCTTCGGGTCATTGTCATGTTGGAAGACCCAGCCTCGACCCATCTTCAATGCTCTAACTGAGGGAAGGAGGTTGTTCCCCAAAATCTCGCAATACATGGCCCCGGTCATCCTCTCCTTAATACAGTGCAGTCGCCCTGTCACTTGTGCAGAAAAACACACCCAAAGCATGATGCTACCACCTCCATGCTTCACAGTAGGGATGGTGTTCTTGGGATGGTACTCATCATTCTTCTTCCTCCAAACCCGTTTAGTGGAATTATGACCAAAAAGTTATATTTTGGTCTCATCTGACCACATGACTTTCTCCCATGACTCCTCTGGATCATCCAAATGGTCATTGGCAAACTTAAGACGGGCCTTGGCATGTGCTGGTTTAAGCAGGGGAACCTTCCGTGCCATGCATGATTTCAAACCATGACGTCTTAGTGTATTACCAACAGTAACCTTGGAAACGGTGGTCCCAGCTCTTTTCAGGTCATTGACCTGCTCCTCCCGTGTAGTTCTGGGCTGATTTCTCACCTTTCTTAGGATCATTGAGACCCCACGAGGTGAGATCTTGCATGGAGCCCCAGTCCGAGGGAGATTGACAGTCATGTTTAGCTTCTTCCATTTTCTAATGATTGCTCCAACAGTGGACCTTTTTTCACCAAGCTGCTTGGCAATTTCCCCGTAGCCCTTTCCAGCCTTGTGGAGGTGTACAATTTTGTCTCTAGTGTCTTTGGACAGCTCTTTGGTCTTGGCCATGTTAGTAGTTGGATTCTTACTGATTGTATGGGGTGGACAGGTGTCTTTATGCAGCTAACGACCTCAAACAGGCGCATCTAATTTAGGATAATAAATGGAGTGGAGGTGGACATTTTAAAAGGCAGACTAACAGGTATTTGAGGGTCAGAATTCTAGCTGATAGACAGGTGTTCAAATACTTATTTGCAGCTGTATCATACAAATAAATAGTTTAAAAAAATCATACATTGTGATTTCTGGATTTTTTTTATTTTTAGATTATGTCTCTCACAGTGGACATGCACCTATGATGACAATTTCAGACCCCTCCATGATTTCCAAGTGGGAGAACTTGCAAAATAGCAGGGTGTTCAAATACTTATTTTTCACTGTATATATATATATAAAATATGTCTTTAGACTACATGTTTATTTTTTAAAACCCATCTTAGGTAATGAAAGAATGGGCTATCTCAACTGAACTATCAGGTCAAGCTACTTGATATAAGACTTGATATAACTAGATTTCTATTCAAATTATTTTCCCGAATTGTGTGCTGTTAGTTTCTTACCATTTTATCAATCTGTTCTGATAGGCGTTCAGCTTTAAGAAAACGCTATCTTCGAGCTGTCAAAACCTCCTGAAGGACAGGAAGAGTTTACTTATGATTGTACTTATAGCCTAATGACCTAAGGCAATGTTACGTTTCACTGAAACACAGAGGAGAAATGTGTTTATCACTGCCATGCCGCCTTAAATGTAACGTCCGTAACGTCACATCCATAACGCAAAATTAAAATGTTTACAAGGAACAAAAGGGCACGAAATGTTCATCACATTTTAATTTTGCGTTATGGATGTGACGTTATGGATGTGACGTTATGGATGTGACGTTACGGACGTTACATTTAAAGAAAATTCTAAAATCAAACCCACATGTGACATAACGTGTGTTCCTGTTGCTGGCGGCATGGCAGTGATAAACACATTTCTCCTCTGTGTTTCAGTGAAATGTAACACTGTATGTGTAGCATGAACTTATCCTCTAAAACTTTATGGACGTTACTTGGCCCTGGAACTCACCGACACATTTAGCAAGAGGCTTATACATTTCTAGAGCTTTACTGTTAAAGCAAGCTAAGTGTACACAATGCATAATCATCCCCTTGTTCAACAGGAAATTGCCAAATAATAACATTTTGTTGAACCATTGAGTCTATCTATTCCCTTTCTTGAAAACGGTAAAACACAGACATTTTAAAAACTCCGCTTGCATTGGCACACACCTTGTATATGATGTAATAAAACAGTAAATATCTAAACAATTCAATGAGAATGGTTACATACAATAAAGTATAGACCCAAATAAACATTTTAAGAATAAGTCTGTTTGTGTGTGGCCAACTTTTTTTTTTCATAGTAAAGATGACCTTTGCATGGAATATTATATATATATATATATATATATATATATATATATATATATATATATATATAAAATAGATCATTAAATAAATGAAATGAGCAGGAATCTTTTAGCTTAAGATCACTGTAGAGGCTGAAAACCAACAAAATTTGCCAAAAAAGTGTTCACATTTTTTACAGACAATTTGTGTATATGATTATGTGAGTGTATTAACCGCTTACATATGAATTGGATGTCTTAAATGTCTTGTATACTACTTTAAATCTGAGCTCTAGACTCCTTAAGTAAAGGAGATGTCTAGAGCTCTTGTTTAGATGTCTGGCTAGTATTAAACTATGGCAACTATCACTGGAAGAACAAGCAGAGATTGCTGGCCTGCAGCCTGGCACGTCTGTCCATCTATCCTGATTTAGAAATAGGAAACGGATGGACACAGTGAAGGATTGTGGCTTTCAGGAAGTGACACCCACATTGGCAAAGTTGTGTCTTATGTACATCTGCAGCTGGATCTTCCTTACAATGATTCAGATGTTCTACCTACACACATTCACACACACACACACACACACACACTCATCTGCTCATACACAACGTAAAACATTTTACAAGAAAATACTATTTCGGTCTTTAAATGATCAATATTACTTGCCGTTTCTTTGTAATTATTTGTGAAATGAACTTGCAATTTCTGAGTGAATTTTATTTTCAGTACATGTACATGTGGGCTCGAATCCATTTGAGCAATAACATTTTTTCTTTTCTGTTTACAGTTCAGTTTGACATGATGCGGGCATGTAACCTGATGGCTACGGTGGCTCTGACCGTGGGTCAGCTAATCTTCCTGTTTGGGTTATTGGAGATAAGCCACATTACCCAGGATTCTCAGTGGTGGGAGGAGGCCATCGCTGCCCTCTTCCAGTTAGCCAGTGAGTGTTCAAGCCTGTTTGTACAGTCAGTAACAAACACTAACAGCCTCTTTGAGGAGCTTCAATAAGCCTGACACAAATACAACACGCCCACCCTCAAATAACACATTAATTCTTCAATATCTAACGCGTCTGTCCTTAGAGATACGCTCTCTATTGTCCAATGTTTGTTGTTCTGCATTTTGGGAAAGGAAAGATGGAGCTTTGAGGATCTATAACAGAACAAACATCAACAAAGCACAGCAGCCTGAGCGCAGCGAGACTACACACAATTCAACAGGAAACAACAGAGTCCTGGCCAGAGGCCCGCTGACAAACTAAATGAACTCCCATTTGGGACGTACGCAGGCCTGTTTCTTCAAAACTTGCTGCTGATGTCCCATGAAAGCGTGCTGGGTCTGATGTTATCTCGTTTTATCGCGTGTGCACTTTGAATGGTTTGTGCATCCTTCATCTGCATGGATGTTTAATTGCTGACTGGCATTCTTAACGTAAAGCCATGCTTGTTGATGGGCTACTAATGAACTACTAGTGCAGAGTTTATGAGTGTTGTAGGTCAGGATCTGCAAGTTGATGGTGTATTTTATAAATAAAAGAACATTACAAAACACCCAGAACATTCTAGCAACAACCTAGCAACTGCTCAGAACACCCTACCAACCACCTAAAACACCCACCTACTGCACATAACACCCTAGTAACAACCATAAACAACCCTAGCAACCACCCAGAAAATCCTAGCATCCACCTAGCAATGGCGTATTTTATAAATAAATAAAAGAACATTACAAAACACCCAGCACATTCTAGCAACACCCAAGCAACCGGTTAGAACATCCTAGCAACACCCTAGCAACCACCCAGAAAACCCTAGCATCCACATGACAATGCCCTAGTAACCACCTAAATCACCCAGCATGGCATATTTTATAAAAATAAATAAAATAACATTACAAAACACCCAGCACATTCTAGCAACACCCAAGCAACCATTTAGAACATCCTAGCAACACCCTAGCATCCACATGACAATGCCCTAGTAACCACCTAAATCACCCACTATGGCGTATTTTATAAATGAACAAAATAATTCTACAAAACACCCAGAACATTTTAGCAACACCCCAGCAACCATACTGAACACCCTAGCGACTCCATAACAACCACGTTGAACACCCAACCAACCACCTAAAACACCCT
Organism: Romanogobio albipinnatus; assembly: GCA_023566225.1. Taxonomy (NCBI): domain Eukaryota; kingdom Metazoa; phylum Chordata; class Actinopteri; order Cypriniformes; family Gobionidae; genus Romanogobio; species Romanogobio albipinnatus. The sequence goes on along the minus strand of CM042260.1, from coordinate 38,611,620 downwards.
ACCAACTGCCCAAAACACCCTAGCAACAACATAGAACATCCTAGCAACGTCTTACTAACCACCAAGAACACCCTAACACCGTGTCCTAAATACACACAACGTGACGCCGAGACACGCGACTACACTTTTCGCGAGAGCCCGCCCACACGCTGATCTGATTGGCTGTGGTTTTTGATTGATTGTGTTGCATCTCGTAGTCGCGTCGGGTGTGGACAGACAAATTGCTTGAGGCTGGAATCTTATCGCATCGCGTCTAGATAGTAGGACACGGTGTAAGACTTAAGGAAAAAATGTAATTGCAATTTTCATATTTTTCTAAATGGTCATTGCGATATAATTATTATACATAATTATAATAACTAGAATGTTTCATTATTAATACATTTTATCGAAATAAAACTGAATTCACAACATGGCTTAGTGTGAATAATCAAATCGCAATTTTTTTAAAATCGCGATTTAATTAAACAAATAAATAACTATATATATATATTAAATATATATTATATAAAAAATATCGATTTGATTATTCGCACTAAGACAAGTAGTGAATTCAGTTTTATTTTGATTAAACATGCTGCCCTACTAGATCACCCTAGCAGGCACCTAGCAACACCTTAGCGACCACCCAAAAAACCCAGCATTATAGCAACAACTTTTGCACAGGCAAGCACCACTCACGTTTTATTCATTAATGTAGAAAGGTAGTTAATAAGAATTCTTTGATCACACTCGCTGTTTTCTTAACCTCGGGTCCTTTTTTATAGCTGCCCTGTACATTTCCTGTGTTTTAGAAAAAGTTATTTTCAAGTTTCATCAAAGAGGTCTGTGACTCCGTAGTCTGGCGTTTGTGATGTTGTGCTACGATGGTGGTCCACTACTAGTTTAGTATATCAGTACAGCTAAAACTGCGCACTGCCCATGTATGTGTGCGTTGCTTTAAGTGTGACAATAGTTAAATTTAGCTAAACGGGGTCCAGAGCACCAGCGGCTGCCGCACAGCTCCAGAGAGCGACAGTCAGGCGCCAGGATATCCCTGCTCAGGACGAGGAAGTGTCTGTAACTACCTGTTATGCAAACCCCGAGCCGCAGAGGAAAGACAGGGAGGGGGTGTGTGACAGTAAGGAGTGGGGTGGCCGAGTGTCAGAGTTATTCGACATGGACTTGAACGGGAATTGATGATATTTTAAGCACAGACCGGTACAGAAGAAAGAAAAGTGGACGTATGTGACGCCATGGAGGAGCATGTTTCATCAGGACAGGTCTAGAATCTCCCAAAAAGTGTGTTAGTGTGTGTGTGTATTATGGGTGGAGGAATACTGCGTCTGTTTACACAATCTCAAGGGACAGACTATGTCCGACCAAATGAAAACAATTATGCCCTCATACTGCCATATAAATTATAAACAAGCACAAACTGCTTCCCTGAAGTAAACGGGGAAATCCAATCAGATGCAGGCAAACCATCGAGTCCTTATAAACATCCATACGTACACCAGACTTTGCTACTCTAGGCAATTTGCATAGTTTAAGTGCACCGGCTAGACATTCACAAAACGGTGCCATTGAACAGGGACTTTCCCCCAGACAGTTGCTCAAGGGACAAAGGCTAGTTTCTTATGTCCTTAATTTCAAACTTATTATAGAGTACTTTGTGTTAAAGCGGATGTCTAATGCCATTTCATGCATTCTGACTTATTCACACTGATTCTCATGCTCAACATGGCCAATAATAGTTTCAATAAACGAGTTGGACGTATGACAGAGTATTTCTGTGCCAAATACACTCCTTCAGGATTTGTGTAAGTTTCGGAACGTTTTTTCCAAGTATGACCCTGTATGACATCATAAAGGGCGGAATTCCTTGTACGGGCACTTCTCCCGGATGAGTGTGTGCGCACATCAACCAGAGCGAGAGCACGTCTATTAGCGAGCTCAGTGTTGGGGGTAACTCATTGCAAGTAATTTGAGTTATGTAATCAGATTACTTTTTCAAGTAACTAGTAAAGTACATTTACAACAAAATATCTGAGTTACTTTTTCAAATAAGTAACGCGAGTTACTTTGTTTTCCCATTTATTGACTGAAAGCTCTCTTGTCCCAATGTTGAGACAAATCGTAAGTCGTTGTGTTTCATGATGGTTATTGTAGTTCTCGACTAAACGTGAGCATGTATCTCACTTGCACAAAAAAAGATTCAGTATTCCTCAAAATTAATAAAACCAGTGAAATGCAAAATCAGAATACTATGCAAACCTCCAATAATTATATTTGTTAAATAAAACAAATATTTTTACGCATTTAATCTCACTTTATTGACCAATGCACTTGCTGCTGACCTTTGAAAAACAAGCCCAGGCCAGGTGAAAAAAGTAACGCAAAAGTAATGTAACATTACTTTTCTTAAAAAGTAACTAAGTAACGCAATTAGTTACTTTTTAAGGTAGTAACACAATATTGTAATGCATTACTTTTCAAAGAAACTTTCCCCAACATTGCTCAAGATTAACATTAGATTGGCAGAAACTTATGTACCCTTTAACTCTTTCCCCGCCAGCGTTTAAAAAAAAAAGAGTTGCCAGCCACCACCAGGGTTTTTGATCATTTTCACAAAAATATAATGGCATAGAATATTTTGTTGTATGTCTATCTGAGTATGCAATATATCAAAAGAAAGAGCAAACCCTCTGCTTTTAAACAAAAAAAAAATATTCTAGCTTCATGCATTCCTTTTTATCAACACTTAAATATGGGTAAGTTTAATAAAAAACAACAACATTTTGAACAAAAAGCTGAAAAAATCAAGTTTTTGTCAAAGACATCCAGATCAGATTCAGAGTGATGATCAAACACAGATGGACTAGACGGAGTCCATCAACACCTCTAATGCTTGCACAGTCCTAGAGCTCGTCCTGGGTCGACACCTCATTCAGTAACATTAGGCAGTTTTGATTTATATGCTGTTTAATGTTGATGATCAAGTTATTTTACATAAGCATCTGCTTACATACGATCGCTTGTTTTTTCGCGTCTTCTTCGCCTGTGTTTTAATCAGGAGATTCTGTACTCTCTACTGTTATATGAAGTATAATACTACATGAATAATTAGTACAATCAGCAAACACCCAGAATACCCTAACAACCACCGAGCAACATCCTAGTAACCATCTAGAACTTGCTTCCATCCATGACAAAAAGTCAAGTGCGTCCCAATTCACGTAATTATGTACTATTCTATGCTGTTTTGTGGTATGAATTCATAGTTTTCAGTCATGTGACTGCCGCGAAGCCCTGGAGGGCAAGACAGCCATAGAACTGCAGTACAAGAATGTGAACAAAAAATGTGAACAAGATGCAAGTTTTGGGCACTTGTGATCCATATACAGCACCTGCTGCAGTATTGCAGTATTTCAATCACTAAAAACAGCGGGACGTTTTTAAAACGCTTCACATGAAAAACACTTGCACCAATAAGGATTAAATTAAGCAAAGTTTAACCCTAATCAAGGATTACAAATCTAGTAAAAATGACTGGCGGGCAATGGAGGAAAGCCTGCAGATAGGCGTTCCTATAATGGTGTGACATCACGTGAAAACTATGAATAGTTTGAGTAGTGCGTTCACGCTGAAAACGCCAAATAGAAGGTGTAATGTTGGACACTTCATGCACAGTCACAGCTTTAATTATGGTGGAGTGGGAGGGGCATCAGACTCTGATCTGGAATGACAAAATAACCTTATAAATTCATACACCACACAGTCGAGTACATATTTTGGATGCTTGCTGATGTAATATTACTTCATGAAAAATCTGCATATAAAACAAATCAGATTTATATGCAGTGTAATCAACAGGACATAATTAAATCCATTTGCTCAGACAATGGTATATCTACATTATAGTTATAAAAGAGAAATTTCGACGCGTCTCTAGTCCATCATGACATCTCACCATAGCGCTGAACTCATTAGGTCAACACAAGTCTTCATTTACACACTGGAACTGAAACCACACACACCTGTTCACCAAGTCAACTTTAAATACACACTGAATGCCACATGAGTGTAAAAGAGTGAGTTCAGACAGCTGTATATACGACTGCACTCTAATGTTAGGGTCATGTGCCAAAATGACAAAAAACTACTGACTGAAACACATTTCTAAAATTGGACTAGGGTGGATATATGGATGTGATTTGCATTAGTTCTGTAAACGCCATGTTTTTCTGCTGGAGTACAGACTACAAACAACAAAACAGATTTGAAAGGGCTTTTATATACCAAAAAATAAAATTAGCTGTCTGTCTGAACAAAACCGATAAACAAAAATAAACAGTCCATGAGAGAGAGAGAGAGCAATATGTAAAGCAAAGAGAGATACACATATGTTCCTGAATAAATTTAATCGAGCTTGTTATTGTACATCATGTTCTAGTTCAATTGTACGAGCTTGTGTGAGTAAGAACCGTCAGATGAAACTGAATGAAACGGAGGGAAGGAAAGAAGAATGGAAGGATAGAGGAGAAAAGGAAGGAAAAGGGATGACCGGGCCAAAAAAAGCTGCATTCAGAATAAAAACAGAATGAACAAATGACTCGTTTGCTCTCGTTTCTGCCTAAATAAAACACGCGTGTAACATGATCTGAATCCTGTAACTTTTTCCATTTTGTTGCTCTCCTGCACTCAATTCATCTCACATCCTCTGCGTTCTGTATTTCTGGGAATCTACTGTTGTGTTTTCAGGCCACAGTTATTAATAACACATGTGCTACAGGAAGTTGGAGACGCACTACTCCTATTTGTCAAAACCAGCCAAAACCAACTCAAATTAGTCAAAAGGGAAGAAGATTGAACTATTATTATGGTTGTGATGAATTAAAGGAATGTTTCAGCTTCAGGCTCTATGGTCAGCTATGTGACATGCAGTCTAATGCCAAAGAAAATCACTGAGATTGTAAAATACAAATGGTGTTTACAGTAATGCACTTGCAATAAAAGTCTATGGAGAACCAGCTTCTGGAGTGTGTTGAAGCAAAAAGTCTTTTCTCATTTCCATCACAACCAAACAAAGTTCTTTATAAAAACTCAATTATGCTTTAAAATGCATGATCTTTACATAAAAAATACCAAATCAACCCAATACCAAATCAGTTAATAGCAAGTCACAAATACCAAATGAGTGAATACCAAATCAACTAAAAAACCAGCATGAAAGTCAGCATGAAATGGAAGCTGCGAGCGACTTAAGTCCCATTTTCTGACGTATTTCCGAATGAAACAGCCATTGAACAAGAAAACCTTATTTTATCCATTGGTCGTATATTGGATTGTGAAAACTGAGTATTACATATTGTTGTTATATGTAATCATTTTACATTTATTTCTGTGATCAAAGCTGAATTTTCAGCATCATTACTTTCGAATGATGACTTTACATTCTTTTGAACTTTTTATTCATTAAATAATCCTGAGAAAAATTTTTACACAACTGTTTTCAATATTGATAATAATCATAAATGTTTCTTGAGCAGCAAATCATCATATTATTATGATTTCTGAAGGATCATGTGACACTGAAGAGTGAAGACTGGAGTAATGATGCTGAAAATTCAGCTTTGATCACAGGAATAAATTACATTTTAAAATACATTCACATAGAAAACTGTTATTTTAAATTGTAAAAATATTTCACAATATTACTGTATGTACTGTATTTTTTATCAAAGAAATGCAGCCTTGGTGAGATTAAGAGACTACTTTCAAAAACATAAAAAAACTTTAATGTTTCCAAATGTTTGACTGGTAGTGTGTGTGTATATATATATATATAGTTCACAATAAGACCACTAACATGCATTAAGAAGATCAATTTATAAAAATGTATAAAAGTGCAAATTTTAAAAGTTTAAAAAGTTCTGGCAAATTCATTACTTCAATACGCTTAAACTCTAGAAAAGGGTAATTAAAGAGATTCAGAGTCAGAAAAAAAATATAATCTCAAAAATATAATTTTAAATGTGGAAAGTGAGATGGTGGTCCGGTGGGTTAAACCGTGGAACTGATTCGCAGAAGGTTGCTGGTTCGATCCCAGCGGTCACCACCAGTGTGTCCTTGAGCAAGGCACTTTACTCCATGTTGCTCCAGGGGGATTGTCCCTGTAATAAGGGCACTGTAAGTCGCTTTGGATAAAAGTGTCTGCCAAATGCATAAATGTAAAGTATGATATTCAACACCCTTAATTTCAACAAAAAACTAATTTAGGTAGAATTAGAGTAGTTTTATTCTATATAACGTATTGAAATTTAATGGTGATATCTGGCAAAAATCAACTGATATTTTAATGATATTAAAAAATATATATATATTTTGTATTTTAAAAGTTTTTTTGCATTACACATTAAAACAACTCTTTCGTGATAAGTCGGCATGAAATGAAAATTCACTTCTAAATACATGAATCCCTATTATAAAAATTCAATTCTATAAAACCATACCAGGGGACAGAAAGATCCCCTAATTGAAGAATCAACTTTAAACAATGATGCTTTAGCTATACTTCCTTCTGAAACTAAGCCCTGTCTCTCTGTCTCCGCAGGTTTTGTGCTGGTGATCGGTCTGGTGACGTTCTACAGGATTGGCCCCTACACTCACCTGTCCTACTCTTGCTACGTAAACATCGCTGCATGCTTGTTTGCCACGCTAGCGGCTGCCATGCTAATCTGGAATATTCTGCATCGCCGTGACGACTGTCTGTCACCGCCTGTCATTGTCATCAGTCGATCTTTGACCACACACTTCAGGCCACGCCTAGACAATGACTACGTAGAGTCGCCGTGCTGACACACAAAGACACATCTCACCTGAGACAAAAGACCTGATGGATATTTAGATGGGACGGACACAAAAGCCCATGGAGAGGATTTCAAACATTTTATGTGAAATTGATCTTCTGCTTAAAGGGACGGTTCACCCGAAAAATTTAAATTTGCTGTTAATTTGCTCACCCTTAGGCTATCCAAGATGTAGGTGTCTTTTTTTCTTCAACATTAAAGAGGATTTTTAGCTGAAACCGGGGTCCTTGGTGATTCATAAAATGCATGGCTACCATCACTTTGAGAGTAAAAAAAACACACTGTCAAAATAAAATGAATACCCACGGCTCATGACGATATACTGAGGTATTATGAAGACTATGGGGACTAGGGAAATAAGCCTAGAAATAGAACACGTCTGTACTCTTGCACAAGCGCTGACAGGCGGCAAATGCGTGCACAGAATCCGCAGCCAGTCTGACATCGGTCCGTTTGTCAGTACCAAATTGAGTTTGTGGTTTACATCTCTTCTATTAACTCTTTTTTAGTGCGCAATCACTTCGCCCGGTCCTTGGCGCTTGCCTTCGCTTTCACGATCGCGAACCGGGAAGAACTGGAGAACTGTTAGCTGAAGAATGAAATACATATATGTGTCTGTGGTACAATCCGAAAGAGACTTGCGCCAATGACACGATGTAAAGACTGTAAAGACCTCTTCACACCAAAATTGAAATAATGAGCCTCAGGCTGAGGTAAAAATGCAAATTCACACGTGTACAGTAGAGGGCGCAGCTCAAACAAACCTTTCAGCTGTGCTGCCATTCTGGATAATAGAAGAATAGGTCGCAGGAGAAAAAAAGTTTAACACTTACTTCCCCAATAAAAAAAATAAACAACACGAAAGTAATCTTTGCTCATGGTTTAACTGAATCATCGAAGGTCAGCAGCAAGACACTGACCAATAAAGTCAGATTAAACGCATAAAAATATTGTTTTATTTAATATTTCTTTATTGTGCAAGTGAGATGAATAAATGCTCACATTTAATAATCTAACTCTACACTTACTCTCGATTTTTCTCAACATGGGGACAGGAGATATTTTGTTGTAAATATAAAAAGTAATGCGTTACTTTACTAGTTACTTGAAAAAGTAATCTGATTACGTAACTCAAGTTACTTGTAATGCGTTACCCCAACACTGGTCGTAATACAGCGAATTATATTTGGACTGGCGAAAGAAAGAACTACAACACCCCGGAAAAACACACACACACACACACACACACACTCAAACACACACTAAAGTGCTTTGAGAGCATTTCAATGAACATTAGAGGTAGCGTTACATGGGCGTAGGAAAATTAAGACCTAAAGTAAGACCTAGAACTCAATATTGCAGCGAATGTAAGACATTTTAAGGCCTAAAATTTTGACATTTTTAGACTTTTTAAGACCCCGCAGAAACCCAGGAAGTGAAATGATCGGTCTGTGCAAGAAACCTGTAATCCACAGCCTCGACAAACGGTCCTGAGTGTGTTCATGACAGTGCTTCCTGTCCCATAATGACATGTATGCAGGAGCATTACTCAAACGTTGGGAATCAGTGAAAAGTAAATCGTCATAATACGACAGGAAGCTCGCTGTCATAAACACGCTCAGGACTGTTTGCAGAGGCTGTGGATTCCAGGTCATAATGTTGTATTTTCTTACACAAGACCAATCGTTTCACTTCATAAGAAATCAAGAGCCACGGGTATTCATTTTATTTGTATTTTTTATGCGTTTTTTTGACTCTCAAAGGGACGCCAGCCATTGACTTGCATTATATGAATCACCAAGGACCACGATTTCAGCGAAAAATCTCCTCTAATATTCTACTGAAAAAGAAAAAAAATTCACCTACATCTAGGACGGCCTGAGGGTGAGTAAATTAACAGCAAATTTTCATTTTTGGGTGAACTGTCCCTTTAAGGACAAGGGCAGTGATCAAGTGACTGAAAAAAAAGTGACTGGCTTCGGACTGAGTGAAAGACTTTCGAAAATCCTTTAAACACAGAAGCTGTGGATTGTGAAGAATACAACCGACAGATAAAGATCAAGCTGGATCTTGACACGTTTATGTTCATAAGTGCACTTATGAGAAAGTAGAAGCACATGTATCTATTATAGTTCTACGAAACATGGAGCATCGGATTTCAAAAGGTGTCTAGGCATTGAATATTGCTCCCAGGTCAATTGAATATATACAGGCCGGCATTGAATCTGCACTTTTATACACTTATTTTCTGTGCTAATTTAAGAGGACAAATCTGCAGAATGGATTTAAATAGGTGACTTACACACTTATTTTATGTTCATGTCCAGATAACATTTTACTCCAAAGTAGAGTCTATTTTAGGACTATTCGAATTCAATTTTGTCAGGGACAATTGGTATAAATTTGCTTCATTTTGTTTAAGCAAAATATAACCTTTTCTTTACTGTGACACCCAAATATGGTAAAATGTGTTAAACAGAGCTGATAGTATTAGCACATCCAAAACATTCAATCTAATATGTGAGTGGACAGATTCTGTGCAGGTCTGGGCATTTGGTACCAAAATTATTTTATTTTAGTTGTACTGCCTGTTCATTCATCTCCATGTGACAATTCATCTGATATCATATAATCCCCAAGACACCAATGAGGAAACTCTGCATAGTAACCATTAAGAAGGAGATGATCTGAAACTGGTCATAATTGTATGATAAACTGGAACTATATCAGTTCAGTATACAGTAGACACAATATTTGTTAACCTGTGCCTGTGGTACCCATATATGTGTATAATACAGAGGTATATTAAGTATATTATTAAAATTTCACATTTCACCCTGAGCGGGACTGATATAATATTATTGGAGTAATAAACAAAGCCATTCAATACACAAAAGGGGTTTTCTGGGATTGACTGTGTGTGTGTGTGAGATTGGTGAGCACAGCGGAGTCAAGGACAGTCTGAATGAGAGGAAATGAATGGAGACACACACACACACTCTACGGTGATCCCGATTCCAGACTGACACTTGAACATGAGGCTAATTAATGTTACTATATGCACATTATTAAGGGATAGTTCACCGGAAAATAAAAATCCTATCATTATTTACTCTGTATAAGAACAACATTTTCGAGTGAACTATCCATTAATCATGCACATAGTTATTTTTTTATATTTTTTTTAAGTGTCACGGTTTCTACAAAAATATTTAGCAACACTACTGTTTTCAACATAATATTAATAATAATAATAATGTAAAAAATATAATTGATAATAATCAGAAATCATCATAGAATGATTTATGAAGGATCATGTGAAACTCAAGACACTGATGCTGAAAATTCAGCTTTGAACACAGAAATACTGTAAATATTCAAATAGAAAACTGTTATTTTAAATTGTTATAATATTTCACAATATTAGTGTTTCACTGTATTTTTGATAATAGACTTCCTTTAAAAACAAAAAAAATCTAACTTTTAAATGGAACTGTATTAGGGATGCCACAATTCTCAATATAATATTGAACCGTTCGGTACGGCACACATGGTTCAATACGCGCTTGTGAATTGGTTTTGCATTTAATGAATCAACATACTAAACAACGCGACATACATTCACATCACACGTTAGTGGTAGAGTTATACTCACAGAACACTATAGTTATTCACAATCACGAAAGTTGTAAATATTTGCAATATTTGAAAATATTCAATATTTGCATGCATTTTAAAGCCTTGCCGGTTGAACATTTCATTTGCGTGCTCATGCGCTTTTCTGAGCATGCGCACTAAAAGCCTGTCAAACACATGATTACTGGACTAAGTAGTCTTACTGCGCTAATACTGTCAAATACACACAAGGTTAACATAAACACTGTAGGTGTGTGAATGGGTGAATGTGAGGCAATGTGTATGGCGCTTTGGATGGCCATTGGTCTGTTAAAGCAGCACTAGGTAACTTTTCAACCTTCATAATATATTTTCAAGACTCTTGTGATGATACATCAACTTACAATAGGTTGAATGACACGTCTGCCATAGCCTGACGGGGTCTGTATCGTTTTTAATCATACTTTTAAACTTCGGGTTTCGGGTAGTAACCCGAGAAAAAAAAGAACTACAAAATTCGACTGCTTTACGGCATATGCGTCACTTCCACCATCACCCCCACTTCCTTAAATTCGGACGTGCGAGCCCAACTATCCTTTGTTTGCCCGATGTTATAGTCATGGCGGAGGCAGCACAGAAAAAGAAGAAAGCAAAGGTTTTGTCGGGGGAATGCAAAAAGAGGAAACGAGAAGGTGATCGTATTAAAGGCAGGACGAGGATCAACATTGGGCCAGCGTTTGCTCGTTGGCGTGAGCTGAAGGAGGTCAATATATTATATTGACAATATATGGTTATTACCTACCACTCAAACATTGAATTGAAGTATCATATAGATTCTGTAAAACGGTAACCAATAGACTAGACTACTATAATGACGCTGGGTTGTAAACGTGAGCATCGCGATCATTTGGCGTTTGAAAAAAAAAAAAACCCATGAAATTATATTCATATGACATGCTGAAACATATGCCACTGTACCTGGGATGAAGACATTTCACACGCGACGCAAGCAGAACACCTGCATGTGAACTCCGACTGCAGTGTTCAGGGCTATCATAGTTGTCATTTCAACAAATGCACGTGTGATGCATCCCCTGATGTAGGATGACAGAGTTTACGACAGTAGTAGAGGACAATACTGTTTCCCAACTGTAGGGGGACCCCGAGAGCAAAACCTACCTAGTGCTGATTTAAAAGCGCTATATAAATGCAGTCCATTTAAAGTGAAAGTAAAATCGGCGTGTGTCTATTAGATGCGCGCAGGTCTTAAATTGACAGCAGCGCAGCCTAGTGAACACGCTGCTGCTTGTCCTTAAAGGAACAGTTCACCTCTAAAATTGTGTCATTATTTACTCACTCTAATTTTGTTCCAAACCTGTATTAATTTCTTCTGTTGAACACAGACAGTTGAATACCAAACAATGGGGACCAGCAACTGTTTGGTTTCCAATTAGGGCTGTACAATATATCGAAATTATCGAAATATCGCAAATGTACATAGGCATATTGCAACGGCACGCAATATCTGAATGATTTTAATAGGCTACTTCAACACTGTGAAAAGTGTACGTTTTAGGTCGATGCGTATAGCAGAGAATACACCGGGCACACGACTGTTACTCATGTGACTTGCGTGACTTTAAAAGAGTTATTAAAACACAATAACTTGCAAAAATCAACTACTTGCAGTCTCGCGCTGTCTGCTGTCTGACACACGAAGCGTGCGCACAAGCTGTTCTTTTTTTCGTGTCTTGTTACACACTCGTACTGTCAAATACACAGACAGTTAGGTCAAAAAGGCGGTCTTGATGAAGTGAAGTGCAGTAAGGTGAAGTGAATTGACGTGTGGCCAAGTATGGTGACCCATACTTGGAATTTGTGCTCTGCATTTAACCCATCCAAGTGCACACACACAGTAGTGAACACACACCCGTGAACACACACCCGGAGCAGTGGGCAGCCATATTGTTGTGGCGCCCGGGGAGCAGTTGGGAGTTCGGTGCCTTGTTCAAGGGTCTCACCTCAGTCATGGTATTGAGGGTGGAGGAGGGCGCTGGTTATTCACTCCCTCCACCGACAATCGCTGCTGGACCTGAGACTCCGACTCTCTAACCATTAGGCCACGACTGCCCCAAGAATGAATGAATGAGTATTCATGTAAACACAGTCGGTTATGCTTTAGGTGAACGATGTCAGTTGGGGAAAGAAACCGAATGTGTGTCAATATGATCGGTGCATTAGGTCTTAAAGTGACAGCTAATACAGAAAAATAGCTAATAATACAGTAAATCTGCCGCTGTCTGTCAAACAACAAAAGAACAAGAGAAAATCTTTTATTATGGCACAGTCACCGGCGGGACTTTTATTATGACAGTTGCCGGCGCCACTTCCGGTGTTCCAGTCATGAGTGTGAGGTAACGCAGCTCTGTTTATCATATTAGACACATCTGAGTTCTCTCGTTCTCTCGGCGACTGCTATGACACTTGTTCACACTGCAGTGAGAGTAAGGCGTTTCTGCAAAATAAAACCAAGGGTAACGCAGATATGACGCAATCGACAGGCGACTCCCTCACACGTCCCGGTTCCTCGGTTAAAATAGCAATTTCTCACGATTTACTAATAGTTGGAAACATTTGGGATATTCTAAGTACTCAACTGAACAAAATATATAACACTGGCCTAGTGGTTTTTGGATATTGTACTGAAATTATTTTACATAGTGCACCTTTAATTTTTGATAAAACACTGCTGGTCACTTTCAGAAGTTGTGGCGATGCTTTCTTTCCCCAGAAAGAATGTGAAACACATAAAGGGTATCATTCTGAGTTTTTAAACATTTGTTTTTAAATATAATTTAAATAGATTTTACACACTTAAAGCAATATTGTATCGCATATCGAATAACGCATTATTTAACAAGGATATCGCATATTGCATTTTTCTTCAATATCGCACAGCCCTATTTCCAAAATTCTTCAAAATATATTTTATTGTCAACAGAAGAAAGGACTTTATTCAGGTTTAAAACAACTTGAGTGTGAGTAATCAATGACAGAATTTTCATTTTTGAGTGAACTATTCCTTTAATGTTAATAAAACAACAAAAGACAAAGAGAAAATCACGCTGCTCTTGACTGAAAAACTTTAATACAGTAGCTTTAATAAGAATCAATGTATATTTTATAGTGAAGTCTATGTAGTGTTTTATTTTTTACATCTATTCATTAAATTTCATACGTAAATGCTGCTGTAGAGCTCTGAGCTGCCAGTGTAAATCTTTATATATATATTTATTTTATATTATACTATACACTAGGAATGTGTACAAGGGTTTTTTTTAACAGTGAGTTTCTTTAACAGTTTTTTTTAGTTTAAGTAAGGGTTTTGCAATAAAAAATAGTATTTTTTCTCAACCTCTTGTTGTTCCTGTCACCTAAGAATAGAATAGCAAAAAACTGATGCGACTAGCCATCAGAACCAAACCGAACCGAAAACCGTGGATAAAAAACGAGGTATGTATTGAACCATGGACTAACTGTATTGTTGCATCTCTAAACTGTATATATACACATCATACATGTAGAATATATGCATGTGAATGCATGAGGTGTGCTGATATTTCTGCTGTTTATTCTTAATTATTTTATTAATATGTTTTTTTTATTTACACTTGCTCTTTCCAATACAGTGAAAGCAAGTCACCAGGGTTTGTCAATCTCCAAATAAGACAAAAAATTTGCCAAAAATATAATAAAAGTGGTGCATATCATGACACGTGCTATATTCCAAGCAATGCACTTAAAAATGTATTTTCTGTCATAATTTTGAAATCTTGCTTCCTCATTCATACATGGCGTGGCGAAATGACTATTGAAATATATTCAATATCAAATATGAATTGAATATATTTATTACTTATAGGAATATAGCAAGGATATCGTAAGGAAAATGCTAACCAGGGTGCCTTTTAATTCTTTCCTCTTTCCTCTGATTACTTGCTTTTATTGTATCAAAAAAATAATACATATTTGAAATGATATTGAAGGTGCAGGTATAAATAAACAAAGTTTCACTTTTAGGTGAACCAACCTTCAAAAGGTGAAAAGTTAAAGGCCTTTAAAACAAATCTGACAGTACGTGACACAAACCCAACACGCGATCCGTCACAGTTCATGAGAATGTGATTGTTAAAGATAGGCATCAATGGATCACTCAGTTCAAGCTCTTTTCCTCTCCTCCGCATTTCATCTGTTGCGAAAATGAACTGAAACAATACAGCCGGAATGTACAGTACACACACCCCATACAGTCATGGAAATCTGTGTCTTTTACGGTAGCGCTCTCATACACACAGCCGTCTTTTGGGAAGCTGCTACACACACCTACATATAAACATCAGTAACCTTACAAGCACGCAAAGTACAATTACAATTCCCATTATAAACATGAAACACACACACACCCTTCCCAAAAGCCACTGCTGTGTATTTGATTTGAACAGGGAGACGGCAGTGTGTGTGCGTGTCTGTTTAGATCACTATATCCTCTCTGGAAATATGACTGGAACTGCATTTTGTGTGTCTGAAACCAATGCAATATAAATGTCTGACTCACCGTTACCTCATTTATCATTGGTAAATAATTTTTATGATAAAGATCATTTTACATAACATCTCTCTTTTCACTGTAATGGATGGTGAACGGTACGCATGCCATCTGGCACGTCCTCCTCATACACCCAGAATGCAGACAGGCACAACGCAGAGGATGTTTCACTCACTCACAGCGACTCACTCAAATACTTGTGTAAGGCTGGCCACACACTTGAAGATTTTAAGCCCGATTTGCACCCCCAAGCGATTGTCACAAACAACTTTTTGTCTAAAAAAATCCTCAATTGCGTTACGATTATTTTACTGCTCATTTATGATTATGTTGCCCAGGGCCGTTTTTAGGCATAGGCAAACTAGGCGGTCGCATAGGGCGCCATCAGTAGGGGGGCGCCAATAAGCGCATATCTGGCACTAGATGTTTGTGTGTAAAGGGTGTCACGGCCACCCTAAAATGTTATTGCCGCCCCCACTAGTTCCCCCACACTATTGGATCAGAGAACTGTCAATCTGACGATTCCTATATGCCATCAGAGTAGGCTACTGTCAAAAAAGTTGGCGTTTGGAGCCTCAACAACACCATTAGATCAATGAACTCGGTCAATGCTTTGGCAAGGTAACACTTTTTTTAACCATAAAATAAAGCTAAATTCAAACTAAAGGTCAATTAAAATAACAGGTACAAATCTGTATTTTGTTAGGGCAGTATTTGTGGCAGTCTAGAAATCTCGCTGTGAATGGGCAGATGGCATTGCTCGGTGTGTATGTTAGAGGCAAAATATAACTGCACACTTACTTCAGCATTTCATGATTATCAGTTATATTTTGACTCTATAAAGCTTTCTTCTCTTAACTGCACCTCCAAAAGGTTTTTGCGCCAATGCATTGTTAAAAGAATCAGTGTGTTTTGTAATTGTCCCATATAAAACTTTAGCGGCCATAATAAAATGTGCAAATTCACAACATGAATACATCCTTTATTAAATCACGTTGACGAATTTAACGTATCTTTACAGATGGTGTTGAATGCTGAATCGATTCATTCAGTTCTAAAAGTGCTTAATGCAAGCAGGGTCGTACACACAGAGGGCAAAGGGTTGCGTTATTTAAAGGGGAAGTTCACGCATCAATGAGTAACAAAAACCATACTGAATCAGTATTTATTCTTATTACTTTCATGTGAAATGTACTAATAACACATAATAATTATGTAGTTATGTCAGAGAACAATTTCTTAGCAACTAGGGACTGCACAAATATAGGCTATATATTATAGGCCTAGGGCTATACAGGCATCTGGCTATTAATTTGAATCCTTATTAACAAATATATACAAATATAATTTGGTATGTATGAATTTGTTAATTAATACCAGTAATACCAATGTTGCTTTTTAAAATTTGACTGGGGGCACCAATAAGGATTTCGCCTAGGGCGTCAGAATGGCTAGAAATGGCCCTGATGTTACCTCTCCTCTCCCGATCGCATCAGAGCCACACAATCCCAAATTGGGATATGACTCATGTGATATGATTTGGGATATTGGAAATATGACTCTCGATCGGGCTGCCTCTGACGTGATACCCGCGATGGCCAATGAGAGTGAGCAAGCTTCACCAACTGGATGTTGCGTGCTTCAATAGCTGAAAAAAGATCCCCCATATTCTTGTTTTCTCTCCTTTGTTTAACAAAACTCACACCTGGGGCCTGTACCATGATGGTAGTTTAACAAACTCAGGGTTACAGGATTAGTTTCGAGTTGACAAAACCAAACCAATATATTCAGGCTTTGTTGGTCCCATGATGCTAATCATCAGCTTTCTCTGTCAACTCAGGCTTTGATCCTGAGTTTAGGAGTTTAGCTGTGACATCAGTAGTGAACAGCCATCGTTAAACACACGATGTGGATCAGTCAAACTGAGATTCACTTCTCGTGAAAGAAGCAACGAGATTCAATTCTCTCTTCTGCAGAACATTACATGATTGAAAAATATTAAGAATTTAAACAAATTTACACAGGAAGAAGAAAAGAGCTGTCTATGAAAGAGGACTACTTAAAGAGAAATCTTACTACATCAATGCAAATAAAAGTTATGAAGTTAGTTTAGTTGATATTTAGAGAGAATTAAACATTTAAGCTCACATGCAGTAATTTTTATAGCTCTATTTATTGATTTTAAAGCTTATTTGTATGACCTTTATATAGGCTATTTATATTCATTTAAGTGCCTATTCATGATTGATTAACTAAAATGATACATGTGTAATTGATTAAGGGTATAGTAATTACATAAATTATATATAAATCATTCAAAATTATTATTATTATAAACAAGCATTGTTAAAAGCCAAACGCTTTAGTCTTTAAAAAACATTTGCTATGTAGTGACCTTTAATTTGGAGTAGAAACAGGGGGAGTGACTTCATTGCATCAGAGGTGTGTCACTTTGCTCACAGCTGATTGGTCCAATTTCAGTTTGATGTCTTATCAAGAACAAAACCTGCCCTGAAGCAGGTTAGCCGTTGAGCTTAAGTTACTATGGAGATGAACACTGCTAAAAGCCAAACCACTTTAAATGGTACCTAAAACCCAGGATTGGCACTAACTAAGCTTAAACATATCTGGTTAGCCAGCTAAACCGGCTTCATGGTATAGGCCCCAGGAGAACCAGCTGATGACATCGATCGTCCTCCATTAGTTTTTCTTCATGTTTGTCATGTTTGATCTCGTGAGTCTCCGTGAGATATCGTCTCTGTAGAAATGTTACTACAATCGACAGGGGTGTGGTCTTGCGGTCCAGACAGGTCTTCTAGTGTGTGCATTCGAAGGATTATGACGTTAAAAATTGGTTGAAATTGCCCTTATGCCCACAGTTATAAAAGTGGTTAAGATTTGAAAATCCTCTAGTGTGTCCCAGGCCTAAGCTGCTTACCTAGACAGCATTTTTAGTTGTGATGGGCCAATATATTGACCATGACATTAATTGGCCAACATTTGGTATT
This sequence comes from Romanogobio albipinnatus, assembly GCA_023566225.1. Lineage (NCBI taxonomy): Eukaryota > Metazoa > Chordata > Actinopteri > Cypriniformes > Gobionidae > Romanogobio > Romanogobio albipinnatus. The sequence continues at coordinate 38,593,540 of CM042260.1, read as the reverse complement.
ATCAGCATCAGCCAAATAGTCATCTGCTGACAAAATATTTTGAGAATTCTTATCAGTGTTATTTATTATTTATATAACACTATAGCATGTATTATTTTTAACGGCTGATGAGTTCCTTGTTCTATGAAGTCCCTCCTTCAGAAATACGTAACGAGTTCTGATTGTGCCAGCGGTTCCCGTGTTGTGATTTGACAGCAGCTTAGCGCACGTTGCCCGGTTCCTGTGTTGTGATTCGCAGCAGCTTAGCGCACGTTGAACGGAAAGGTCACGCCTCTTAACGGGAGATGTATGCGCTCAATGATCTCTACAGCGTCCCTGGGAAAGCCAAACAAAGGTGATTTGACTCCGGGATGAAAATAACAGCGTCTCGACGACATGGCGACAAACACACTCAAACGCAACACTTCCTCTTCTCCACGTGGGACAGCAACAAGACCACGCCCCCTTTTTCGCATATTCTTGTGGGCGGAGGTTAGTCTGTTCTACTGTTCTACTGACGTAATTAAAGCAGGCTGTACCAGGATGTAGTCCAAGCCGGCCGTTCGCTGTAGGGTTTGAAAGGGAACTTCTGTTAAATAAAATATCTCGCTTGGCATTGAACTTTGAGCTTTATACAGGGAGTGCAGAATTATTAGGCACGTTGATTTTCTGATCATATTTTTTTCCAGGCACATTTGACCAATTCCAAACCACATTAATCCTAATAACTACTATTGATTTAGTATTTAATAATGTATAAGTGATATATAATTGTTCATGAAGGCTGGAAATGAAAATCACCTTATATTCAGGTGTGCAGAATTATTAGGCATGTTTTCTTTTACAGATAAATTGAGCCAAAAAAGAGATTTAACTCAGACTGAAAAGTCAAAAAGTATTAAATGCCCATGAGAAGGATGCAATACTAATGCAATACTAGACATTGCAGTTAAGGCGTGACCATTGGACAGTGAAATGCTCGTTGGGTCAGCAGGGTCAGACAAAAACATGTGGTGGAGAAAAGACACCTATTAACCGCAAAAGAATTAAGAATTAAGGTGAAGAATTAAGGGTGAACCCATCAGGAACCCTTTAGTCTCCAGCGCCACCATTTTCCAGAGCTGCAACCTACCTGGAGTCTCCAGAAGTGCAAGGTGTCAGGATCTCAGAGACTTCAGTTAGGTAAAGAATCCTAAAAAATTACCCCAACTAGATAAGAATCACAAGCTGAAGTGTTGTAAAATACATGAAGAAGGTTTTTTTATAGGCTTTATGGACAGATAGGTTGAGAGTGACTCTTGAAGGACCAGCACCACATCCTCTAGTACCATTGTTTGAAGAATTCATCTTCCAGAATCTGGCAGTACGTTTTGGGAGTTCATTTTAGTCCATCCTGAAGTCCGTTTTGCAGAGATGGACTAAAAATGAACTCCCAAAACGTACTGCCAGATTCTGGAAGATGAATTCTTCAAACAGTGGTACTAGAGGATGTGGTGCTGGTCCTTCAAGAGTCACTCTCAACCTATCTGTCCATAAAGCCTATAAAAAAACCTTCTTCATGTATTTTACAACACTTCAGCTTGTGATTCTTATCTAGTTGGGGTAATTTTTTAGGATTCTTTACCTAACTGAAGTCTCTGAGATCCTGACACCTTGCACTTCTGGAGACTCCAGGTAGGTTGCAGCTCTGGAAAATGGTGGCGCTGGAGACTAAAGGGTTCCTGATGGTTTCACACTTAATTCTTCACCTTAATTCTTAATTCTTTTGCGGTTAACAGGTGTCTTTTCTCCACCACCTGTTTTTGTCAGATCCTGCTGACCCAACGAGCATTTCACTGTCCAATGGTCACGCCTTAACTGCAATGTCTAGTATTGCATTAGTATTGCATCCTTCTCATGGGCATTTAATACTTTTTGACTTTTCAGTCTGAGTTAAATCTCTTTTTTGGCTCAATTTATCTGTAAAAGAAAACATGCCTAATAATTCTGCACACCTGAATATAAGGTGATTTTCATTTCCAGCCTTCATGAACAATTATATATCACTTATACATTATTAAATACTAAATCAATAGTAGTTATTAGGATTACTGTGGTTTGGAATTGGTCAAATGTGCCTGGAAAAAAAATATGATCAGAAAATCAACGTGCCTAATAATTCTGCACTCCCTGTAATTGTACAGGTATTATTTATGCTCTAACAGTTACATCACACACTAACTAAAGTTTGAACAATGGGATCACGAAGAACAGGACCTTTAAGGCTGTGTCCACCAAAGTGTTTTTTTCACGCAGCAGGCTGGCGTATTCAATTGTTTTCAATGGGAGCGCAGCGTTTTTAGAACGCCATGAGCGTAACGAGGCGCTGAGCGAGTATTTCACGCTCAAGCGCTGAGGGTTCGCCATTTCTTACTGGTCGCAGAGAGTTGAAGAATGTTCAACTTGAGTAAAACTGCACTGCGCTCATCACTGTCACTTTACACCCAGCCGACCAATCACAGTGGAGAAGGGGCGGGACAAATACAACACCGACCAACCGCCACACTCTGCATGTACAACGTCAACAGATGAAAACAAGCAGTATAATAACGGAACAAAATAATTTAAAACAAGAGCCAGTGCAAATACTTTACATTGTATCGGCAATTTTATATAGAATCAATACAGAAACAAACTACCTGTGAAATGAGATACTACTAACACTTCTGCAGATATTCCGTATCATAACAAGCAAAGAGTCTCAACTGAAAAAAACGCTCTCAAGCGCTCACAGCGAGGCATTTCCAGCTGGCTAAAAATGCTTTGGTGGCCTAAGCTTTTAGTTTTTTTATTTAATATTTATATTTCATTTTCAATCTATTACATTTTAATAGTTTTGAGTTAACAATATCAACACTGATTTTGAGTAATCTGCTATCGATCATCCTGCTTTATAAATATTATAATCTACCGCTACAGTAGTTTTTGGGCCATTAAATTCTTGTTTGACACATATGATTCTCAAAAATGCTGTGTATGTAGGCAGCTCATTAGGTTTTAAAACACAACATTTATCATCATTACACAAACTATACACGATAGTATATAACACACGCATGATATGTACATTAGTACACATACTTTGATAAGTACAAAAAATAAGAGCTGACATCTGAAGCTCACGTAGAACGAGAAGTCGTGCAACAGTCTGACTGCAGAGCCGCGGCGCTGTTAAATGGATATAAGCCATGGTTTTAAAAGTACAAAACTACTTTTAACCTGACATGGCGTCTTAAAATGTGGCAACTGGCTTTTAAAGGGAATGGGAGATGAGACAATGATTGGTTTATTGCACGTTACGTCCATGACTCATTAAAAGACTAGGGACAACCCTTTTGGACCACGCTAGAGTGCGGATCGGGCCACATTTTTCTGTCCGAGCCCGGCCCGCGTCCGACAGAATAGTAACCGAACCCGACCCGAGCCCGACAGGCATTAAGATATTTACATCCGAGCCCGACCCGAACCCGAATCTATTTTTTATTTTTTTTATTTATTTACGCTTTTATTAAGCAACTGTAGTAAGGCATTCTGAAATGATTACAGATGAGCGCATCAGCGCGCAGACGGGGAAACAAATACACACGTTAACACAGGGCCAAATCAAATAGCCAATTGAAATTAAATGAACAAAGGTCTACCATAAATGGCCCAAGCTAACAGAACATTAACGTAACACAAATGCAGCTTATTGAAATGAAAATCACTCTTACCATTTTTCTCGAAAACTGTATGGCTACTAAACTGCAACATGGGATCTATTTACACAATCCATCCATCAAAATATAGGCTAATCCAGGTATTTATGCAGAAAAAGGATTGCATCAACTGTGGATGGCTTCAAGGCTGTCTTCCTCTGCTCGATGGTACTGCCAGCAGCGCTGAAGTTGCGCTGCCAGGCACATGTAGCTTAATATGCAATATGCACAAACATGTTGCGTGTTGTCACAGCTACATAAACAAATTTCCGCACTCAGGAAGACGGATGTTAGGGATATATTTTTAATTTATTTTAATCACAAAAACATACCTTTGCAAGTTAAACAGGCCCATTGGCTACCTACATAATAAGCTGTTTTAAATTTCAAATGTTCAATGCCTTATCGCGCTGACGTGACCGAGCCCGACCCGAACCCGAACATTATTTCTAAATATCTGTCCGAACCCGGCCCGGCCCGTCGGTTACCGACGGGTCCCATCGGGCTCGGGTCGGGTATCCATCCTCTAAACCACGCGTCTGGCGCGCCGACCGTTTTTTCCGTCATTAATCAAGCAAAAGTGGATTCGGACACGCCCTCTGTGCACCTGCGCTTCAGACTATGCGCTCAGAATGTTAAAATAGGGCCCCATGAGTGCATGTACCTCTTGATGAGTTTGATGGCTTTAAATGCTTCATCCATGTCCCCTATAGTGAGGTAGAAGCTGAAGTTCAACATGGCGTCTCGGGTCTGCTTCTCGCAGCTCTCCAACCCCACAAAGTCTCGGAGGGCTCGCCGTACCACCATCTGAGGGGACGACGGCTCCTGGGGCGTGGTGGTGGGAGTCGAGACCACCTGCCCCTGATCTCCACCCTCACCCAGCTGAGAGGACAGAGAGAAGAGTTCATTAACGATAAACTTTTATAAAAACGCAAAACAAATCAGAAAGATGAATGATGAGAGAAAGAGTGACGTGTATCAAATGGAGGATTCTTTTGCCAAATGACCGCTGGGTGATTGTGATGGTACTCACGTCAGGGAGAACAACTCCCCCCCTCCGAAATAAGAGCTTAACAGCAGCAGGACAGTCAGAATGAAAATCAGAAAAAGAAGAATAAAAGTATGCATGCAAGAAATACAGAAAAATGTATGTAAAGGAATGAGAAATAAAGAAGCATACAAGATTCACAGAGAAGCAGGAAGAGGGGAATGTAGGGTTCCTGTGTGTTCGTACCTTACAAATATAGTAGTAATACGGCGTATCTAGAGCCAGTAGAGAGAGCAGCATAGCTGGTTTAGGCTGCGTGTCCTGCAGGAGGAGACCATGTTCCTGTGTCACAAAGAACGTCACCACCATCACGTCCTCCTGCCAGGGAAAACAAAAATCCCTTTTTATATATTTTAACTAATTTATTTAGCCCTCATAATGTATTCAGTTTCCAATTTTCACATTCCTAGAAATAAAATATAACTTTCTAAAAATGCATAGTTTTTAGTACGGAAATAAACTTTGCAAATGAGCCAGGACTATCAAAATGATCTTCTTTTTTAATAGACTTTTTAAAAATCGTTTAAATTATGAACATGAGAATATAAATAACTAAAATAAGGGAATAAATGTAGAGCCTGGCCCAGTTAACAGGTTAAACTAATGAATTTCATATTCATTATGTTGTATTTTACCTTGTCTGTTTGTGATTGGCTGCTGCTGAGGAGGTCAGAGTTCACAGGAACTGTTTCACACACAAACAGACGTGGCTCATTCTCGTCCCAGAACTGAGAAACAGGGCAGCGGGCGGCCAACTCCCCCTCACATCGAGTCCTTAAATTTAAATAACATTTTTCACAATGATAGTTTGCTTATCCTTATGCACTTGCATCATCTCTGTTGCTGTGAGACCACGCAATATGTCGTCTCACGGTACCTTTGACTGTCGTCGGACAGTGCGAGGCTGCTCTCTGGCCTTCCTGTGAAAAAGTCGAAGTAAGACAGCGTGTCCAGCTCGATGTCATAGAAATACACTTTGTTATCTGGCCGCCCGTTCACCTACGATGCACAAACACAACTTTTTCTTAGACGAGAGACATTGGCAAAACCTACACATACAAATACAATCTATCTGTCTGTCGTTCTCTATCTATCATCTATCTTTCTATATTGTGTGTTTCAAGCTCTGTTAGGCTGCCGGTTTTTGATTCTGTCAGTAACGTGCTTGTCTCAATGATTAAGGGCGTTTTCACATCTGAAAGTTCGCACCAAGTTCCGAACCCAAAGTTCATGTTTTGATAGATTTTATACATTTGGTTAGTTTTAATTTGGTTTCACATAGCAATTATGCGAGCGCACTACAGAACTTTACATGACATACTTGCGTCCTGTCGTCATCATCTATGTGGAATGAACAGACACATATCGTTGCCATTAGTGAACAGTGCGAATTTCGTTTCGAATTGTTTCATTTAAAAGTGGACATTTCAAGCTTTCTATACACACATTTCTCATGTCTGTGAGGCAAGTAGCTGCTGAGTTTTGGTTTATTTATGAGACATGTTCAAGAGCAATGCAAGTGATCACTCCGGCGCCTCCGTGTCACGATTGTTGTCTGCTAGCCTATTACCTTCTTATTTATTAAATCCAGTCAATTGGCTGATTAAACGTTGATTCAAATTAAGATACAATTTATGCAAAACGAAATTCACTTTAAAGAAAGGCTTTCAAACCCAAACTTAATGAAGTGGTCAAAATCATTTCTGACCTTCTGTCTTCTGACATATTGCGCATCTTTACACTTTTCATAATCACAATAGCCTAGATGAAATTTTAAAATAACTTTATAATATTTAAACATAAACAGGAACTTCCTGTAAATGGTCTGAAAGTCCGAACCATACAGAAAATGCTTTCACACTAGAAACGAACCGAACCGTTTGATCCGGACCGAGACTACCTCTTTTCATCGGACCAAATTTCTTCTGTTTGGTCCGGACCGTGGTCCGGGGGAGGTTTCACACCTGTCATTTTGATTAGGATCAAACTGAAAAGTCTGAAAATCCGGACCAAACAAGGTAGGTGTGAAAGGGCATGCAGGTGTGTAAGAGTGAAAATAAGTGTAAATGCTTGCGATACTGACGTATCAAGAGGATTGACACTCACATTAAAAATGATACCAAATGTTTTAGCCATTACTTTTACTTACATTACTAATTGTGAAAATGAATGCACTAAATAAACTGGGGAAAATTTAACAGATAAGATTTCATTCAAACAGAGGGAGCTGATTTTGACAGAGACAGAATAATCTCTATTTTACTATGTACAACACACACTATATTAAAGGCACAACTAAATGTGACATTCATTAAAGTGGGTTTGATTATGTGAAGATTGTTTTAAGTTTACCTAAATTAAAAGTTATAATATTTTTAAAGCCTATTAAAAAGCCTGAAAAACGATGGATTTCAATTAAACTGTAATGTTGAATGGCTATAATTGCTCATTTCATCCCTAGAAATGTAATAGAGACATCAGTAGCAGAATTAGTTCTCTATACTTCATAGTACCTAGTAAAAAGATGCCATCAAACAAATATAAAAAAATACCATTTTCATGTTGTTTCTACATTAATTTGGAGATTCAAATTTTAATGTTAGGTGTGATTAATCACAATTAATTAAAGACACATGTGTGATTAATCAGTAACATTGGTAACACTTTACAATAAGGTTTCATTATTATTTAGTCAAGGTTTCTTACAGCCATAATTCATTTTTTTCATGACCATTTCCACTGAATTTCTGCAGTTTAGTTTGAAAAAAATGATCTTGATCGACTAAGAAAGAGGAAGACTAATAAAGAGGTTTTGCATTGTGAACATCTTGTAATACAAAAGAGCAAAATCCTGTTTTCTATTGTAGGGTCCCTTTAAGAATGGTCTTTTGTACCTGTGTAACGAGCACGCTCAGCTGACTGCCACTAGCGTTGCATTTGACTGATCTCAGAGCGCCCAGGTCAGGAATGAGCTCACAGAGGTTCTTCGTGACGCCCAAGGCTTTGGCCTCCCTGTGCACACAAACGCACACACACACATTATACACACATATATACATTTACACGTTTGTGTAGAACTGAGTGTGTGTGTTTACCTGCGTGTGAGGTTAAAGACTCTGACGTGAGAGGTATCTGTTCCCACAGCCAGGTGAGATCCACACACACTCAGCAGTGTCGGGCTTCCTTCTGCTTCAGAAAACACCAGCAACTGTTTCACAGTGCCCTGGACACACACAAATATACACTTAAGAAACACAAACTTAGAATTGTGTACAATGTGTATTTTCTTATGTTAAAGAATGTGGATGTGAGGGTAGAGTTTGTGTGCGTAAGTGTGTTTATGGACATCACTTCTGTTTTATAGGTCAGTGTGTGTGCGAACCTGTGGAGTGCGGATCTGGACACGGTTGGGTTCTATGGTATAAATGTTTTCATCATGTAACGCAAGAGCAGCAGACTCACACTGGAAAGAACCTGATGAAAAAAAAAAACAGAATTCAGACTCAAGTGACTCAAGTACTGCCATATAAGAAGGTCCAGATTCTGTGTGTTGCTGCACATCCGTCATGCTGTATTAGTACCTGTGCTGTGTAGTGTTTGTCCTGATGGCTCATACACTGTGATACATTTCCCATTCCACACTGCGACCATATCCTGTATAAACAAACATTATGCCAAAAAATTCAAATTTGTATTCATTAATATATTGTTTTGCGAAAATTGTGGACATTAATTTCACTGGTCCTGGCAATAAAAAAGACTGTATCTACATTCATCAAATAATCTTGTGAAAATTGACGCTGATTTGTATGCTTATTGAATATAATACTTTCCTCATTTAAAATCATATTTAAATGAACACTCCACTATTTTTGAAAATAGGCTAATTTTCCAGCTCACCTAGAGTTAAACAATTGAGTTTTACCGTTTTCGAATTCATTCAGCCGATCTCCGGGTCTGGCGGTTGCACTTTTAGCATAGCTTAGCATAGATCATTGAATCTGATTAGACCGTTAGCATCTCGCTCAAAAATGACCAGAGTTTCTATATTTTTCCTATTTAAAACTTGACTCTTCTGTAGTTACATCGTTTACTAAGAGCGACGGAAAATGAAAACATTTTCTAGACCGATATGGCTAGGAACTATACTCTCATTCTTGCGTAATAATCAAGGAACTTTGAGCCGTACCATGGGTGCAGCGGTGCAATGATATTACACAGTGCATGAAAATATTCCCCAGTACGCTCCCTGTGCAAGCAGGTTGTCATGTTGGTTATGTTGACAGAAGTTAGCCTGTTTTCAGGCGCTGTGTAATATCATTGCGCCGCTGCACCCATGGTACGGCACAAAGTTCCTTGATTATTACGCAGGAATGAGAGTATAGTTCCTAGCCATATCGGCCTAGAAAATCGCAACTTTTCATTTTCTGTCGGTCTTAGTACACGATGTGACTACAGAAGAGTCAAGTTTTAAATAAGAAAAATATTGAAACTCTTTGGCCATTTTTGAGCGAGATGCTAACGGTCTAATCAGATTCAATGATCTATGCTAAGCTATGCTAAAAGTGCTACCACCAGACCCGGAGATCAGCTAAAAGGATTCGAAAACGGTAAAACTCAACTGTTGGGGAGCTGGAAAATTTGCCTATTTTCAAAAAAAGTGGAGTGTTCCTTTAAATCATTACAATATGTTTGCTGAACGAGGTGATAATTAGAATGAGGAAAAACTAGAAAAGGGCTTTGTGTTAAACGCTTCTGTGTGAATGTGTTACCTTGGTGACTTGCACGGCTCTGATGTGTGTGTCTGTGTGGAAGGTGATGTGTGTGTTGGTGTTGAAGTTGGCCAGACTGAGCTGTGTTGGCGTGAGCTGCACTGCTGCCATCTGCTGGCTGTAATGAGAACACATCACATGCTCTGATAGAATCACCACACAACTGCTGCTGCAGACGGCCAACAGATGAGAACTCGAGCCCCACTGCAGACAGAGAGACACGGGGAGAGAGACTTCAGTAATGCTATTTATTTATGTTATATTATTGGAAATATCCCTGAATATACCTCAGAAGGGTTCTGTACCTGTAGCAGTGAGATGTTTCCTTCCACCTCTGCTGGTGTCTGGAGTTTCCATTGTGTTTTTGTTTCTCCTTTCGGATCACTCACCATCACCATGTGCCACAGAGCAACACGACCCATGCTGGTACCTGCCGCAAGAACTTCTGCAAATGAAGATCAGAGTATTCCTGAATAAAACAACATAGCCTTATGCATGTCATCATTATCCCATGAAAATTAAACATTTAAGGCTGCAAGTCAAGCATGTCAACGTCAAACAAGTAGTGAGTATAAAATCATGTTCACATTTATGTAGTATTTTATCTGAAGGTACATTTTATCAGTACATTCATGCTCTTTTTTCTTGTTTTTGCACAAAATCTAACAAAATGTTATATATTTAGCACAAGTTTCTGCATAACAAATCTATTTTCAAATGGTGTAAGAACATTAAACTTAATTCAATATATACAACCGTTCAAAATGTTTGGATCTGTAAAATATTATTACAATTTAAAATAACTCATTTCTAGTTGAACGTAGTTTTAAATGTAATTTATTCCTGTGATCAAAGCTAAATCATTACTCCAGTCTTCAGTGTCACATGATCCTTCAGAAATCATTTTGATATGATGATTTGCTGCTCAAGAAACATTTATTATTATTATCAATGTTGATTTTGTAACATTATAAATGTATTTACTGTCACTTTTGATCATTTTAAAGCATCCTAGCTGAATAAAAGTATTAATTTCTTTCCAAAAAAAAAAATCCTACTGACCCCAAACTTTTGAACGGTAGTGTATAATGTTACAAAAGCTTTCCATTTCAGATAAATGATATATAGAGAGATAGATAGAGTGGAAGTCTTACGTTTAGAAGTGCAAAAGGACACACAGTTGAGCAGCTCTCCTTTCTCAAAGCCCAGAGACTCATCCAATGATAGAGCGTAATGATCGTCCAACTCCACATCCCACAACCTACACAAACAAACACACACACACACACCATCAGAACACCTCAGGGCATCTGTTGAGAAACTATAAAATACTTATATATATGCTATAAAACCAAACACAGAAGACTCAAATTTGATGTTCACCTGATGTGTTGTTCTCCTGATGCTGTGATGAGCAAACCGTTTTCTGTCCACACAATGTCTGTGTGCTGCCCACCTCTGCTACTGAGCTTCACCTGCACACACACCAGGGCTATTATAGTTAACTAAAACTGAAATAAAATATATGTATTTTTTAAAACCTTTTATTTCAGCTAGTTACCAAGGCTATATAGACATATTTAAATAAACAAAAACTTATAAAAACAACAAAATTACTAAAACTAAAATATGGAGGATATAAAAATAAACAAAATAAAACTATTGTATTTTAATTATATTAAAATAACACTGCCACACATTTATCTCAGCAATCTGATGTTTTGCAGTAGTACACTGATATCTGATTGGCTGTTAAATAGTCCTTGTATATGAGGTGTTATCTGATTGGCTGTTACCTTACTGATCTCCTTAGCCAATCCTTCTGGCCCAAGACTGAACTGAGAGAGCAGCAGTGATTCTGTTACCACGGCAAGAACGGCTCTCCTCTTGGAGTACCACATCTTCTGTACCGCACTCTCAACGGACAGCAACGCCACACTCCGCACCTGCTCATCCACACTGTACACGCTCCCTAAACACACACACACACACACACACACACACACACACACACACACACACACACACACACACACACACACACACACACACACACACACACACACACACTGTTAGAACAAACCCAGAGCAACAGTACATCATCAGTAAACGCCCTGCCGTCTCTCACCATCAGCTGCACTGATGTAGAAGGCCAGTCCTTCCAGTGATCCCAGTGCAAACGCTGCTCCTTTATTGCTCTTCTTCCAGTTAAACATGTCTAGAGCGCTTTCATCCCCGCTTACAGCAGCACGGGCCAACATCGCCACATCCCTACAGATAGAGATTTAAACACACACAGTAGGATTCTTATACCAGATGCTTTCTTACCAAAGCATCTAACAATAAGAAGTGGATACACAGTGGAGCAACCCTTGTGAAAAACCCTTGTGTGTTGCTCAGCTGGAACATTCACTGACACCAAACTGTTCAGAAACCATGGTATGAGACTCACTCAGCAGGCGGTGTAGGTCTGAAGATGCAGCACGTCAGTGGTTTACTGTAGTCATGTTTAATCAGAGGAGATTCCTGCAGTTTCCCTCTAGCGTCCACTCTCCACACCGCCATTACTCCTGCCTGAAACACACACGCACATAACTCTTAACATAAGCACTTATTGTATTATATATTGAAATATGTATGCAATGAAGGTGAATGTGTGTGACCTGATCTCCCGTGACCAGTCTGCTGCCGTTACTGCTCCACTCCAGCACTGTGATGCAGGCGCTGTGTGTGTTGTTGGGCAGGGGTGTGTGTTCGCCGGATGGGTGTGAGAGGAGAACGGTCTCGCCCGTCTCCCATCCCACCGCCAGCAGGGGTTTAGTCGGGTGCCACTGCAACAACGAAGGGCTGAATCCCCGTTCCACATGACACAGCTCAACATGCTCACCCTAATGACACAAACATATATTACAAATAAATCAATCTCTGGTTAACTATTAAATATTAGGTTAGCTATTTAGGTTAAGACTGAAATTATAAAACAATACATATAATACCAATCAAAAGCTTTTTTGAAAGAAGTCTCTCATGCACACAAAGGCTGCATTTATTTAATCAAAAATACAGTACATACAATAATATTGTGAAATATTATTACAATTTTAAAAAACTGTTTTCTATGTGAATGTATAGTAAAATGTAATTTATTCCTGTGATGAAAGTTGAATTTTTAGCCTCATTACTCCAGTCTTCAGTGTCATAATAATCAGTGTTGGGCACGTTACTTTAAAAAAGTAATTAGTTATAGTTACTAGTTACTTCTTACAAATAGTAACTGAGTTAGTAACTGAGTTACATCATTATAAAAGTAACTAATTACCAGGGAAAGTAATTACTGCGTTACTTTTTTTTTGTCAAAAGTTCAAATATGTCAAATAACTTGGATGCCCCCAATTTAAATATGTTAAATGAATTAATTAGACACTAAACATTGTACATTAATGTACACTATTGTAATGTTGCTGTGGGACAATGTGAGAGACACCTATCAAATTCAATATATTGTAAATATTATCAGTAGACCTACTATAGTGTAAATATTATCAGTACTTTACTACTCCTTTGGTAGTGGAGCTCACGTTATCGCCTCGGTTTTTAGCCGCTCATTTTGTGGCTGTGATGATGTGAGGCTTCATTAGATTAGAATTACTGGCCACAGACGTGGAGAGACTCTTTCTTCCTGGGCATAAGTTGCACGTCACATAAACATTCTTACCTTTCACTTCAACGAGGGAAGAGTAGCGCTTATATTTACAGTTTGCGAAAGCTACTTTGAAGTCGTTGGACTTGCCATCGCTGACTGTGCATATGCGTGTGCGACTGTGCGTCATAGGTGTGTGTGTGTGTGTGTGTGTGGACTCAACCTATCAACCTCAACCTTGTCTCCCACCCACCAATCATCATCAGTTATGTGTACCACGCGCGCGCGCACACACACACACGCACGTTGCAGGTCCGACTGACAGAGAGGCTGTTCGGATGAAAACCGCTTCAGTGAGCTCAATTATAGTAACGCCGCATTTTTTTTCTCAGTAACGCTAACGGCGTTGCAACATTGGGAAAAGTAATTAATTAGATTACTCCGTTACTGAAAAATTAACGCCGTTAGTAACGCCGTTATACTTAAACGCCGTTACTCCCAACACTGATAATAATATAAGTCTTGAGCATAAGATCCTCATATTAGAATGATTTCTGAAGGATCATGTGACACTGAAGACTGGAGTAATGATGACAGGAATAAACTACATCTTTAAAAATATTAACAAAGAAAATAGGTATTTAAATTGCAATAATATTTCACTTTTTTATCAAATAAATCTAGTAGACATCTTTCAAAAACATTAAAAAATCTTACCGACCCAAACTTTTGAACAGCTGTGTATATATTGCCGAAAATGTTTTATAAAGTCATCTGAGTTTTGTAGATAATTCATACATGCAGTGACAGAGTACAGAGATCATCTCCCACCTGTTGCAGGTACAGATCCACGCAGCCTCCGCTGGATGGATTCACAGAGCCCACGGCCAGCACACACACACTGGGATGCCATGAGATGAGGACCGCTGCTCCACTGCTGTCAGGGGCCTCCACACGATGATCAAAATACACAGCCATGACTTACAGATCTACAAACATAATTATAAGACTGTATTAATATCATAAAGCACATCTTACAGCAGTCATCTGACATTGATAATATTGATTGAGAACCTAAATATGACAGCTACGTGGTTTAGTGTAGTGATGGTAAAGTACTGTGTTGGTACTATGGTACACTGAAGGAATCAGATGATACCATGGTATTTTGATACATACATTGTGTTTACCATATCCACACACAGTGGCATTTAAATGGTAATATAGTGTACTTTCTTTTTAAGGTAGTATCCAAAAACATGGTATTAGCATATTATTATGAGCAAAAACATGGCATTTTCTACATTGGTGTCACTCCTCAAAGTTAACGGTTTGCTGCTATGATAAAGTTGTAGATTATATGCATTTCTAAACCCAGGGAAACTACTGTGGCAATATCCCGTGCTGTTATAATGTCACTGGCGAAATGTAATGGTGAATGTTGTTTACATCTGTTTAACGTTAGTAAATCTACCGCTAGCTGTGTTAGCTAATCCACACCGAGGCCTGCCGCTTTAAAAACGTTCAAATAACGACTGTTTAAATGATTTACCTGAGACCTCTTCCACTCAGCACTGCCGTTATGACTGCGTGTTTTTCGCGCAGCATATGTATGATTTTGAGGATAAAAAAATTAAATTAGCCCTTTGAGTTTTACGACGCGCCTTTAGCCGTGAAGCGTCTTTTTCGGTTGCCCAGACAACGCCAAGAGGGAAGAACCGCGAAGGGGCGGTGCTAAAGGCGGGAGTTGCGTTTCAACCAATGAGGTGGAGCGAGTGGAATGGCTAATGAGGTGTGTTTTGTTATTATGGTTTCAGCGCATGTGATTCGGAGTCTAATCGGAGGGCATTAGGGTAACCATAACTTGATAATATGTGTTTGTCGTTGATAACCAACACACAACCCAATTGATATTTGAAAAGAGTTTGCTCTGGTGGAATAGAGGGGGGTAACCTTTCTAAGATAAAAAGTAGAGGATATTAACATCACCAGAGTGAACATGGACAACAATAAATCCATCCTCTGTGAAATATTGGAGAGTTACATATTTCTGTAGCCTGTCAGTCTGTCTATTTCGGATTTGGTGACCCCCACACATAAGCGTAAAATATTTTCTGTGATATAAAATAAAGACATCACGAGAGAATTCTGGAAGAAATAGTGGAGAGTTACAGATTTCAGTAACCTTTAGGCTGTCTTCCCAGATTTGGTGATCCTGCTGTATGTCTGGTGCTTTTCACATTAATGCAAAATGCTTTCTGGGATATTATTAGAGATGTTAGACATCACCAGAGTGAATTTGGGTAACGTTAAAGCCATTCTATGTGAAATAAATGGGGCAACAGATTTCAGTAGCCTTCGGTTACACTGCCAGTTGTCCGATTTGGTGAACTTGCTGTATGTCTGTTGCTGTTCACATCAGACTAAAATGCTTTGAGAAATATTATTTCGAGTACATAAAATTGTGGTTAGGCATCCCCAGAATAAATCTAATTTAGGAGCATTGCAGACAGTCTGTCCATAATAAACAGTTAATTATTGCAATCATATTTCTTAATATCAAAACTGGCATTTAGAGTAATTTTATGTGTCGACAAAAGTGCCATGATAGTTTGTTTGTTGATTTTCCAAACAGATTCTATGTGTATTTCAGACTCGTCACATCCATAACAGGGTTTTGTCACATCCATAACGTTGGTTTTTCCTCATGATACACTTCATAAAAAAATATTTTTATGTTCAGATAAGACCCCTTCATCATGTGGATAGCAATATTTAAACATAAGACTTAAAAGTTCACAGACTTTAAAGAAAATCAAACAGTCTACTGAAAACTCTGTCATTTCCTGTCACATCCATAACGCATAGCTGTTTTCCTTTTTTGCGGGGTCTTAAATATATTTTAGAAAAAAATATTTTTGCTGTCAATTCCCCAGATTGGGTGCTTTGCAATATATATGCAATGCCGAATTAAATATGGTAAGAAATTGATTTTTACTGAGACATTTCAGCTGCCATTATGAGTTCAAATGTCACATCCATAACGCTGGAATTGCCCTAAAACTTTCAGCTGCATCCGGATCATTTGAATGTTTTTCATGTATAAATAACAATCAGAGAAGTAAAACACAAACAGAAAATGATGCAATCATTTACAATCATGATGACAGAGCAAGCAATAGCACTCAGAAAGCCTGTCTTATTTTTTGAAGTAAATTAACCAAATTTGCATTGAAAGTGTTTTAAATTCTATACATTTGGCACTTTCATATTCTTGTTGCATTCATATTGCGGGGTCCAAAAGTATGAGATCACCATTGAAAATGCCTTCATTTTGCATTCTTTTCTAGTTATTTTTCTTGTTAACCACCAGCACTAGAACTCAGAGCTGCCAACTTTTCGAAAAATCTTGGAGTGAGATTTGGTGGGGCCAACCAAAATTTTGTCAACGTACAAAGCAAAACATTTTTTTGCCTCATTCAGCATAATTCAGTGTATATACATATACACATGGGGTAGTATTGTTTTTTTGTTGTTGATTTCTTTGTCTATTAAGACAAAATGCATCTATAAGACACAATTTTAAAGCACTATGTAGTATTTTTGATTTTGTTTAAATAGAACTACTTTAACTTACAAGCTACTTTTAAGTTAAACTAGTTAAGTTACATTCAAGCTACCCTTTTGAAAAAATAGCTAAGTTACTATCAAAAAGCATTTTTACAATGGCATTGTTACAAATAACTGGACAATTGTTAATGAAGAATGTTATAATATTTGGGGTTTCAAGCATCATAATGCAATGTAATTATGATTTCAAAGAGAATGGGGTTTGAATTCAGGATTATTGGGACACTTTTTTCCCAATCATTTTAATGGCAAAAACTGTCAGAATCATTCGATTTTGTAAACCCAATACTTTTTTGGTTGAATAGTTGAATCTGTACTTATTTTAATAATAATTTTATTTCACATCCTGCCCACTGATGTCCTAAAAGCAATGATGATGTTGAAATACAGTGAATGTAATGTAGGCTATGCAATACATTGTGCAAAAAGGGGGTTTATACGGGGTTTATAATTAATCATTTTGTTTTTAAATTCACTAAACTAAAAATTAAAATAAAAGCATATGAGAATACTTGATTACCCCATAATGGTCACTTTCATAAACATATATTTAGTACTTGTGGGTTTAAAATTCCACATATGACACATTTACTGTCCAACAACAAATATTTTAGAAATATGTATATTTTAGTCAGAATTATTGCATTCCTATTCTACTGCGCTCCGTCTGTTAGGCTCGTTCTCATCAGGACCCAAAACGGAATGTAGCTTTTGGTCGTACTACGTCGTATTTATTTGCACATTTATCTTGAACCCCCTCACTGAAAGCATAACTACCGTAGTCGATAACGAGTAGCTGGTAGATCTATAAACTCATCTTTCAGGCATTTGACCGACCAGGTTGACACTTCAGCGTGAGAAATCGGGGGTGTGGCGTGTGAGACCAATCAAATGCGTGTGTCTCACGGCCAATGCGTGAGAGTTGGCAGCTCTGAGAACTACATGAACAAAACCTGATGATTGTATGCTCCATCATGATTTGAGAACATCTCAAATAGCAATTTGAGCTTCAGTGGAAGCAAGAACGTCTGGCCTTCTGATCTAGAAATCTACGTGAGTGTAGTAATCTGAGCTCTGTTTTCCCATATTTAAAGCCCTTATGGAGATTCTTCTCCAAAGCACAGCACAAAAAGAAGTATTAATGTCCCCAAAGAGTTCTTTATTTTACAGTCAAAAACAAAGAACATGAAATCCAAAGAGCAATGCCACATAAATTAGGGAAGCATCAGGTCAGGGTCATAAAATCTCCCAGATGAGTGTGTGATATTGTCAGCATCTCTATTGGTGCTCTGCAAAGGTGTGAAAGATGCACAAATGATAGCATATCTGAGGCGTCAGAGGTAGAGAGAGGCACTCGTCATGATTCCACATCTGGGATCTGCAGTTGAGATTTGAGGTTTTTGTCCAACAGTATTAAACTCTGTACCGCCAAACTCCTGCAGTCTGCGTCACAGTCATTCTCTGCCACATCTGTACACAATAACACATTTATCAATAACACGCTAACACATATAAACCCACAGGTTTCACAGACAAGGCTTAAGCTAGTCCCAGACTAAAATGCATGTTTGTCAGTGCCATTGTTTTGTCTCAAGATGCACACCAGGAATGTTTTTTTTCTAAGGCATGTTTATAAAAGCTACTTAAATGTCCTAACTGAACTAAGGCCTAATCCTGGCTTTATCTAAGCCGTGTCAAGCCGGGTGCAAGAGTCATAAAAACACTCTCTACCTGCTAGCCAGGCTCTGGTCTCCATCAGGTCGTCACCGAGCTCTGTGAGTAAGTTCTCACCGGGCATGCTCAGAAACACAGAACAAACTGCAAACATAACGCCCCTCCTCACCATCCTACAGTTAAAGCAAGAGAGAGCATGAGATGACACGTATATGCATATAATATAATGCAGACTGGAATATAAACTTACTGGTCAGTGTGGAAGCGCACGACCCAAACAAAATCCAGCAGACCTCTGCCCATTTGAGATGCAACCTGACAAAAGACACCAATGTATAAATGTATGAGGGTATATCGCTCATAATAGGGCTGCATGATTTGAGGAAGCAGCATTTACTGTGAACCCTGAAAACACATGCGGATCATGAGCTGCTGAAGACAATACAGTGCCACGCTTCACTCTGAAAGACGCAGCGCATATATTTATTTTAGCTGCAGCTTTTGCAGTTTGATAATCACTCTAAATCCATATTGCAATTATGTTTATGGTTTTATGGCAATTAATTATGCAGACCTGACATTAAAGGGTTAGTTCACCCAAAAATGAAAATTCTGTCATTAATATCTTACCCTTATGTCGTTCGACACCCGTAAGACCTCCGCTCATCTTCGGAACACAAATGAAGATATTTTAGTTGAATCCGATGGCTCATACATTGGCACAATGCACTGTACACGCTCAAGACCCATAAAAGGTACTAAAGACGTCGTTACAAAGTCCATCTCACTGCAGTGGTTCTACAATAACTTTATGAAGCGACGAGAATAGTTTTTGTGCGCAAAAAAACCCTAAATAACGACTTATATAGTGATGACCGATTTCAAAACACGGCATCATGAAGCTTCGAAGCGTTATGAATCAGTGAGTCGATTCAGCGGTTTGGATCGCCAAAGTCACGTGATTTCAGCAGTTTGGCACACGATCCGAATCATGAATCGACTCACTGATTAATAACGCTTCGAAGCTTAATGATGCCGTGTTTTGAAATCGGTCATCACTATATAAGACGTTATTTCGTTTTTTTTTGCGCACAAAAACTATTCTCGTCACCTCATAAAGTTATTGTAGAACCACTGCAGTGAGATGGACTTTGTAACGACGTCTTTAGTATCTTTTATGGGTCTTGAGAGTGTGAAGACCATTGTGCCAATGGAGGCCTTTCTGAGCCATTGGATTTCAACTAAAATATCTTCATTTGTGTTCCGAAGATGAGCGGAGGTCTTACGGGTGTCAAACGACATGAGGGTAAGATATTAATGACAGAATTTTCATTTTTGGGTGAACTAACCCTTTAAGACTATGTTGTTAATTTATTTAAATGGCACTCTATAATACTGCTCATACCATTTCTTCAGTATGTGTACTGTACACGGCATGCAAAATCTTCTTTATGCACGGAAAAACAAATAATCTACATCATTTTCCAAAAGGTGCAGTAAGCCTAGCCTACTATGTTGGAAGACTGTATTCAGCAATGCAATGTGCTTGATCTTCCATTTGCATTAAAAAGCAAAATAATTGCATTTATTTGATAACTGGATAAATGATAACTGGATGCATGAGTGTAACACAGCATGTTTAAAGGGGTGATGAATTGAGAAATCGACTTTCCCTTGAGCCTTTGATATATAAAAGTTAATCGTGATATAAGAATATCCTGTAAGTTTCAGAGCTGAAAACGTCTTTGTTAGTCAAAGAAAAGCTTTTATTGACACCAGGCCCAGAAAACGAGAGCTCTCAGAATATGTCGACCACTGACGTCATAGGATGCAGAAGCGCCGCCTCAAGCCCGCCCACCGACTCGTGGAGCTAAACGGGTCACGCTACCGAGCAATAAATAATGCCGGTTCCAGCTCACGTGCGTAAGACATTGCGTTTGTTCGCTTCATTTCACCGCAGAATCGATTGTAAACAAGACACAGGTTGAGACTGGATTTGCAGACATATTGAGATTAAAACACAATGAAGTGCCTTCTATATTGGATCCGACAGGAATGGTGCAACACACTTATGTGAGTAAAACATGTTTTTTTATGTGTTAGAATTGCATTGTTACAGATCGTTTGATATCTATTGATTACATACCTTAGCACGCGGTCACAGGCTGGAGAAGGTGTTATTGGTTCATTCGTGATCAGACTTGGACTTGTAACATTATGGGCCAGGGCTCGGACTTGACTTTTTTAAAAGCCCAACGTCCCCGGGGCTATGTGTTTTTTCAGCCTGCCGACGGGCTATCTTAAATAGTGAAATAACATTCCTTTCTTGCACGCGCGCACGTGTGTGTGTGTGTGTATGTGTGTACAGTTTGCGGTTATATTCACTGATCGGGGGACAACATTCCAATCAATCGATAGGAGGTGGATAAGAGATGAATCTGTGTTTGTTTGATAAAGATATTTTTCGAGTCCTGTGAGCATTTCCCCAGACGCTTTCAAAACAATGCCCACATGTACTGAGGGAGCAGAAGCTCATTAAATATGCAAATCTTATCCAATCCTAGCCGTGGGCGTTTACTTCCAAGTCTTCAGTGTGGCACGCCCATCAAAAAAAACTCAAAAGCCAAGGCAGAAAATAGCCTATTACTTATCCATTATGATGTTTTTTAATGTAAAAACCACACGAACGTCATAAGTTGACCTCAGACAAAAGTATAAAAAAATATAAAAAAGCCAGTTCATGACACCTTTAAGGGTGCTTTCACACTAGCAGTTTTGGTGCGCACCCGGGTTCGATTGACGTCGCAGTTCGGTTTGTTTGGATGATGTGAACGCGGTCTTCCGAACTCGGGCACCTGCGAACCATGCCTGAGTCCGCTTAAAAAAGGTGGTCTGGGGTTCGGTTCATGTGATCTCCAGTACGATTTGCTGCTGATGTGAACGCAATCGTACTAAATGGTGGAAGTGAACCGCTATTAATGACGTATGATTTGATAAAAATGTGTTTTTTATCTGAGGCGAGCATGGCTGACGTACTGTAAGCAGAGAGCTGTATATCTAATTTCTGCTCGTCTTCATCGTTCTTTAGAGCATTTACAGTACATGCTACATTCGCGGCAGATAGATGCAAGTGCCATTACGTACTGAAGCTTTGGAAACAAAACCAACGGTTCAAAAACAAAAATATAAAAGTTCGGTGAGCAACGCTATGCATTTTACCGCCTTCACGCTCGCTGTCGTTACTAAGCAATCGGATAAACAGCTGCTGATTTGATGATGCAAACGCACCACGGTTCGGACCCAAATAATATAATATGAACACAATCGAAACATCGAAACCAAGTGCGAAAGCACCCTAAGTGTGCACATATTGTGTAATGCATATTGTGTTTGTGTATGCTTTTTTACGGGTGCATTGATGGCCAGGTGCATGAGCAGCCCAAGTGTGTGCAGCAGCCTTCCTAGCACCAGATGATCACCCCCCAGAAGGTCAAAGGTCACCTGCGGCCTATAAGAGACATGGAATCATAGCAATAATGTAAGCAAGCGCTTATTTATTTAGCACTATTCTAGATTATTGTCACATAGTCCTTCACAATATTGAACCACTAAGATACCGGTCATAGTTCCTGAGCAGTGGGAAGAAGAAAAATCCAGCGACTGGAGCATAACGGTTGGGAACAGCTTTGACGGGTTGAGTCCCACCCTGAGCACAACAAACAAAACGCATTATTAGACATCCAATCACTGTTGATGTTTAATAAACACCTTTCTGAGGCCGTCTCACCTTGCTAATTCGTCTGGTTTTGCTCTGGATCCTTTTTTCCACAATCTGTCGCCAGTGTGTGATGTCATCACACTGCTCTAAAGATGTCACTGCAGTGATTGGTTGAGCTCCAGCGTGCTTATTCCCGATTGGCTCAGACAGTTCCTGGGCAGAGAGAGCCAGGACCTGGAAGAGAAGAAGTGTTGGTTTAGTGGTTGTGAACAAAGGTTGCAGGTTCAGTCCTGAAGAGTTGACGATCTTGTTCCCTCACCACTGCTCTCACAATCCAATGACTGGTCTTTGTTTGACCACTCTGAGATTACTGTCATTGGCCACTTGGTTGGTCGATTAAGTTATGAAATGTTATGGCAGTTTTGTCATTAGATGTTGGTGGATGACCAACAGAGGTTTACTAGTGAACGATGTCAATATCTGGATAGCAGAACAGACTAAATAATGTTAAGACATGATAAAACAATGCATAAAATAAATGACAATTAATTTTATACAATATTTACTATATTATAATATTTATAATATAAACTTTAATTAAATTATTTGTTATCCTTAATTTAATCCTTTTTTAATAATGTAGGCATACATGGCCATAAATTACCTCTAGATTATAATCATTTTCTGTTGTCAATTATTTAGAAATGCTTTTAAAGGAATTTTTAATAAAATTGTGTAAAATATTTTTACACCTCATTTGGCCCATCAAGGCTGCATTTATTTGGTCAAAAATACAGTAAAATCACTAATATTGTGAAATACTATTACAATTTAAAATAAATGTTTTCTATTGTAATATATTTTAAAATGTCATTTATTCCTGTGATCAAAGCTGAATTTATCATCATTACTCCAGTCTTCAGTGTCACATGATCCTTCAGAAATCATTCTGATATGATGATCAAGAAACATTTATGATTATTATCAATGTTGAAAACAGTTATTAAACCGTAATTAAAACCTGTAATGATTAACCTAATCTAACATTTAACTATCATTGCAAACATGAATTATGAATATAAATATGGCATTTTAGGATGAAAGTATGTCAGTTGTCTGTGTGCATTCATTTTGACATTAGTCTGACCTCCAGAATGTCCAGTCTCTGTCTCAAGCTGTAGTTGAGAGAGTAGAACTCTGTCGTCCAATAATCTACAACCTACAGAGAGGGAAAACGGTCACTTCCATATGCATCTATGTAGAGCTGAGCTGTTTGTGATCATCTGTCTGATGTCTGACCGGTTTTATGTCTGTAACAGTGAGGGCCACCATGGCGTTCTGCCGGAGTGTGTGGAAGCACGATGTGTTGTACCTGTCCTCCAGGTGGAGCAGCACTTTACTGAACTGCACACTGACCTACACCACATAAACACAGACAAACCGATGAGTAATGATACACACAAGAGCTTCAGTCATTCAAAGTCTGCTGTGATGACCTCTGACCTCTTGTGTGGCCTTCACGTTCTTCCTAAGAAGAGAGTCCAACACTTGCAGACTGAGTTCAACTCTGTCGGCATCATCAGACGACATCAACGCTGCAAAAACATACGGCCGATACAAAAAATTTATTAAATATTCTCAGATAAAACTTGAATTACAGTTAGACCGTTCTTTGATTGCAGGGTTATCATCATTAATTACAGCTAAAACTTGTTTTTATATTATAATAATTGAAACAAAGCTGAAAAACAAATATTAATATTAGGTGAAAATCTAATATTTTGTTGACTAACTGGAAATAAAATCAATAAAAACTTAACTAAAACTAAAATATTAATACATCACACACACACACACACACACACACACACACACACACACACACACACACACACACACACACACACACACACACACACACACACACACACACACACACACACACACACACACACACACACACACACACACACAATATATATACACACATATCTTATATAAACAAAAACTAGTGTGTGTTAAAGGTTTTGTAAGCATATTGTGTAGTTTGAATTGTTTTATTTGTGATAATGCAATAAAACATGCAAAATTGTGCAAAAACATAATGTTTGGCCAGGCTGTCATACAAAAGAAATTATTCATAAACAAGAGAAAACCAACAAAATATGAATAACTGATTATGTTTTAATATATGTATGCTTTTTTCTGTGAGTTTGTATTTCTATGCACTTTTTGCATAGTAAAATAAAACCTGTAACTGTAAGTTTGCCTTTTTTGCCAAATATGTTTTATCAGATATTCCCTCATATTTAAAATATCTATATATAAAATAGATAAACAATATTGGTAATAATAAATAAATAAATAAATAATACTAATAAACTAAACCTAAATAGCAATATTTAAAAACTAATACAAAATTGCTTAAAAAAACTAAACAAAAGTAAATAAAATCGAATTCAAAATATTAATAAAAACTATAATAGTATGTATTTAAATATGTAAATAATTCTAAAATGATATTATATATATTTTAGATCACCTTCCAGACAGTCCCTGACATAACGTGGCGGAGCTGATTTCTTCTTCTCCTGATCAGCTGACATGTCATATGGAGTCAGATCATCATCACTTAAAAAAGAACAGTGATAAATGTCATTAGTGAGAGAGGTACAGTTCTCATGTGTTTTTAGGGTAGTGTAGACGTACCTGTCCAGTTCAGAATCACTCCCGTGACCCGGCTCTGACGTCACTGACTGACCTGCTGAACCCTGAACTCTGGGCTCTGGCTGGAGACTGGAACAAAGTCATAGAGTTGTCAATAATATACCATATGCTCCAGAAAATATGTTGCACTTGGTCAAAATTGCATTGTCAGAAAAAAAAGTAAAAAAAAAAAAAAAAGTCACATTTTATTATTACATAATAGTTATATATATATATATAAAAAAAAAAACATTTACAAATATTAAACACTATAAACAAGTATTGTAGATCCATGCACGCCACAACAAATCCTTCAAATAAAACTGCATAGCATTATACAAATAAACTTGGGCTCACATACATCTCATTCGGTGCGAATATGCATGTTTCACATGTATTATTTCAGTTTTGCTGTAAATAAGTTGTTTAGGCCTTGCATTTCTAATGAATGCCACTATATAATATACAATAAACAATATATTATTTCTGTTGTGAAAACTGTTACATAAGATGTGTTGTGTAGTCAGGGGATTATAAGTTACTCACATTTCAGATACGACTAACGTACCAGAAAATACGGTAAACAAAATACTCAAGTGATGTGGTGTGTGCGCTTTTACCTGCTGGAGACATCAGGCTGATGTTCCTCATCGTCCTCAACAGATGGAGCCTCCATCAATGACTTCAGCTCTCTGACCTCCTCGTCCGGCTCATACTGACACAGAACAACAGCTTCATTAGCAGTACATAAATATCTCAAGTTCACAGTTGTAATGATGGGCACATCTAAAACTTTTGCTTGCTGCAAATATGCATGATGCTTTCAGGTTCATCATCACAAGAGGTTTTCATTGGCTGTGTCAGAAATCGCCCCCTATACCCTTAAATAGGGTATTATTTGAGGGGACAGCCATTTATAGTGCTGTCCGAAACCATATTGGACGTTATCGAGAGCACTCATTAAATCTCACAATGCACCGCAATAACGAGTGTACAACCGACTCAAAGGCTGGAGAATACCCATAATGCAGCAAGAAAGTCGTGCCGGATGAATTCCTGTGTCTGACCAGAAGATGGCGCCCACAGCTGAATCAATCAGCCATTAAAGGGGCACTTCAGCGCTGGGAAGATGAATGTGTATTTAAACTGGGTCATTTATGCAGTAGAAATGTGAAATTATTTTTGAATTTGGTGCCTTCTAGACTGAGAAAAGACAGAAAATGTATTTTTGTCTCATGTGGATGAAAGACAAGCACTCCCAGAATGCACTTGCTTCGCTGCTCAACGAGGACACTCCCAAAGCCACGGATACTGGTTATCACTTGCCCACCATGACGATATTGACGATATTTGCATCATCGGAGGATTTTTTTCCAGAAATAAAATGCATAATTCTCTCGTCTCAGGGGGATATGAGGGAGGGAATGTACGATAATTCGAATATACTACCGGGTTTCTACTGATACAAAGCCTAATGCTAAATCACTGAAGTTACCCTTTAATATCAAACCGCTGGTCCAATGTGGCTACAGCGTAATATCATACAGGTAAAAATAGCTTTTTAATTGATTATTAAATTGTTTATCATGCTAGTTTCAATGGCAGAGTTCAAGATAAATATTTGTATTACTACTGGAGCTGACAGTTCACTACGTTTCAAATGATTATTAATCAGCACAAACTATGCAAAAGGCGGCACACAGAGTGTCCGAATTCACGCTCTCGTTTTCATTCACTCCTTTAAGTGGACTATAGACGGTTTCATCGGACGCACGCGCGTTGCCACGGTTACGCGCCTGGCCCGAAGTTAACTTCCGGTCTGTGTTTGTTTATCGGTCTGGCAAGGGGATAGTATGGTGCACTACTCAGTAAAAACACATTTTTGACGTACTATTCTTGGATAACATGATATAAATATTAACGATCAAGCAGAGAGAATATGACACCAGCGCAAAAACAGTGTGTGCAACTCACCAAAAAGCCTTAAATGCTTCATAAATATCCAGCATACGAGAGCAGCGTCTAATGTAATTTAGACTGTATGTCTAACGTCATTTACTTGTTATTTATTTTGCTTGTTATCAGAAATAATCTACTCTAGAGGAACTTATTCTGGCTGCGTTTACACTTGGCATTAACATGTGATCACCGTGATCATCAGTCAGTCAGGACACGGCGCGTTTACATTTGTTCACATCAAGTGGTCGCCAAGTGGTTATCCGATCGGATTTATGTTTCCCGTAAAATATTTAAATGTACCTTTATCACGGATGGCAAAACAACTTTCGCTTTGTCCTCTATTAATGGCAGTGCCCATAGAGCACGGGATTTTTTGTGATGCATTCATATACAGTCAATCTCAAATAGAGTACTTTATCTACAAGTTAACTTTCCCAACATTAATCTTATGTTATGAAACAAAGAAACATGTACTCCGATGCATTGCATGATTGAAGGCGAGCGCGCAAGCATTTATAGATACTGTACAGAAAACGGCATTACACAGTGAGGGTTAGTTCACCCAAGCATTTTATTCTGTCATTATTACTCTCTCTCATGTCGTTCCAAACCTGTAAGACCTTCGTTCATCTTCAGAACACAACTTAAGATATTTCTCTTCTTCTCTACGGTCTTACGGTTTGGGGTCGACATGAGGGCGAGTAAATAATGTATGAATTTACATTTTTGGGTGAACTAACCCTTTAAGGGGGGCGTTTCCCCCACTCTATATTGCAGACAGAAATGGGAGATTAATTATTATAAACATGCTGAAACAATAAAAACATGTAAATTAAGATAATGCTGCCCAATTAAAATGAAACATGATAGCGCATAAGAAAGATAATGCAGCCTCTGTTGTTATTGATTCTTTGCGGACGTCTACCGGAAGTTATGCGCAGTAACGTTTGTTTATGTTGTTGCCGTTGAAACCATCTATATTAAAGGAGTAATGTAGGGAACAGTGAATGAGGGTATAGGGGGCGATTTCAAACACAGCAATTGTTTTTTATTTTTAAAAACAACATTTAAAGGACTGAATGTCTCACCTGGAATTTTAATTGTGATCCAGGTGTGTCCAATTTGTGGCTAAGACACTCGCCCACGACCATACCCATCCGACGAATACGCACAATATTGCTATCTAGACGACACTGGACACCTCCCAGCATGCACTGCAGCATTTCTGTTGAACAGAAAACCTCATAATACACTAGAAAGTAGCCATTACAAGTCTACTAGGTCTACAAGTCTGCTTGGTAAGTGGGAAAATAACTTCATTTGAGATCTATACAAGCACTTGTGCATTACCTTGTCGTAGTTCTTGTATTTCAGAATCGCTGAGTAAAGCCACACACAGCAGTAAAGCTTTACTGACGTACAGCTGCTGTTCCACAGACGTGTGTTTCACGGCACTACTGTTACGCCACACCTGACACACACTCCGGAGGACCTACACACACACACACACACACACACACACACTTCTCATTAAGCAACTTCATTTCATACAAAAATGACTTGTTTGCACAATTATAGAAAAACACAGTAGATCATCACACCTGTTTAAGCAGAATCCGGCGCTCCGGATCCAGAGCCAAATAACCAAGAACAGACTTTAACAACGGAGTCTGAGGTCAAGGGTTACGGAGAGAACGAGAGAGACGGGAAAAATAAGAAATGTCAATGTCATGCAAATAAAGAATGTCATTCTCATTAACCTAATGCATATGTACACTATCGTTCCAAAGTTTGTGGGCAGTAAGATTTATTTTAAAGAAATTAATGGTTTTATTCAGCAAAGACGCATTTTTAAATATATTAAAATAGAAAAATATTATTTTGATTCATAATAATATTTCATAATATTACTGTATTTTAATCAAACAAATATAGCCTTGGTGAGCAGAAGAGACAATAAAAAAATCTTAGCAACCCCAAACTTTTGAACAGTAGAGTAAGTTATGCTTTAAAATTGAGAAATTATGGTATCATTCTGAATTATGATGTAAATATGAAGGTACTGAATAATTACCATATTCATATACAATGACATTTACACCAGGATCTTATAGATATTACTTTAGTAAATGTTATAAAAGGTAGCATTCTTGTTTTTTATTAATATGTTCTGCATTTAGAGACATTTAATATTTAATTTTGCCACTCACTGGGTGCTGATACTGCTGCAATAACAGTTTATGAGTGAGAACAAACTGAGCTTTCTTATTGGTCACCACCAGGTTTCCCATCAGCCTGGACGCTGCAGTCGCCCTGAAACACACACTTGAGTTAGAGTCGACTAACAAACAACTAATTCATTACTGCTATTAACCTCCTCTCCGGTATCAAACACACTCTCTTACCCACTGAGACAGCGTATGAGTCCCGTGATTACACACTCCGTGCACCTTTCTGGAACGTTCTCCAGTAGTCTCTGTGTCACGCGCTGCCACAGTGGGTCCACACGGGTCAGAGACGAGAGCCGGGGGGCCAGTATTTCAAACATCTGAGCTACAAAAACATGCACACAGAAACTGATGCAGGTTGACATATAATACAGTGGATATATTAAAATAAATCTGTTTCACTCCAATCAGTGCAGCAAACCAACAAAAGTTAAAAAAAGAAACTTACAGCTGTATCCTTGAATGCACACTTTCCCCAAAACCTGAGCCACAAACCCGAGAGAACAGTCCTGTCCCGCTATACAAGAGAGATACACATGAGTGAGGCAAAATGAGATGGACAACAAATATGAAAAAAAATATGCAGTGGCTGCAACGACGCATTAAAATATGCAGTGGCTGCAACGACGCATTAAAATATGCAGTGGCTGCAACGACGCATTAAAATATGCAGTGGGTGCAACGACGCATTAAAATATGCAGTGGCTGAAACGACGCATTAAAATATGCAGTGGGTGCAACGACGCATTAAAATATGCAGTGGCTGCAACGACGCATTAAAATATGCAGTGGCTGCAACGACGCATTAAAATATGCAGTGGCTGCAACGACGCATTAAAATATGCAGTGGCTGCAACGACGCATTAAAATATGCAGTGGCTGCAACGACGCATTAAAATATGCAGTGGCTGCAACGACGCATTAAAATATGCAGTGGCTGCAACGACGCATTAAAATATGCAGTGGCTGCAACGACGCATTAAAATATGCAGTGGGTGCAACGACGCATTAAAATATGCAGTGGCTGAAACGACGCATTAAAATATGCAGTGGGTGCAACGACGCATTAAAATATGCAGTGGCTGCAACGACGCATTAAAATATGCAGTGGCTGCAACGACGCATTAAAATATGCAGTGGCTGCAACGACGCATTAAAATATGCAGTGGCTGCAACGACGCATTAAAATATGCAGTGGGTGCAACGACGCATTAAAATATGCAGTGGCTGCAACGACGCATTAAAATATGCAGTGGCTGCAACGACGCATTAAAATATGCAGTGGGTGCAACGACGCATTAAAATATGCAGTGGCTGAAACGACGCATTAAAATATGCAGTGGGTGCAACGACGCATTAAAATATGCAGTGGCTGCAACGACGCATTAAAATATGCAGTGGCTGAAACGACGCATTAAAATATGCAGTGGGTGCAACGACGCATTAAAATATGCAGTGGCTGCAACGACGCATTAAAATATGCAGTGGCTGCAACGACGCATTAAAATATGCAGTGGCTGCAACGACGCATTAAAATATGCAGTGGCTGCAACGACGCATTAAAATATGCAGTGGCTGCAACGACGCATTAAAATATGCAGTGGCTGCAACGACGCATTAAAATATGCAGTGGCTGCAACGACGCATTAAAATATGCAGTGGCCGCAACGACGCATTAAAATATGCAGTGGCTGCAACGACGCATTAAAATATGCAGTGGCTGCAACGACGCATTAAAATATGCAGTGGTCGCAACGACGCATTAAAATATGCAGTGGTCGCAACGACGCATTAAAATATGCAGTGGTCGCAACGACGCATTAAAATATGCAGTGGTCGCAACAACGACGCATTAAAATATGCAGTGGGCACAATGCATTAAAATATGCAGTGGGCACAACAACGCATTTAAATATGCAGTGGTCGCAACGACGCATTAAAATATGCAGTGGGCACAACGACGCATTAAAATATGCAGTGGGCACAACAATGCATTAAATATGCAGTGGGCACAAAAATGCATTAAATATGCAGTGGGCACAACAATGCATTAAATATGTAGTGGGCACAACAATGCATTAAAATATGTAGTGGGCACAACAATGCATTAAAATATGTAGTGGGCACAACAATGCATTAAAATATGTAGTGGGCACAACAATGCATTAAATATGCAGTGGGCACAACAATGCATTTAAATATGTAGTGGGCACAACAATGCATTAAATATGTAGTGGGCACAACAATGCATTAAATATGTAGTGGGCACAACAATGCATTAAAATATGTAGTGGGCACAACAATGCATTAAATATGCAGTGGGCACAACAATGCATTTAAATATGTAGTGGGCACAACAATGCATTAAAATATGTAGTGGGCACAACAATGCATTAAATATGCAGTGGGCACAACAATGCATTTAAATATGTAGTGGGCACAACAATGCATTAAATATGTAGTGGGCACAACAATGCATTAAATATGTAGTGGGCACAACAATGCATTAAATATGTAGTGGGCACAACAATGCATTAAAATATGCAGTGGGCACAACAATGCATTAAAATATGCAGTGGGCACAACAATGCATTAAAATATGCAGTGGGCACAACAATGCATTAAAATATGCAGTGGGCACAACAATGCATTAAAATATGCAGTGGGCACAACAATGCATTAAATATGCAGTGGGCACAACAATGCATTAAATATGCAGTGGGCACAACAATGCATTAAATATGCAGTGGGCACAACAATGCATTAAATATGCAGTGGGCACAACAATGCATTAAATATGCAGTGGGCACAACAATGCATTAAATATGCAGTGAGCACAACAATGCATTAAATATGCAGTGGGCACAACAATGCATTTAAATATGTAGTGGGCACAACAATGCATTAAATATGCAGTGGGCACAACAATGCATTTAAATATTCAGTGGGCACAACAATGCATTAAATATGCAGTGGGCACAACAATGCATTAAATATGCAGTGGGCACAACAATGCATTAAATATGCAGTGGGCACAACAATGCATTTAAATATGTAGTGGGCACAACAATGCATTTAAATATGTAGTGGGCACAACAATGCATTAAATATGCAGTGGGCACAACAATGCATTAAATATGCAGTGGGCACAACAATGCATTAAATATGCAGTGGGCACAACAATGCATTAAATATGCAGTGGGCACAACAATGCATTAAATATGCAGTGGGCACAACAATGCATTAAATATGCAGTGGGCACAACAATGCATTAAATATGCAGTGGGCACAACAATGCATTAAATATGCAGTGGGCACAACAATGCATTTAAATATGTAGTGGGCACAACAATGCATTAAATATGCAGTGGGCACAACAATGCATTAAATATGCAGTGGGCACAACAATGCATTAAATATGCAGTGGGCACAACAATGCATTAAATATGCAGTGGGCACAACAATTCATTAAATATGTAGTGGGCACAACAATGCATTAAATATGCAGTGGGCACAACAATGCATTAAATATGCAGTGGGCACAACAATGCATTAAAATTATGTGTTTCCTTTATTGACAATTATTTCAGCCCTGAACACGTGTGCTACCTCTGAGAGCGTGGCATGTCTTCTCCAGTGTGTCCAGTATGCTGGTGGACAGGAGTGGGTAGTACTGCTGTGGCAGGAAGGCGTCAGGTGTGTTTGTGTGCAGATGGTTGGAGGTGATAGAGGGTAAAGCTGCCAGGTGGCCAATGATGGTCTCTCTTAGCTGGGGAGTGTCTGAATAGGATCCACCACCGTCACACCTGGACCACAGCAACACCTGGAGACGAGCAGCAGAGAGGAACTTCTCCAACACAGACACACACCGCTCCAGACCTGCACTCTCACTGTGTGTGTAAGAGACAGAACGCATCAGTATATCATACAAACCTGTCCATTAAAGGCAAAGAATAAAGGATGTCCTAGACAGATAGCCCTTGATGTCTCTCACACACCCCGTGGAGCTGATGGTGTCCAGCAGAAGCAGAAGTGTTTGGTCCGGTGGACCCCTGAGGAAGATCTCCTCCCAGAGCCTCTTGATCTCATCATCACGCGACCTGTTGAACCAGTGCGAGCTCTGCGCGCTCACCAGCACCTGAAGCGCGCGTGTGTAGTGTTTGCGCGTGAACTCGCCGTCCTCCAGGTAGTGCGTGAGTGTACGCAGCGCGTGCACGATCTCCCCAGAGTCTCGTGAGGTGGAGAGGGTCCTCAAACAGGAGCCCACCTCGGTACCAGCGGACCCCATGACGTCAGGTGTTTGGCTGGAGATCCAGGTTAATCCAACATCACTTTGACAACATCATTTGCAAAATGTCCCTGTGCATTTGGCAGTTAGATCATACGAACCTCTATGCTCTATGTCAAATAATCATAAATGAATAAATAAGATGAAAGCATTGATTTACATGAACCTAAGCATCAGAGCTGCAGAACTACACACTTCATATCATAACCATATTCACCCTTTTATCAATACCAAAGATGTTATATACATAGAATAATACAGTTAAAGCGCCTCCTGCTTTCAGTTTGTTGAAGGTTTAAAGTCATTCAGTTTTAGCAAAATATGAAATAACTCGCAGCATCAGTCGTGTTGACAAACCCACGTGATTGCGCTCTAATGCGTGTCCGTGTAGATGCAGATCGCCAGGACAAAGGTTCCTATCCGCAACCACACGATTATTCCACTGTAGTTCACTAGATGGCGCAACAGGACATGATGTTAAGAACCACATCACGAAATGGACTGTCAATCTTTCTGGAATAAATATATTCATTATATTATATTATATTATATTATATTAATTCTATTCTATTTTATTCTATTTTATTCTATTCTATTCTATTTTATTATATTATATTATTTTTATTATATTATATGAATTATATTATATTATATGAATTATATTATATGAATTATATATTAATTCTATTCTATTCTATTTTATTATATTATATTATATTATATTATATTTATTATATTATATTTTATTTTATTATATTATATTATTTTTATTATATTATATTATATTATATTTATTCTATTCTATTCTATTAATTATATTATATTAATTATATTATAATAATTATATAATAATTATATTCTATTATATTTATTATATTAATTATATTAATTATATTTTATTTATATTATATATTATATTATATTTATTAAATTCTATTATATTAATGATATTATATTATATTTATTATATTATATTATATTTATTCTACTATATTATATGAATTATATTATAATAATTATATATTAATTCTATTCTATTATATTGTATTATATTATATTATATTTTATTATATTATATTTATTCTATTCTATTCTATTAATTCTATTCTATTAATTATATTATATTTATTCTATTCTATTCTATTAATTATATTATAATAATTATATAATAATTATATTCTATTCTATTTATTCTATTCTATTAATTATATTATAATAATTATATAATAATTATATTCTATTATATTTATTATATTAATTATATTAATTATATTTTATTTATATTATATATTATATTATATTTATTAAATTCTATTATATTAATGATATTATATTATATTTATTATATTATATTATATTTATTATATTATATTATATGAATTATATTATAATAATTATATATTAATTCTATTCTATTATATTGTATTATATTATATTATATTATATTTTATTATATTATATTTATTCTATTCTATTCTATTAATTCTATTCTATTAATTATATTATATTTATTCTATTCTATTCTATTAATTCTATTATAATAATTATATAATAATTATATTATATTCTATTTATTCTATTCTATTAATTATATTATAATAATTATATAATAATTATATTCTATTCTATTTATTATATTCTATTATATTAATTCTATTAATTATATTTTATTTATATTATATATTATATTATATTTATTATATCTATTATATTAATTATATTCTATTATATGAATTATATTATATGAATTATATATAAATTCTATTATTTTCTATTCTATTCTATTCTATTTATTCTATTACATTTTATTTTATTCTATTATTTTTATTATATTATATTATATTCGTTCTATTCTATTAATTATATTATATTATATGAATTATATATGAATTATATTCTATTATATTTATTATATTCTATTATATTAATTATATTATAATAATTATATATTAATTCTATTCTATTCTATTTTATTATATTCTATTTTATTATATTATATTTATTCTATTCTATTCTATTAATTATATTATAATAATTATATAATAATTATATTCTATTCTATTTATTCTATTCTATTAATTATATTATAATAATTATATAATAATTATATTCTATTCTATTTATTATATTCTATTATATTAATTCTATTAATTATATTTTATTTATATTATATATTATATTATATTTATTATATCTATTATATTAATTATATTATATTATATGAATTATATATAAATTCTATTATTTTCTATTCTATTCTATTCATTCTATTACATTTTATTTTATTATATTATTTTTATTATATTATATTATATTCGTTCTATTCTATTAATTATATTATATTATATGAATTATATATGAATTATATTCTATTATAGTTATTATATTCTATTATATTAATTATATTATATATTATATGAATTATATTGTTTAACATTGCTGGAAAGCGCTTCGTTCATGGTTGTAGTTTTTTTCTTCTTCTTTTTTTTAAAAATGTGCTACATATATAAAAATACAATTTTAAATGTATTGCACGAAGTTCATCAACAATAAGTTGATCAATCCTTATAAAAGCATATTTGTTCTCCCACAACTGAATAGCACTTCAAAACAATCCCTTTTTAATTTCTACAAAATAAGAGGATCATAAAAAATGGATGTTATTTTTTATTTAGTGCTGTCCTGAATACGATATTTTACATAAAATATGTCTTGTGGACTATATGTAAACATCTTTTATGAAATAAATCTGATTAAGGACAGTATAATAAAAAAAAAAATAGCATGCACTTTTTATGATCTCAGTTAGGTGTATGTAAACACTGTGTGTGTGTGTGCATATATCTCAATCAGGCATAACATTATGACCACCTTCCTAATATTCTATGATGGGGCATTCAAATTAGGGATGTTAACCGATGACCGTTTGACCGATGGTTGACCGTATCAACGTTAACCGATCAAAGTTGTCGGTTGTCGGTTAAAAAAAAAAAAAAAGTGATCTCTATATTAGGCTATTTATAGAGAATGGGAACGTGACGTCACCAACGCAATGCATTCGCGGACTTTAGGACACAGACACTACATTAGAGAATGAGTAATAGTGGAGGTAGACTTTAAAACTTGTATTATACAGTTAAAAACACATTAGAATGGTGAACGCTTGCTGTGTTATGAACTGTCATAGCCTCTCTTGCAACCTGCGTGGAAAACATATCTCAAATCATGCGCAATATTTCAGTTTACCAGCTTGGAAATAACAAAAGTAAGTGAAAGTAATGCTGCCTTCACGTGCTATCGGAAATTTGACAATTCCCACTTCTAAAGTCGTGATTATGAAGTATGAACTCATCTCGTTCATATTTCGAGGGGTGGAGCGCGTTCACGTGCAATTTTTACTTAGGAAACTCCTATTTACAATAATTCAGAGAGCACGTGAAGGCAGCATAACACTCGGAAATAAACAACTTCGCCAAAATGTGTCTTTATAATTTGTATTTATTATTTATAACCGATATTACAGATGAATATTTTCTGAACCGCTTGAATGTGCTCACACCATAAATAATGCATGAAGCGCGTCAGCAAATGCTTCATTGTTCAGCTTCAGATGTAAGTTGCAACTTGTGTGATACAGTGCTTAAATACAGTAGTAGCACATCATCTAAATATATTACATCTACATTTCAGTGGTAACACATAAGGTGTTGATCATCATCTTTCTTTATTATTGTTAGCACTACCTCGAACTAAAGCGGCGTCTCTTCGGAGCTGTCATTATGAGTCGCGGCAATGTTTCAAATGAGCTTCTAACGCTAGACAATAGCCTTTATTTTCAACGCGATCACCTTGTGCCCAAACCATTTCGAAACTACGGAGCCATTTGTCCTCCGATTACAAACAAGCTCCTCAGCGCCGCGTTTGCGGGACTCATGTTTCGCGCTGTAGGGGATTTTAAAAAAATTGACGTGAGTGGAAGGCAGGCGGCGGCGCCTGGACAGTGTGTGTGTGTGTGTGTGAGAGAGCTGGAGGCAGAGCGGCAGAGAGATGCGACAGAGTTGCGAAATTGCAGGCGCGGCACGCGAGTTGCGGCTGTTATTTCAAATAGCGCAGCATATTTTAAAAACTAATCGGTTAACCGGTTTCAACCGGCTAATGAGGCTCGGTGGTCGGTCAAGAAAATGTTTAGTTTTCGCCATCCCTAATTCAAATAGGATTTAACAAAACAGAATCCATGTGATTTTTATGAAAAATAAGCAACTGTTCAAGTCATAATTTTAATATAAAAGTGTCTAAAACAGGCCTAGAGTCTACAGGGTCAGATTATTTGCCTTTGAAATGAAATACATTGTTGTTTTACCTCTTACCATTTTATTGTCACGTATCCATATGCACAAATTTTGAATATCTAATTCAAAAAAGTACATGCAGTATGTTCTAGTCTGTGTGTTTTAATATACAGTGTAAAATTCTATTATATTCGTGTTTGATGTGCATGGCTCACACAATGAAGCAAAACATCCACAAAATAAATTATTTGCACTTAATTTATTGGTGACTAATTTTTTTTCTTTTCACTTTTCATCCTTCATACAATTATTTGAAAGACCCCGAACAGTAAAAGATACATCTTAGTGGGGCATCTTCAAAAGAAAGCAAAACATTCAACAGAAGACAATACTGATATCTCTCATTTATACAGTAATTCATTAGAGTAAACATTTTTACAATTGTATCCTTCATTACAAGGAGTCCCTTCAGTCATATTTTTCTTTTGTATTAACAACTATTTATAACTATTATTAGTCTTTTAAAGTCTAAGTGGCAAGCAGAACTCCTTCTAAGCAGTGAACTTGTTGTCTTTGGACATATCTTAAATCATATACAACAGCTGTTTTACATCAGACAGATCAAGAGCAGTAGATTCAGATCTTCCATTATTGTCTCTGTGAGGAAATTAAGGAAGAAACAGCCGGCGGCAAATGCACACGCACGCGCGCGCACCCAAAGTTCACAGAAGCAAGGTTCACGCGCTTTAATGCCTGTGAAGAGGCAGAATCGTCCTCAAATGTTCTCCAGCATCGTCTTGTATGAAGAACTGATCGGACGAGTTTCCGCTCCGCAATAAAACCGAAATACATCAGTCGGAAAAGAACATAATGTGAACTGCAGCGTGCTTTTCCACAACCCAAAAAGAAAGAAAGGAGGAGGATTGAGTCTAATCTTTCCTTTTAACCTCTCCAAAAAGGTTTGAAGTGAAAATCAAACATGCTCGTCCAAGATGAGAGGAATGTCCATTCAAAATGGCGCGCCGTGAAAAGACGAAAAGTGATCGATCATGTGGAAGACAAAATGAAACTCATTTCCTGCCGTCCATAAAAATAGGATTCCAAGAACGAAAGATACAAACGTTATAGTTTGATATTTACATCCAAAATCATCAGAGAGAGAGAGTTTTGAAATGCAGAACTGAAGCAAAGTTTTTTTTTTCCGCGTTAAAGGTTTTCGAATCCGTCAACGGTTCGATATCCCTTCAGTGTCCGCTTCTTTTTCCCGCCAACACTGATAAAACAGCATCACCTTATTTTTCTTTTAAACAATTTAAATAGCAAAACAATAGTTCCTCAAAATAAAATAAATCAGAGTGCAATGAACATTTCCAGTGTGTTTTGAAAGAGTCTTTTCTAGAGAAAATCTAAAGTTTTGTGGGGAAATAATCCAGGACAGGAGGCGGCAGATGAATATCCTCAGTGAGAAATCGCGCAGGACCCATTACCCACAATGCAACACTGCAAACTCCCTTGGTGGGGATCGGCCTCGATCCTTTGCGTTCCGCATCATCATCGTAATAAATAAGAATTTGAAAGAAAACAACATTCAGCAAAAACTCGTTTACGAGCTAAATTGTCCGCACACGCTCAACCCTCAGGTCAGCAAATGTCCCTCACATGGGCTAACGGTGTGACTGCTTTACCCAGAATTACACTGGCAACTTCAACTAGTTTCTTACGCTGAAATTCAAGTTATGAATCATGAACATACATATACAGAGAGAGGGAACGGGCGCCTCAATCCCAAAACTCAGGGAAGTCACAGGAACCAGAAGACAGGGCTGATCACACACACACACACACACACACACACACACACACACACACACACACACACACACACACACACACACACACACACACACACACACACAGTGCTATGGATTATTAAATAATTTGATCAACATAGTGATTGTATTCTTCACTTCCTCTCCAGACCCTTTCAATACGCGTGTCAGTTCGTCGTCATGCCGATTATTTGACCTCCAGGATGGAGGGGTTGGACTCCATGATGGCGACGATGATGCGGTCGATGTAGTCCTGCAGACGGAAGTTGATCTCCTCCTGTTTGTGGATGGCCTCCATCAGCTGTACACACACACACAGAATATCACCAAGCGTTCGCATTTAAAGCAGAGATTAGCATGATGTGTGTGATACTGACCTCAGTGCGGGAGACGTTGTTGATTTCGGCGGCGAGCGACTCAGAGAGAGACTCTGTAAAAAGGCTCTTTGCTCCCTGGATGCTCAGATTAATGATCTGTCCGTTTAGCTCATCGTTCTGCTCCTTCAGACTGCGGTTATCCTGCACACAGACAGAACCAAACCCATTTTTGAGTCTTTTTTTAGTCTGTTGACTAATGCGAGTCTGTTTAAGTTTATCTGTTTGAGTCTGTAAGTCTGTCTTTACCTGTATGGGTCTGTTTTTACTTATTTGAGTGTTTTTACCTGAATCTTTTGAGTCTTTTTATATGTTTTTTAGTCAGTGTTGACCAGTTTGAGCCTGTATGCAAGTCCATTTT
This sequence comes from Romanogobio albipinnatus, assembly GCA_023566225.1. Taxonomy (NCBI): domain Eukaryota; kingdom Metazoa; phylum Chordata; class Actinopteri; order Cypriniformes; family Gobionidae; genus Romanogobio; species Romanogobio albipinnatus. The sequence goes on along the minus strand of CM042260.1, from coordinate 38,553,308 downwards.
CACCTGTTTTTTGTTGTTGTTTTTTACAGATTTGATCAATTTGAGTCTGTGTTTGAGTCAGTCTTTATCTTTTTGAGCCTGTGTTTGAGTGTTTTTTAACTGGTTTGAGTTTGTTAATCTGTCTGATTTTTGCCCTGTTTAAGTGTGTTTTTACTGGTTTAAGCCTGTTATAGCTGGGTTGAGTCTATTTTTACAAGTTTAAACCTGTTGGAGTCTGTCTTTACTTGTTTGAGTCTGTTTTTTACCAGTTTGATTCTGTTTTTACCAATTTAAGTCTGTTTTAGAGGCTGTCTTTACCGTTTTTTTTACCAGTTTAAATCTGTTTTGTATTACCAGTTCAGGCCTGTTTTTACTCGTTTATGTCTGTTTGTACTTGTTTGAGTGTTTTTACCAGTTTTGAGTGTGTTTTTACCAGTTTTGAGTGTTTTTACCTGTTTTCAGTGTGTTTTTACCTGTTTTAATGTGATTTTACCTGTTTGAATCTGTTTTCATAACCTATTTAAGTCTGTTTTTACCAGTTTGAATGGATTTTTACCTGTTTGAGTGTATTTTCATAACCTGTTTGTCTTTATTTACCTGTTTGAGTGTGTTTTTACCCGTTTAAGTCTGTTTTTACCTGTTTGAGTGTTTTTACCCCTTTGAACCCGTTTTTCATAACCTGTTTAAGTCTTTATTTACCTGTTTTGAGTGTGTTTTTACTTGTTTGAGTGTGATTTTACCTGTTTTAACCTGTTTTCATAACCCATTTAAGTCTGTATTTACCTGTTTTGAGTGTGTTTTACAAGTTTGAGTGTGTTTTACCAGTTTGAGTGTGTTTTTACCTGTTTCGAGTGTGTTTGTAACCTGTTTGAGTGTGATTTTACCTGTTTTGAGTTCGAGTGTGTTTTTACCTGTTTTGAGTGTGATTTTACCTGTTTTTAGTGTGATTTTACCTGTTTTGAGTGTGTTTTTACCAGCTTGAGTGTGTTTTTACCTGTTTTGAGTGTGATTTTAACCTGTTTGAGTGTGATTTTACCTGTTTGAATCTGTTTTCATAACCTGTTTAAGTCTGTATTTACCAGTTTGAGTGTTTTTACCCATTTTAATCTGTTTTTCATTACCTGTTTAAGTCTGTATATTTACCAGTTTGAGTGTGTTTTACCTGTTTGAGTCTGCGTATCTCCTGCTCCAGTTCGTTCTCCCTCATGTGAGTGTTGTATTCCTGTAGGCCGGAGCTGGCTGATCTGCCTCTTCTCGCTTCAGTCTCCAACTTAAACAGCTGCAGGTGTTCCAGCTGCTTTCTCAAGTCCTCTATCAACTACACACGCAGAGAAGCCATTAACAGAGATGAACACACACACACTCGACTCCACCTATAAAGACCCACAGAAGACCTCTCACCCCCTGAGTGCACTCCTTCTCTTTCTGGTTCGTATGATGTTCATGGCTCAGTTTGTCGGACATTTTCCTGCGAGATTCGATTTCTTCATTCAATCGATCTGAGACGTCTTCCACCTCATCCTGAAGTTTCCTCTTTTCCTGAAAACATGACTTCATGTCAGAGATCTTTTGGACAATACTTTGCAGGGTCGGCATCAAATAAAAATAAAAAATACAATTAAAATGATGTAAAAAACCAAAGGAATTTTACTGGTTTCATGGCCAATAATTATTCTTAATTCACTCGTCGTTGGCAGAAGTGATAAAAAGGTCCTTTTGGTCTCTGAATGTGATCTACACATATGTATTAGACTGTGTGTGTGTTGGGTACCTCCTCCAATCTCTCGATGTTGGCTCTCAGGCAGGGAACACATGACCTCAGCTCACTGTTCTCCTCATCCAACTGATGCAACCTGAACACACAGGCACACAGACAAAAATGCACCATGATATTTTCTTTTTGGGCAGACTGCACAATGAAAACAATAATGGGTGAGAGAAAACAAAAGTCTCTGTTAACACAGCCGGATTATATTAAACGCTGAGCCAAGTCATCTCAGAGCTCCTTTGAGCAATCAAATCAAATTTCTGCCGCTCTCCACTAGATGGCAGACACATCTTATCCACACACAGAAGAGCTGGACAAAATGACACAGACATCATTAAGGCTTTCTTGCAACTGTCTTCATATTTCTCTGCTGCTATAAGAAGCTGAATAGAAGTTACCTGAGCTAATGACATCCTCAGGAGGATTGTTCATAAAATTGCACCTCTCAAAATAGGCTTATCCAGCCTGGTCTCATGCGTAGGTATAAACCTCAACACGTAACATTTTCAGGTGCAACATGTACATTTTTGTACGTTTGGATAGATGCTGAAACTAGGCCTGTCACAATAATCAATATATCGATATATCGCACAATATATGTACATGACCTCAATAATTTTTTGTTTTTTTGATAATGTATAAATGTATAAATTTATGTTTACATGATAATGAATGACATTTTACTCGATTGTGCGGTCATCTTGTATGTTTTCCATGACTGAGGCGAAAGTGGTTCTCGGGCAGTTCCTTCATACACAGAGCGGTTATCAACAGGTGAAAAAAGGCGCCATTTGAGGCGTTATATTGTTTTCCTGACAACTACTGACAGTTTGGAAGAATAAGCCCAAATGGACTCGATTTCAAAGCCGCAATCCCCTGTTCCAGTGCACATATAAATGTCAACGCAGAATGACGAGTGATAAAGCCGTTTCACAAGGGAAAATGTTAATAGACTATTTATTCAATTTTTTTATTTAGGATAATAAATTTTTTACCCTTAATTTCTACGATCTAAAGAATTAAAAGGTTGTCATTTGAAAGTATGTAGGTCTACTTGCATTATTATGCTGTTATATTAGGATTATATATTCAGTGGCATAAAATAGTCTTAAAATGACAATAATATCGTTTATCGCAATTATTTCTGGGACGATATATCGCAAAACAAAAAGTAGTTATCGTGACAGGCCTAGCGGAAACATACATTATGGACGTATTGACAACATTTAAACATTATTTTGTGTTTAAAAAGTAAAATATTTACAAATTCTATTTGTATAATTGCCCTTTTTTTATAGATGAATTGTAGATTCCCTAACCTTACCCCCAACCCATGATATATAGAGAATATATCAAACATAATGGACAGAAATGTTTAAGAAATTTACACTTTTAGTAACAATATAGGATTAAAAAGATATTTTGAGCAACTAACCCCACTCCTACATCTAAACCTACCCAATAACCATTTCTTTAAGAGTAGAGTTATAAAGACAAACAAATGGAGCGTTACCAAAAGTAGTTCAAACAATGATGTGTTGCAGTCGCAGATCTCTCTGGTGGTTTTGTATGAGGTACAGAACAGAATTTCAGTTATTAATTGCTGAGAATATTATCCCGATCCACTTACGGCATGTTGCAGTCTGTGACGAATCACGTTGGCTTAATAGTATGCGGTGCAAACTCAAGACTTACACAGCCCTCAAACAAGCAAATCTCTGCATTCACTTGCTCTTGTAAATGTGTAAAAAAAGTGTTTGTTTTAAATGGAATATTTTTGTTGCAAATTGTGCTGACTTAAATAAGTAACATTATCTAGCTGGATAACATGATTTATGATTTGTCAAAATTCAAAGGAAAAACAGCTGTTTTGTTTGATCTTAACACACAAAAAGTATTCTCGTTGCTTCATAACATTAAGGTCGAACCATTGGAGTCACATGGGCTATGTTTTTACTACCTTTCTGGGCTTTGAAAGTGTTATAGCTCTCTATGTGGAGTCAGAAAGCCGTTTTAAGAAACTGAATAGAAGTTACCTAAACTAATGACTTCCTCAGGAGGATTGTTCATAAAATTGCAACATTGATAACAAACCACTAGTAATAATAATAATACATTTTAACTGTATATTTCTTATGGCAGGGAAAGAGTGACTCTAGCCGATAAAAGTATCTATTGTATAACCCTGACAGGTCCAATGCAATAAAGCAATTGTCCCAACTAGACGTGACTGCGTAAAACATTTTGTTTTCTGCCCACAGTGAAATCACGTTGGCTTAAAATCCCGCTCTACATGAATCATAAATGATATATTCCGTCTGCACGGACCTGGCCTGGAGGTTCTCGATCTCCAGGTCTCTCTCTCGCTGGAGTTTGTTCAGTGCATCTCTGTGTTTACGGGTGTATGCGAGTAAATCGTCCTCTGTGCGCAGCTCCTGCTCCTTCAGCTGTTCCTCCAGAGCGTTTGCACGGTGGACGAGAGTGAGATTCTCCTGCCTCAAGCGCGCATGCTGCTCTTCGCTCTCCAACGAGTCCTTCTCCAGCTCACACACACGCTTCTCCAACAGCAACACCTGCGGGACAGACAGTGTTTGTTCCTCATGCAAATCACTTCTGCTGTTGTTCATGCCTTTACACAACTATCAGTTATTATATTCCATCTATGGAATCATCAGGTTAACTTTGCCTATTGTTTCATGGTAATATAACCATTTTATTAAAGTGCCTCTATTATGCTTTTTTTCGGACATTACCTTTCATGTAGAGTTTAATATAGCCACTTGTGATTGTAAAAAGTGCAGATAAATTGCGTTATTGTCTCCCAAAAGAAAGAACTGATTCTAAACTGCCTGAAACGAGTGGTCAGTAATTCCAGTCTTACTTCCTGCTAGGTTTGTAACAAATTTGCATAATGCCCACCTATAATTTTCATTGGCTGCCCATGAGCAACATCTATACTTTCACCCTCTAACACTGTAGTTGTAGCTGAGACTGGAAGAGTTTGGTTCGTGTTGTCGACATGTTGAGAAGACGCTGTTTTCTAAGCTAAAAAAGCACATCCACTTTGATACGCTTCTAAAGCATGTGGACTCGTGCTCGAATAGGTCAAATTGACGACACCGTTACTGTTCGTCTCACTTTGTATCATGTGCTGAGGAAGATCCAGAGCCGTAATTTTAGATATGGCAATGGGTTTTTGGTTCGCAGCACGCGCTGTAAGTGGTAGACCAATCGCAACAGACTGGGCCATCTGACCAATCAGAGCAGAGCAGGCTCACGGAAAGGCGGGTTTAGAGAGACTGAATCAAACAGTTTGAGACATATTTTTCTTTTTATAAGAAAATTAAAGTGTTTTTGATCTTGGATGCATGTAAAACTATTGTAGGAGATTGTTTTGCTGTTGTTCACACCAAACGCGAATAAAGCGTCTGGAAGGAGTGATTTCCATGTTAAGTCAACGTAAAGACGCGTTGACGCGAGTCTGGTGGTCATCGTGCCGCGCTAAACACGTATATCGCGGCGCGATGGACACGATTTCGCCTCATTCGAGAATGACTGGAATTGAGCATCTTACGCGAGTGATGTTATTTGGTGCTTTATGTGCATTGACGCGTTTGAAGTGAATTCGCACCTGATGCCCGAGTTGAAAAATCTGAACTTTGGCGTCTATTCACGCCACATTAACCAATCAGGAGCCTGCTAAACGGGGTAAGTGACGTGATCATTCAAAACAGTGGCTGTGTTTAAGGACTTGGCACTTAATCTGGACTGAAAGATTGAAGGACCTTGGCGTATTATTGCATTATTATGGTATGACAATGATGAAAATTGTTGTTACTGTTCTTTCATGCATTTAATAAAAATAAATAAATAAATAAAAAACAACATATATTTAGCATCAAACGCTCGATTTATATGCGAGTGGATTTAAAATGTTCAATCGTCCAACTAGACGCGAATTTGACGCTCTATTCGCGTTCGGTGTGAACGCAGCATTAGGATCCTTTAAAGCCAGGAACAAACCAAGCACAGATTTTTTTCCCCCGACGCAAGCGATGCGACTTTATCACAGTCGGCTTTCAACAGCCCAAGTTCTTTGTTGTCGGTTTTGGTGTGTCCCTACATTAGCATAATTGGGGCACTTTAACATTTTTGTGTACTTTTTTTTTTTACTATGTTAGTTTTTTTGGCATTAGATGACAAAACGAATTTACAGCACAAACTAAAGCCACAAAACAAAAAGTCCACATCAAATGCACCATTTGGACCAAGGTCACAAATGTAACATAAATTGGATGCAAGTTTGACGCAAAATATCCATATCAGTTTCCGAACCTTATCCGTTATGTCCCGATCTGCAAGGTCCAAAATATCTTGAGTCAGATCTCCCATGACGTCTAGATTGTTGGACTGCTGCAAGTGTCTGAAAAACATTAAAACACTGTTTAAACATAAGCAACATTTTTAACATGTTCCCTGCTAAATTTACATGCTGGTCCAGCCTGTTTTTTCTAGTTGGTGGACCTGGAAACTTAAGGTGATGATACACGGGGCAACTTTTTGAGTAATGTTGCCGTCATCGGGCAACCAGGTGAGACACAAGGCCCATGACCGATATAAAGTATACAGATAGAAATGTGTTGCCCATTCTCAATGGGAAAGTGCCCAAGCAACATCGCCCGACTAGCATGATGCTGATTGACCAAGAATGTAATCTAGTAATCTAACATTACCAAAGTTTTGAGCTTCATTTTGTCCTTAAATCTGATGTTTGGTGCATTGAGAGGGAGGATCTCACCTTGCGGCTTTCTTACTGGACATCCTTTTGCTGGAACTATAAAAGAGAGAACAAACAGGAAATGAGTCAGGAAGAGAGCGGGAAAGAGGGAAAAACTCTCTTTCCATCCGTGACCTGTGAACCGCAGGTCAAAAAACACCCAGTGAAGAGCTGAAGTTTGGGCCGTCAGCTCTTTCTGGAGGTTGAAGGCTGAATCAATGCCCTTCTTTCAAGGGTAATGACCTCACAGCACGGAAATAAACACACTGTTTTTATGGAGGTGTAACATGGATGCGTGAAAGGAGATTCTGTTCCTGTTGCGCAACTCTGAACCCAGAGAAACCGCTTTGAACAGACCATAGATCACTGTTCCATACGGCTGCTTAGGACAATCCAGGAATTTACATTTACATTTATGCATTTGGCAGACGCTTTTATCCAAAGCGACTTACAGGGACCTTTTTTCAGGGACAATCCCCCTGGAGCAACATGGAGTAAAGTGCCTTGCTCAAGGACTCACTGGTGGTGACCGCTGGGATCGAACCAGCAACCTTCTCCTTATCAGTTCAATGGTTTCACCCACTGGACCGCTATCTCACACAAATTCAGAAGAATTTCCATGAACAAAACACTGCATATTAAATGTGTTAAAGGCACACGCCACTATTTTTGAAAATAGGCTCATTTTCCAGCTCCCCTAGAGTTAAAGCAGCACTAGGTAACTTTTGCTCTCGGGCTCCCCCTACAGTTGGGAAACAGTATTGTCCTCTACTACTGTCGTAAACTCTGTCATCCTACATCAGGGGATGCATCACATGTGCATTTGTTGACATGACAACTATGATAGCCCTGAACACTGCAGGAGTTCACATGCAGATGTTCTGCTTGCTTCGCGTGTGAAATGTCTTCATCCCAGGTACAGTGGCATATGTTTCAGCATGTCATATGAATATAATTTCATGGGTTTTATTTTTTTTTCAAACGCCAAATGATCGCGATGCTCACGTTTACAAGCCAGCGTCATTATAGTAGTCTAGTCTATTGGTTACCGTTTTACAGAATCTATATTATACTTCAATTCAATGTTTGAGTGCTAGGTAATAACCATATATCGTCAATATAATATCAAGCTACCATAGATTAATCTTCAAATTTGAAAAGTCGATTTGCATTATAGCTTGAGGCAAGACAAATAAACAAATATCACAGACATGTTAGGTATTGTAACGAGTAGGAAAATAGTGTGGCCCCTTTAAGAGCGTTCGCCCCGGTTGGAGCGCCTGCGTTCTGTGTGTCTGTGTGTGTGTGAACACTGCGCCTCGAGCTCCCATGTGTGCGGATTATTTTCTGTCTTCTGTTGCAAACATTCATTTATTTTAGTTTTGTTGGGTAATGCTGTGGACGGAAGTGGAGTTTGTGCCGGACTCTTGTGGGGGTTCCGCGGGGAATAAAGTGCGGGCTGTTTGATGTCAATCGCCTCCGTGTTTGCATCGACTCCAGTTGCGTTGAGTGAGCTATCCCTATTTTTCACCCGGACACACGCGTTACAGTATCCTAAAATATGATTTTGTACATCTTATGTATTTACTTGTGAGAATGTAGCCCCTACCAAACTTGTACACGCCGTTTAGACATAGGCTTACATAGGCTAACCCTGACCCTCGCACGGCCGAATTTAAGGAAGTGACGTATATGCCGTAAAGCAGTCGAATTTTGTAGTTCTTTTTTTTCTCGGGTTACTACCCGAAACCCGAAGTTTAAAAGTACGATTAAAAACGATACAGACCCCGTCAGGCTATGGCAGACGTGTCATTCAACCTATTGTAAGTCGATGTATCATCACAAGAGTCTTGAAAATATATTATGAAGGTTGAAAAGTTACCTAGTGCTGCTTTAAAAAGTCGAGAATTACCATTTTCCAATCCATTCAGCCGATCTCCGGGTCTGGCGGTAGCACTTTTAGCATAGCTTAGCATAGATCATTGAATCTGATTAGACCGTTAGCATCTCGCTCAAATAACCAAAGACTTTCGATATTTTTCCTATTTAAAACTTGACTCTTCTGTAGTCACATCGTGTACGAAGACAGACGGAAAATGAAAAGTTGCGATTTTCTAGGCCGATAAGGCTAGGAACTATACTCTCATTCCTGCGTAATAATCAAGGAACATTGTGCCGTACCGTGGGTGCAGCGGTGCAATGATATTACACAGCGCCTGAAAACAGTCCCCAGCTAGGTAACTTCCAATGTGACCGGCACTAAGTTTGTGTAGTTACAGCCGGCAAATTAGGTTGTCACGTTGGCTATGTTGATGGAAGTTAGCCTATTTTCAGGCGCTGCATAATATTGCCACCATATCGGCCTAGAAAATCGCAACTTTTCATTTTCATTTTCTTAGTACACGATGTGACTTCAGAAGAGTCAAGTTTTAAATAGGAAAAATATTGAGTCTAACGAACATTCTAACTGTTTCATATCTAAATGTGTCTTGCTGTATACATACTTTCCAGAATTTTTAAATATTATGGATATTTTTCTTACACACACCCATCGATTCACTTCAGAAGGCCTTTATTAACCCCCGGAGACATGTGAGGCACTTTTTTGGGCTGCCATTTACTGCCATTATAAAGCTTGGGAGAGCCAGGACATTTTTTTTATATAACTCTTGATTGTATTCGTCTGAAAGAACAGTGTCATATACACCTAAGATGACTTGAGAGTGAGTAAATTATGGGATAATTTTCATTTTTGGGTGAACTATCCCTTTAAATATAGCCAATTTAAGTTTGGAAACAATATGCAGTATTTATAATGGCACACTTACTATTTATCTAACCGTTTTTAATGTTTTTCATACATAAAAAATATAAATTGATTTTAGGAAGGGGGTCCCTCATAAAAGGTTCATCATATTGGGGGTCCTTGGCATCAAAGTTTGAAAACCCCTGATCTATGCTAAGCTATGCTAAAAGTGCAAACACCAGACCCAGAGATCGACTGAATGGATTCGAAAACGGTAAAACTCTGTTTAACTCTAGGAGAGCTGGAAAATGAGCCTATTTTCAAAAAAGTGGAGTGTTCCTTTAAAATGAACTAGACTCTTTTTCAAGTTGGAGAAGTTAATTTCTTTGGTTCTGGAAAAACAAACCCATGCAACACACCATTAAATATTTAATCAGACACGTCAAAACACAAGTAGAATGTGAATATTGCAATTGAGTTCTTAAAGGTACAGTTCACCTATTAATAAAAACCCATGTCATTCCAAACCCGTATGACTTTACGCTGGAATACACAACACAGCTTTTAAAATCAGAACAGATCTCAAAACACTAGGCATCATACACTTTATAAAAGTTCAACAAAAACGTATGCCTTGTTGCCTGGAGACAAGAAACTAGGGCTGCGCAATATATAGAAATGATTGAAATATCGCAAATGTACATATCGCAATATGCATATCGCAAGGGCACGCAATATCTGAATGATTTTAATAGGATTTTAAAATGTTATGTTTTAGGTCAACGTGTATAGCAGAGAATAGACTGAGCGCATGACTGTTACTTATGTGACTTGCTTGACGTTAAAAAGAGTTATTAAACACAATAACTTGTGGAAAACAACTCCTTGCATGCTTGTCTGCTGTCTGACACACACACCAAAACATGCGCACAAGCCATTCTTTTTTTTGTGTCTTGTTACACACTCGAACTCTCAATGCTTTCTTTTCCTAGAAAGAATGTGAAACACATAAATGGTATCATTCTCAGTTTTTAAAATATAACAATTTAAATAGATATTACACATTTAAAGCAATATCGTATCGCATATTGAATATCGCATTATTTAACATTGTTTAGCATTTTTCTTCAATATCGCACAGCCCTACAAGGAAAAAATAAAACAATATGTGTTCTAAAATCGGCTCAAAATATCAAACATGTTTGATCTCCGACTACTGCATGGAATCAAAGTCTAAAGCTAAAAAAAACACTACACAATTTTCAGTGAAATTTGTCAAATCCAACTGACCGAACCCTGCAGACGCTCTAGCGTGCCGTTGACTCATCTAGACAGCAAATCAGGGCACAAATCTGTGCAAACGTTGAGTAGTGTATTCCAGCAGCAGAGATCACAGATCCAGGAGTTTTAACACTAGTCCTAATGACTTTTGTGCAATAAGCCAAGTCTTTTGAAGCCATATGATAGCTTGTGTGATCAAACCGACCACAATTTTACAGAAAAATGTCCCCTTCACCATAGCTCCAAAATCTCAGTTGTGAAATCTATGTCAGTTGGTCAATGAATGCTTTCATACTATGGAAATGAGTGTTTTTTGGTGCTGTACAGAAAGTCATATTGGTTTGGAACGACATGAGGGTGAGTAAATAATGACAGAATTGTAATTTTGAACTGTCTCTTAATAAATTTGCTTACCTGTGAGTTCTTACAATACAGCTATCAATGCTCTTTTACTTATATTCGTATTACGTAGACTACTGTATATTATATTGTAATATTTACTTCACAAACAGACTATTGTGCATGCATCAAATACACACACATATACAACACACAACACAGCAGAGCATCTATGATCACCACACACTTAACACTGAGAACCACTGAAAACCAAGAAGAGTCATGTGACACTGTACAGATGTCTGCATAATAATGAAGCACACACATGCAGAAAGTGAGTGTGTGTGTGTACAGTGGTCAAATTCAACACACCCAAGGGAGGCGTGCACATGCTGCAAGCGCGTTACCTATTCATCTCTAGTAACTGCAGTCGCGTGGACAGATCCTCCAGACGACTGATCTGCTTATGACAGTGAGTGCAGAAAAACTCCAGCGCCTCCGACTGAAGGAAACTCTGGAAACTAGCAGGAAAAGAGCTGGGGCTGAGGAGACCAGAGGAGAGGAGAAGGGAAAAGAGGAGAGAGGAGGACATACAATTGGAGAAATAAGTAAAAGAGAAATGAGGAGAAATTGGCAGAGGACAGGGGAAATGAGAAGAAATGAGTAGAAGAGCGGAGAAGTTAGTAAAGTAAAGGAGAGGAGAAATGAGGAAAAGAAATATGACCATAGAAATTAGTAAAGGAGAGGAGAAATGAGGAGAGAAGAGGAAATATGATGGGAGAAAGGAGAAATAAGGAGGAGGAGAGGTGAGGAGAAATGAGGAGGAGGAGAGGAGTAGAGGAGAGGAGAAATGAGGAGGAGGAGAGGAGAGGTAAGGAGAAATGAGGAGGAGGAGAGGAGAAACGAGGAGAAGAAATATGACGGTAGAAATTAGTAAAGTAAGGAGAGGAGAAATGAGGAGAGGAGAGGAAATATGACGGAGAAATGAGGAGGAGGAGAGGAGTAATGAGGAGAAATGAGGAGGAGAAAAGGAGAGGAGAAATGAGGAGGAGGAGAGGAGTAGAGGAGAAATAAGGAGGGGGAGAGGAGTAGAGAGGAGAAATGAGGAGGAGAGGTGAGGAGAGGAAAAATGAGGAGGAGGAGAGGTGAGGAGAAATTTGAAGAGGAATAGAGGAAAGGAGAAATGAGGAGAGGAGAAATTTGGAGAGGAGTAGAGGACAGGAGAAATGAGGAGGAGGAGAGGTGAGGAGAGGAGAAATGAGGAGAGGTGAGGAGAAATTTGGAGAGGAGTAGAGGTGAGGAGAAATGAGGAGAGGAGAAATTAGGAAGAGAGGAGAAATGAGGAGAGTTGAGGAAAAATGAGGAGAGGAGAAATTAGGAGGAGGAGAGGAGAAATGAGGAGAGGAGAAATGAGGAGAGGTGAGGAGAGGAGAAATGAGGAGGAAATGAGGAGGAAGTGAGGAGAGGAGAAATGAGGAGGAAGTGAGGAGAGGAGAAATGAGGAGAGGAGAAATTAGGAAGAGAGGAGAAATGAGGAGAGTTGAGGAAAAATGAGGAGAGGAGAAATTAGGAGGAGGAGAGGAGAAATGAGGAGAGGAGAAATGAGGAGAGGTGAGGAGAGGAGAAATGAGGAGGAAATGAGGAGGAAGTGAGGAGAGGAGAAATGAGGAGGAAGTGAGGAGAGGAGAAATGAGGAGGAGGAGAGCAGAAATTATGAGAGGAGAGGAAAGGAAATATGACGGGAGAAATGAGTAAAGGAGAAATAAACAGAGGAGAGGAGAAATGAGGAGAGGAGAGCGTGTGTGTGTTTAAAACAAAGATGAGCGGGAGAAACGGGACGGGAGAAAACAGGGAACATTCAATTGAGACGTGAAGGGCCGAGGAGAGGTGAGTACTACAGTGCAGGAGTAACGCAGCAGGAGCGTGTGTGTTCATTTGAACAGGTTTGAAAGTGTATCGTGTTTCCATGCTCTCTTCTCTAGTGTAGGTGTGTGTGTGTGTGCAGGACCGCAATCGCCTGGCAACACCAGCAGTAACACTAACCACAACAGCTCGACCTTTACCCGGTGATAATAATAGTTCACTAGGGAAATAATGAATCAGTCAGCACGACATCGTGCCGATTTACCTTTTACCACATACAGACACTGCTCAGAGAGATCATAACATCCCATAACAGACACACACAAACACATTTTGTTTTGTCTATCACACACACTGTAAATGAGACGGTCGTCTGTGGTCAGGATGTCATCTACAAGGTCTAATTATGCACATGACATTCGGCTTACACAATGTGCTGACTCACTTTCTCTTTGTGTGGAAACTAGAAATAGAGTGCATTTCTATTCGTGTCTGTAGTCAAGGTGCTCACTCAGTAAAGCCCAGATAAACAGTGCCTAAGTTTAGCCCAGGATAAATCAGTCTTCTAAATATATGGAGTGTATAAACGACACAATTCTTAAGCAGTATGTGAAACTTCTTATGTTTTAAATAATCCAGTATGTGTGTTACCTAGGTGACAGCAGCATCAGTGGGCGGGGCAGCGGGCTGTCTGTGTGTGGGAGTGGCTCTGCATCTCCCTCCCCATCTGGCACCGCCCTTCCCTCTTCCTGATTGGCCAGCAGCAGGTCTGAAGAGTTGTTACTCTCACCGAAATCCTCAAAGTGCTCCTCCTCTCCTCCAATCACGGCCACCACGGTGTGACCATTCAAATCAGAGCCCAACGTGAACCTATCGCAGAAGCACACGGAATATAATGCGTTATCTGGGCATATTTAATGACAAATACCAGGGTAATATTTTCTCTTTAATAAGAAATTAAAATTGAATGTTCCTTGAATTCCACCTGGGCATGGAAGATTCACTTTTTGTGAATAAAACAATCATATAACAAAAATAAACATATATAAACTGCTGTTAAAAGAAAAGGTTTTAAATGTTTTTGAAAAATCTCTCTTATTTGATCAGAAATACAGTAAAAACAGAAATATTGTGAAATATTATTACTATTTATAATTGGTTATTTTTTATTTGAATACATCATAAAATGTAATTTATTCCTGTGATCAAAGCTGAATTTTCAGCATCATAACAGCATAACATAACTGTCACATGATCCTTCAGAAATCCTTCTGATATGATGATTTTGCATTTGATGGCATCACTATGATCTTAATTTTTATCCAACTTGAGAATTACTTCCTTGAGTTTTATGGAGAAATCATAAAACTTTACCACGTCATATTTATAAGTCTTTAATATCTTTATTATTCCAAGAGATTGACTGTTTGTTTGTTCAATGTCTGCTCTTTCAATTCTTATACTTCCTTAAAAAACATCCTTGTGTGTTTTTGTGTGCGAGACAGAATTTGTCTTTAGGATGATAATCTGATAATTCACTTTAATCTCTTGGCAAGCCTAAATACGTCTGAAGAAACCTACACAATTCACACAAAAACAGCACCAGTGTTTTCAGAAGTGTTGACAGTGTAATACAGTGATCATTAGAAGGACATTCATATATTCAACATTAATGATGAAAATAGCACAAAACAAAGTTCCAGTGTGTTAACAGATGGTTTTTTGATTGACGGCCCAGTAGGGGTGTAATGATATATCATTAAACGATATATCACGATATAAATATGTGACGATATGTATCGTTGATGGAAACGACATGATTTGCGATATAGAGTTGCTTTATCCAAGGCTCAATTTGCTGTAGAAGGTCTATTTTATAAAGGTATAATTCACCCAAACACAAATTTACAAATGTAGGCTACCACAAATGTAAACTCTGTCATCATGTCCTCGCCATCATGTCGTTTTTCGTTTAACTTCCAAACACAAATGAAGATATTCTTAATGGCACAGGAGGGATTTCTATTCCTCCATTTAAAGTCCATTCCTCTCAAACTTAAAAATAAATAAATGTCATAAAGGCATTGTAAAAGAACTAATCGAGTGGTCTAATCCAAATCCAAGTCTATTGAAGAGACACAATGGCTTTATATGCTGAATATATTTAACACGGCGCGCATACTGTAGCAAACACGGACGTTCACATGATTGCGTGACGCGCGAAAACAACACGAGTGAGTAAACGCAGAATTCAAATTCTTGAATGAGCGGTCATTTTGACACGCTTTCTTGCGATTAGAGCTGTGATAGATTGCATTGATCATCTGAAGTGCTCGCGCTGCCGGAACGCCACTCTTCAAAGTGAGAGCGCAAACATCATTTAAATCCAGGGCTTAAAAACGGCAAAAAATATCAATCGGTTCACTCCGAGCAGAATCGATATTATAGCGTTTCGGTTTTTGCGTTCCTCAATAAACATTACTGTTCCGAAAACGGTTTGATATGAAAAAATACCGGTTAATAACGTTATTTAATTAAGCCTATACTTTAAACAAATATGTATAAATTTTAAACAAATATGTATAA
The DNA here is from genome assembly GCA_023566225.1 of Romanogobio albipinnatus. Lineage (NCBI taxonomy): Eukaryota > Metazoa > Chordata > Actinopteri > Cypriniformes > Gobionidae > Romanogobio > Romanogobio albipinnatus. Next base: position 38,537,969 of record CM042260.1, on the reverse strand, counting down.
ATAGACTTATTTTCACTCAATAATAATATAACACATGGTAATTAAACTTATTTATTTAATAACATTTTTAAAACCAGAAATACATGCATTAATTACAAGGCATAAACAGCGGACCTGTTTTAATGGAGCGTTAGACAATCGAAAGTGGCCTCTAATGCCGAATTATTTTCAGAAGAGTGATAACATTCTTTGTACATAACTTTTTTTCAACACGACTTGTTTTAAAAAATGCATGAATAAAGAATAAATAAACTGGATAACCATTGCTCTTTTAATGCACCGTCAACTGCTAATTTCAAAGCAAACACTGCGCAACACGTTCTTGCATCACATAATCAAATTCAGTCAGCTAATAAAGCTTGCATTTAATGCAATATAACATACCATTTAATACGAAGCATCAACCGTCTATATAGAAAACATTGACCTGTCCTGTATTGGCAATCTGAAAGACTATAGGAAAAATGTTTGATAGATGCTATAGCCTGGATAGGCTTAAACGGAATCCATAAACTATCCTAAATCAGTCTATTTGAGCTTAAAGTCCGTACTGCTTATTTAAACGTTCGAAAAGAATGTCCTCCAATACCTGCACATTCATTGTAGACCTCAGCGGGGAAAGAAATGTACTTGAGGCATGAAAATGCGCGCTCACACTGACTTGCGTTACCGGTAGATTCATAGATGATGGTGCGCGGGCATTTCACTCACGCTTGATCCGTCAACGTCACATGCTGTACTACTCATTTCATGATTGGTCACTGTCAAATTAAAATATTAAAGAGAACGATAAAATAACGTTATTAACCGGTTAATGGTCATTTCAAATTAACGTTTCTGTTCAGAACGATTCAAATTGATTTTGATTTCGTTTCCGTTTTTGTTCCTCTTAAAATTTCGTTCGTTTCCGGTTTTCGTTTTCGTTCCTTGAACCGGTTCAGAGCCCTGTTTAAATCATCAGATCACATTTAGTTTTGATAGTATGATTATTCAAAGCATTTTAGATGGTTCATTCTTATATGTATAGTGCATTAATAGCGGGAGAGGCGGGACATCGCGAGTACTGGGAGAGATTTTGCCTGTATTGAAACCGTGAGTAATGTGTAAGGGGAAAAAAATTAAGTTTACGGAGTTTCAGTGACATTATTACATTAAACGACTATATATAATGTTGATTATAATGTATAATAATGCAATGGGGGAATATTTGTGGGTCCTGATAATAATACACTAATAATAATAATAATAATAATATTTTAATGATAATAAAAAAGTAAAAATAAAAAAACCCTCTTTATTTTGGCTTAAAATATCGGGATACATATTGTATAGTGAGTTCAGTATCGCGATTCATATCGAATCGTGACACAAGTGTATCGTTACACCCCTATTGATTGGTGAACTCAGTGACCACTTTTTTAAATATATTATTATATATATATATTAGTGGTGGGCCATTGTCGGCGTTAACGTGAGACTCTTATCGGGCGATAAAAAAAATATCGCCGTTAATCTATTCTCAAAGTTGGGTTGGGAGCTGGGTCTATACTACGCAAGCTATGATGACTTTCACCTTGATATTTTAGCGCGGATGTACACCTAGCCGAATTGCACTGTAGGGGCGAGAGAACGAGTCTTCGAACCTGTGTGTATGCCTACTAGTGTTGTCAAAAATATCCATATTTCACTTTGTATCGATACTGAAATATCTGAAACGATACAATACTCATTTTCTACAGTATCGATATCAGCTATCAGAGTGACACGCACACGCCTCCTCTCATTCAGTCCGTTTAATCCTCTGAACATTGCGAACGCGTGTTCTGCTGGACTTTTCTTTAGCGTGTTAGTATTGGTGTGACCGGTCTGAATTTCGCGCGGGGTTGCTCATAACGTTAATTCTATTAATTCCCGCAGATTTCGCGCTCGCATCTGAAGCACACACACACATACCGTAATAAAGCCGCATCTGACATACAAGTGCAAAAATGAGCTCCTTTTTCCAGTTTAATAATGGTCAAGTACACTCAAAAATGTCTCAATGCCCATCTTGGTGAGTTTTAACGTAACCAGCTCACAGGAACAGTTTTTGGGATCCATGCGTGCGTCAGGTCTTAAAGGGACAGAAGTTATTTATTATTCAAACTACAAAAAGACAAACGATCACTTATGAGTGCACATATTCTGAATGCCTTCAACAGAATTCAAATGAGCCATTTTAATCTAGATTAAAAAAATGAATATATGCCCACCACTAAATCTATATTTTTTTTTTTTATGCAAAAATTATATTACAGTTCAATAGTTTAGGCTCAAAATGACATTGTTTTAAAATAAATTAATACTTTTATTCAGCAAGGATGCATTAAATTGAGTAAAAGAGACAGTAAATACATGTTACAAAAGACTTATATTTCAAATAAATTCAGTTCTTTTGAACTTTGTATTCATCAAATCCTGAAAAACAAATGTTTTCAACATTGATAATAATAATCAAATCATCATATTAGAATGATTTCTGAAGGATCATGTGACACTGAAGACTGGAGGAATGATGCGGAAAATTCAGCTTTGATAAGAGGAATAAATTACATTTAACACATATTTTAAAAAGAAAACAGTTATTTAATTTGTAATGATATTTTACAATATTTGAATTAAATAAATGCAGCCTTGTTGAGCAGAAGAGACTTCTTTCAAAACAAAAATCTTTCTGACCTGAAACTTTTGAACTGTTTATGATAAATAAGGATAAACGAAAGACATGCGCACACACACACACACACACACACACACACACACACACAGCAAAAAAGTTACTGATTAAACAGCTTTTTTTTCTATTGTAGCTTTATATCCTACAATAAATCCCTCAAAGACTTACCCTCGTTTCACTATAACATTGCGGTTGGTCACACAAAGCACGCGTGAAGGTGGCGACCGCATCTTAAAGCGATTCGGTCTTTCTTTGGCGATTCTGAGCAGCTGGGCACACAGCGTGTCAGAGCAAACTAAACTCCCGCAATCGATACAAAACTCTATTTACATGTAGTTGTTCCTGTAGAGTTCAATCCGCCGGACATTCCTGCCAGACGTTTGTGACCCGGAAAATCTGAATTAACAGCCAAAATCTTTTGTGCAAGCAAAGCTACATATGCTTAAATCGCACGAATGTGTGGCAGTGTATGTGCGCGCGTCTAATCTGATTTAGAGCTCAGTAACGGTGACCCAGTGTGTGTGCTAGCATGCTCTATAAGAACATGCATCCGTTTAATCGGTTTAATCTCCAAACGCATGAACTTATGTCGACACTCAAACTGAACTCAGAAACTCAGGACTTATAAATTAGCCGACTAAACAAAACTTGGTTAACTAAGGCTAATCTTTGGGATCTAAACAAACACCAAAAGCTACGTTTTGACATCCGAGACAGGAAGTAAAATCTGCAATTTATCGTAATTTTTAGACTCTGCATTTTCCACTACTCTGAATGCGAGTTTCGGGAAGGTCAGCGCTGGCGAGACAGCGTGACCCTGACACGGCAGGAATGCTAAATCAAGAGAAACACACGAGGGCTGAGAGCCAGGATATTTTACAATGACAGAAGCAAGTAAGAGAGTGAGAGAGAAACAGACCCTAGTGAGAGAAAGATGGATAAACTTTGGGACTCAGGAAGGCAGAAAGAGCAAACTCCACACTTCCTTCAACTGGGAAACAGGAAAATAAAGACTGACACCGATAACACGGGAAACAGGAACACCTCGGTCAGCTGAGCTGATGTTAAAGGCTCTTGGGAAACAAGACACTCTAGGTCAGCAGATTCTTGCATAAACACAAATAAACAGGCCGTACGTATGCGCACTGCCAACACGGAGCACTTCAGAATTAGTGCACAAAACTTGGGACAAATGCAATAAAATGTCAAAAATGAAGAGGAAAAAAATTATTTAGTTTCGTGTTATAACCAGTCACCTTTAAAACATTCACATGGCATTAACAATAGTTTTTGTGACGTGTGCGTCATAAGACTACAGATAGTAAAACACCAGACAGTGTTTTGAACACTGTGTCCTAATTGGATACACTGTATCAGGAAGTTGTTTTATTTTGTAAGATTATTGCTGATACATTCAAGGCTACTAAAACATCATTGTTGAATGCATGAAGTCATAACTTTTATGCAGTGTGACTTTAGTATTACCGTACTTGTATAGTATAGAAGCCTTAATTAACATTGAGTGGAAAAACACGGACTGTACTTCCTGTCAGCAAGTTGGGGAAGGCTATTCTGTGCCAAATTACTTTATTCACAGTATTTGTGCAATTTCCTGACCAGTGATTTGTGATTAAAATGGTTAAGCACATTACAATACACTAAATATTTTGCCATTTTGCTCTTGACTGAATAACTTTTGTAGATTTAATAAGGATTAATCTATATTTAATTTCTGCAGTGAAGTCTGTGAAGTGTTTGATAACTTCAAAATACAATGTCTGTATATTTCCTACCCGTTAGAACTACCTGAAAATCTTAAAGCACTGTTTACAAGGTTACATGGGTCTAAAACAACGAAAACAATAACGTTTTGTGCATTTTGAGAGGGCAAGTTTTTTTTAAAGCCTGATAAATGTTAATATTTATAGCTTTAAATTATACTGTAATAATTAAATGGCTATAATTAATGGCTAAAATTGAGAAAAAAAAGCAATTTCATAGAGACTTCAGTAGCATTATTGGTATCAGTGATCCCTTCTTTCATAAAAAGATGCCATTAAACAAACATTTACAAATATAGGCTACTGTTGTTTCTACATTAATTTGGAGATTAAATGTGAAATTATTATAATATAAAAATATATAAAAAAATTTAACTTAAGGTGCGATTAATTACTGAAAAATGTGGGATTAGTTCATTAGATTAGTTGATTTTTTAATCGATTGACACCACATATACATGACACACACACACACACAAAATTAGGGCTGTCAAACAATTAATCGTGATTAATAGCATCCAAAATAAAAGTTTGTGTTTACATAATATATGGGTGTGTACTGTGTATATTATGTGTATATTTAAGAAATTTTGCATGTACATACTGTATATATATTTATTTTATATATAAATATTTTATAAATATATATTAAAAAAAAAATCTTTAACAATATATATACATGCATGTGTGTGTGTTTATATATACATAATAAATAATTATACACAGTATACACTAGGGGTGGCACGGTTCACAAAACCCACGGTTCGGTACGTATCATGGTTTTAGGGTCACGGTTTTCGGTTCTGTACGGTTCTTGTTGTTGTTGTTTTTTTAACACTCAAGAAATTTACTTCAGCATATGATATTATATATAGCTTAATCATCCACAATGAGGATACAGTATAAAAATGTTTTTATATCATGTAGAAGTTGTTAATCATGTCAATTTTGATCAGAACAATGCACTGTGGCTTTAATTCTGCTGACCTGATTAACACATTTCACCACGAAGTGTTCCGTGTGTTTCACAATCACCATATGACATCCAGCGCTGTGAAAAGAAAAAAAAATACACGAAAACACAACACTGCCAGAAGTTTTTGCCCAAACTTCAAAGGCGTGTTTAAATTATTAAAACTAGAAGCATCTTAACTTTTAAATGTTACATTTATCATGTGAACTACTTATATACAGCATGTTATATGCATGTGTGTATGAGACAGAGGGGAACACGGTCGCATCTGCAGCAGATATATGCTGCCCATCATAAATCAAAGCATGAGACAGATAGGGGTCGGAGGAGAACACCGGAAAATGTGACAGAATGGACAATATTTGTTTGTATTTGCAATACACAAGCCGCGGTTCAGCTGCGCGAGACAAACACTGCCAGTGTGAGAATGCGCGTGCGCGCGCGCGCATACGCACTGCATCTGCCCTGCCTGCTATTCGTCGCTGGTGCATCCTCCAACTCCGGGCAGCCTTCCTTATCTCTCCCACTTGCATTTCTACACGTGACGTGACCTGCAGCTCTCCACTTTTACTTTATTTTACTGTATGTCCACACACACACACACACACACACCTCTTATTTCACGCGAAAAGGCCACACACTGTCTCTGAGGTAACATACGGGCACGAGGATACATTGCGCATTCGTCGAAACCGTGCGATGCACACACTCCGAACCGAGACAAGCGAACCGAACGGTTCGGTTTTTTTTCATGTACCGTGCCACCCCTAGTATACACATATTATGTAAACACAAACTTTTATTTTGGATGCGACCCAGTCTCTTTGTGCATGTTATTTGACAGCTGTGTATGGGTTTGTTACCTGTTGCGGTCGTCTCCATCTGTGAGTGTGTTTTCAATGCCGCTGTCAGTTTCCACGTCCTCATGGAGTTCTGGATGGACCAGCGCCGTCGTGTCCTCGTCCGTGAAGGTTTCGCACTCACTGTAGGCGCTCTCCGACCCGAGATACGCACTGTCAGAGACCTCCGCCTGCTGCAAACATACACACACTGATTAGAAAACTTTTATTGCTCTTGGAGACATAATGGTGTTCTTGGTTATGAGGTTTCTCCATAAAAACAACAACAATTGATTCAATAACTGACATACACTAAGAATATACACCTATAAAATGAATGTGGAGAGCAGCTCAGATCATTTGGTTTTGGGAGAATTTGATGAGAGTTCATAATGAAATTTCAGGCTTTTCAATGCATAGCATTTTTGCCCATTCTACCTGTTTATGCTATTTAGGTTATTAATGTTTGTTTCGGTGAAGGAACAATATGATCCGACGCATTCAGAAGTGCTTGAAAACACGTGACCATATAGCATTTGTTGTGTAAATGCAAATGCTTTCCAGATAATAGTGAAGGACCGCCTACTCACCTGTCAATCATACACTGCACTAACACAAAGGTTTTAAACTTTAAAAGAGCCTCAAATGACACACATTTTTTGCTAAGTTTGCATGTTCCTTGAAGATGCACCTTGTCAAAGGTTACTATTTACATAACTTCATATATGTACTGCATTAAAGAAGCCTGCCTATAATACAGTCATATAAACCATAATAATGACAGTAAATATTAATTGTGGTACATTACAGAGTTTAAAAAAGATCTGGGAACCATAATGGAAAAATTGCAACAACCTGGAAAACAGAATGCATACCTTGTTCTACTGTTTATTCTTCTTTTTATACTATGTAAAACATTTTTATCTTGAAAAATCAATAAGAAAAGTTACTGTTTACTTTTCTCATTTCCCCTCCTCAGTTTTATACAAAAAAAGCAATGATAAAAAAAATTAACAATATATATTAATAACTGGAAAGACAACATCCCATATATTATGATGAACATTACAAATGATTAAGTTCAAGAGTAAACCTCAAACCTTCAATTGGTCAACCATTTTCTATCCAAAAGAACAAACTCCATCAGAAATCCACTTAAGCTTGCATCTCAGAGCCCGACGTACCTGTTTGAGTCCGAGAGGAGCTCCCAGAACAGGAGAGGCCATTCCCAGAACCATTCTCCCTACTCGAGTACTGGCACACGGGAAAAACAGGTTCCCCAACTAACCACAAAACTAACAAATGCTTCCTGTCTCTCTCCCAGCCACCCCATAGATAGTCAACAGAGATAGATATTACTCCTACTCCGCTTCTTTGGAAAATGAAGACCAAAGTCGAAAGGGCACCAGGACCAGAAATGGGTGGAGTCCGTGCCCCTAACCACACCCCTTTTGATTTAACATTACCCTCATGTGCCAACAGAACATCTTAACACATGTCTAAACAGTGTGCATACATTATGCGGCTGTGACTCAAAACTTAGTGAGCTGCCTTACTTAGCATTTTAGTACACCTATGATGCCCTAAAATGATGTCTAGTTAGACGGCTTACTAGGTTAAGACACAGTCTCACAATCTGTTCCCATGAAGCAAAACATTAACACTTCACACCCAATACACACAAACACTTATTCAGGACAGCATGTGCTGCGACAATCATATGTTCTGATGAATGACAGGTGTGTGTGCATGTTATAAAAAAATCTATCACCAGTGTGTCCTGTTTATTGTCAAGCATATGTGTGTGTAAGTGTGTTTGTTCCTCTGGATGAGGTGCTACACAAACCACCTCAGCCAGTGTGTTTTGAAAGCAAACATGGAAACAGCACAGCCATTCATGACCAACAGGAAAACATGCAGGTGTGTGTGTGTGTGTTTCATTAGAAGTGACGGGAAGACCGAAATGAGAAAAAGGAAAACCAGATTGCAAAAAAACAAGCACATTTCTATATTTACAGAATGAACATGCTAAATATTGCTGTGAATAATGAGCCGCATATGCATTTCGGAAAAGAGTTTGCGTTTCTTTAATCACAATTTATGAACTTACCAAATTATAACCGTATATAACTCTATGACTTTATTATAATTAAAGCTTATGATAGACATGGCGATAAACACTGAGGTGTACATGTTAAAGACACAATATGTAATTTTTGTTTTCAAAACAAAGGTGTAGCTTGATGACGCCTTGATTTCACTGAGCTTTTTATTCTGCCGCAAACGAGCGTCTCCTCTTCTTCCGCTCGTGTGTGTGTGTGTGGGGGGTAACGCAGCGCTGTTTTATCATATTAAACACATTTGAATGTGTTGAAAGTTATTATAATGCTACTCTCTGCGTTCGCTCGGTGCCTACTATGAGACACTTGTTCACTTGTGAGCTGGATCTACACTCACCTAAAGGATTATTAGGAACACCATACTAATACTGTGTTTGACCCCCTTTCGCCTTCAGAACTGCCTTAATTCTACGTGGCATTGATTCAACAAGGTGCTGAAAGCATTCTTTAGAAATGTTGGCCCATATTGATAGGATAGCACCTTGCAGTTGATGGAGATTTGTGGGATGCACATCCAGGGCACGAAGCTCCCGTTCCACCACATCCCAAAGATGCTCTATTGGGATGAGATCTGGTGACTGTGGGGGCCATTTTAGTCCAGTGAACTCATTGTCATGTTCAAGAAACCAATTTGAAATGATTCGAGCTTTGTGACATGGTGCATTATCCTGCTGGAAGTAGCCATCAGAGGATGGGTACATGGTGGTCATAAAGGGATGGACATGGTCAGAAACAATGCTCAGGTAGGCCGTGGCATTTAAACGATGCCCAATTGGCACTAAGGGGCCTAAAGTGTGCCAAGAAAACATCCCCACACCATTACACCACCACTACCAGCCTGCACAGTGGTAACAAGGCATGATGGATCCATGTTCTCATTCTGTTTACGCCAAATTCTGACTCTACCATCTGAACGTCTCAACAGAAATCGAGACTCATCAGACCAGGCAACATTTTTCCAGTCTTCAACTGTCCAATTTTGGTGAGCGCGTGCAAATTGTAGCCTCTTTTTCCTATTTGTAGTGGAGATGAGTGGTACCCGGTGGGGTCTTCTGCTGTTGTAGCCCATCCGCCTCAAGGTTGTGTGTGTTGTGGCTTCACAAATGCTTTGCTGCATACCTCGGTTGTAACGAGTGGTTATTTCAGTCAAAGTTGCTCTTCTATCAGCTTGAATCAGTCGGCCCATTCTCCTCTGACCTCTAGCATCAACAAGGCATTTTCGCCCACAGGACTGCCGCATACTGGATGTTTTTCCCTTTTCACACCATTCTTTGTAAACCCTAGAAATGGTTGTGCGTGAAAACTGAGCAGATTGTGAAATACTCAGACCGGCCCGTCTGGCACCAACAACCATGCCACGCTCAAAATTGCTTAAATCACCTTTCTTTCCCATTCTGACGTTCAGTTTGGAGTTCAGGAGATTGTCTTGACCAGGACCACACCCCTAAATGCATTGAAGCAACTGCCATGTGATTGGTTGATTAGATAATTGCATTCATGAGAAATTGAACAGGTGTTCCTAATAATCCTTTAGATGAGTGTATATTAGACATGGTAAAACATGGTACTCGCGGTAAATCAAGAACACCAGATTTAAACAATAAGACTAAACGTGTGTTGAGCTGGAGAAAAATGATTTGCTTTCTGTCGATGAATGTCTCCAAACAGTTGCTCACCTGTCTATTAAAACACATCATATACTAAAGTGTTTTAATTTAATTTAATTTAACAATAGGCTTACTCCATTTTATTCTACTGGACATGGAATCTCTCATTTATTTTCCAAAATCTTTATTTACGTCTCTCACAGGAGATTATACACGTTTATTCCCTGTTTGCTTTTAATTAGGAGTTCGCATAATTTACTGTATTAAAGTAGAAAAACGGTGTAGGGCAGATACATTTTACTTCAAACTATTTAACACAGTTTGTGCTTGTTATTAAACTTAATGGGCCTCATTCATGAAACGTCGTAAATATATGAGCAAATTAGGAGTAATTTGCGCGTAAAATGGGCATTTGCGAAAACTCTCCTCCAGATGCACAAACGCTTCGTATACCACCGTTTCGGTAGTTAAACGTGTGTATATTAATGAATTCCAAACATTCGTAAATAGGACGCGCATGCACACTCATTCATAATTAGCATAATCCCCGCCCATGAGTTACAACTGCAAATGGCGTGGCCAGGAACGCTGTGGAATCTTCTGGACTTCTTTCACAGGTTTGGCTCCAGTATTTTGCATAAATGCTAAAGAGACTAATTGGCCATATGACAAGCAATAAATCAATTATCATGTGTCCATCAAAGCATTTTTAGCCAGCTAAAAAACACCTGGTGCTCTTCTGAAAACGGCCAGTTGGTGGTGCTTTGCGCAGAATGACACAGAATATCCATGGCAGTAATGTGTTACTAGTATCTCATTTTGAAGAATATTACTGAATATAAAAAATGCAGTAAAAAGCAGCATTAACTTTAATATAATTCCATTATTGTTGTTCAGTCGGTGTACAAGTGGGATGATTGGTCGGTGTAGTTTTTGTCCCGCCCATCCTCCACTGTGATTGGACGGCCTGGTAAAAAGTGACAGTGACGAGCGCTGTCTATTACCCAACGTTGAACAGTTAAAAAAAAAAAAAAAAGACAGGGAAAATCAACTCTTGAAATATTATTATGGTACATAGTGCATCAAAATGCAATGTCATCAGTTTGCCTAAATTAGAACACAGAACGGTCAAATGTTTTACGCACCATTGGCACGGGGTAGGGAGCAGGTGTACATTTCTTTAATAACAACTAACATTTTGAAAATATGAACATTGTCGTGAATCCGAAAATTTACGTCAGAGCGGCTTTACAAACGATTTACAGACAAATTCGTTCTGCTCGTCTTTCAAGAATGAGGCCCAAGGTGCGTCAAGTTTATGTGTATAGCGCATTTCATACATGCCGGATATTTTGAGTTTCGCTTCCTCTCGCAGCGTATAATCAAACAAAGCCTAAAGTTCTTGACCCTGCAGAAGATCATGTCGTTCTTCACAGCTTTTACTACAACTATCAGTTCTAGAACATCAGGAGAAAACATGAAGATATTAGAAACGCAATGCTCTCTTTCCTGCTCGTGTTACATCCCTTTCCGAGCAAAGAGGCATGAGCGCCTCTGTGGGGAAATATAAAACCAATGTACTAACTAATATTTAACTTTCTTATATAATTTATATTACCATTATTTACTGATATGTATGTAAATGTTTTACAGGCTGTAGTATTGTCTCACTGATGGAAAATGTAGGCTATATATATATATATAGCTAGCCTACATTTTGAAAATAAAAACATTTTAAAATTAATCTTTCTCAAATTTCTTTCAAATTGTCATTATTTTCATTCAGTGTCAGCAATTTAATCAAACATTTATTCAAATTTAACTGCTTATTTGTTGAAATCATTCAACTGTTGTTATATGTATAGCCTAAAGCACGATTTAAACCAATGCGTTTCATACATTATAACACTTTCCAGATCATCTTTTGCAACCGACATGCGCCGTTGAACCTGCATGACGTCAGTGTGACGTAGGCTGTAAGTTGGTCTATAGTAATGCACAAAAGCATTTACCTAGAAATTTCACTTAAAGAATGGTTTCATGAACTATTCTTAGTTAAAGACTCACTTTAACTAATCTTTCCAAACTATTTATGTGAGAGAAAACAAAGTGCATGGTTGATTATTGCCTATGTTTGCTCAGGCTGTTCGACAATAGGCCAATAAAGTGCAAGTGTGTTTTTGCAGCTTGTTGAAAAAACAAAACCCGGCTGAAATAAACCAGCAGTCGGCGCTGTGGCAGAACAATACACATGCTCTGCTTCTCATGTTCTCAGCAGATCGTCTGTGGTCTTTCAATCTTTTGGGGAATTTGTGGAATGTGCCGGTCTGGATTCCACCATTCTGCAATAATGGGGTCCTGAAATTCTGATTTATTATACTCATCATGACAAGAGGGCAGGAGAAAACGGGCCCAATAACCACAAGTTTGGTGTGTATTACCTCATCATATTCCTCTGGAGGTCCATTGGCGTCCACTGCGCTGAGATGAGTCTTGTAGAGGTCTGGATCAGAACCTGATTGAGAAACACAAAACATTATGTGTTATGGCAGTGGACCGACGGACAAATGTTTAAATGGATATATAGAAAAAGCAACTATTGGTTTGATGGACATCACCATGATTTGGAGATGCAGCGGTTCATGATTTCATTTGTAAACACTGAGCAACTGGGCTGTCTGGAGTCCAGGAAACTATATTTATGTAATGGTCTGTTTCAGCTAGCGGGAATATTCATGAATGAGAAGATGTTGGATAGAACATAGCATCATTTTTGGTCTGGAATCAGACACTCATAATTTAAAAAATACCTCTACTGTAAAACTGTTACATTTACATACAAAAGTACAACATTTCCCTAATGTATTTGCCTTTTACCCAAATTTATGTTTGATGCTATGAAGAAAGCTAACAACACGGTCCAGGGTTGTCAAGAGAATGAAAGCGCTGATTTTAAAGAGTTCTAGAGCGACGCTGGAACGCCGGAGTGACATAAGAGGGAACCCGTGATTTGACAGTAGACGTTGTTACGCCACCGCCTGTGTGACATCATTAAAGGAACACGCCAACTTTTTGGGACTTTAGCTTATTCACTGTATCCCCCAGAGTTAGATAAGTCCATACATATCATTCTCATCTCCGTGCGTGCCATAACTCTGTCTGACACACTCACTGCTAGCCTAGCTTAGCACAAAGACTGGAGGTAAATGGCTCCAGCTAGCCTACTGCTCAATACGTGACAAAATAACACCAACATTTTCCTATTTACTAAGACCGACGGAAAATTAAAAGTTGCGATTTTCTAGACTGATATGGCTAGGAACTATACTCTCATTCCTGTGTAATGATCAAGGAACTTTGAGCCGTATCATGAGTGCAACGGCGCAATGGTATTATGCAGCACCTGATAATAGTCCCCTGCGCTCTCTGTGCAAGCAGGCTGTCACGTTGTGTAGCGGACCCTGTCCGAATGATGGCCAGACTTTACTGATGTTTCATGGAGTTTATTGAAACTGTTTGATCTCCAAAAAATCACTGTAAGAGCTGAACAAATAAAGTAAAGAAGAGCGCATTAACACCTCGTACACAAACTCCCTCTTTTCATAGCATTATCATTAACATACAGCAAAATACACAAAAATACTCATTACAGATGACGGTAAACAATAACATTCACACCTTATGCCTTTTCGGGGGGTACTTAACAAACTGCAAACTTTAAATCTGCCTAACCACTCCGATGAACCGCAAGCTCTCACTATCTTTCCGTAGACAACAACATCCGTCAAAATAAAAGTCCCTACTTATCAAGACAGATAATGCAGACCTTAAACCTATTTAAACACACAGAAATGTCAAACATGTACAGAAACATGTAGGCAGACTTAAAGTTTGCAGTTTGTTAAGCACCCCCCGAAAAGGCATAAGGTGTGAACGTTCTTGTTTACTGTCATCTGTAATGAGCATTTTTGTGTATTTTGCTGTATGTTAATGATAATGCTATGAAGAGAGGGAGTTTGTGTACGAGGTGTTAATGCGCACTTCTTTACTTTATTTGTTCAGCTCTTACAGTGATTTTTTGGAGATCAAACAGTTTCAATAAACTCCATTAAAACATCAGTAAAGTCTGGCCATCATTCGGACAGGGTCCGCTACACAACGTGACAGCCTGCTTGCGCAACTTTTCAGAAAACAAATTATAAGATAAATCATAATGAAGTCTGTTACACGTTGGTTATGTTGACGGAAGTTAGCCTATTTTCAGGTGCTGCATAATATCATTGCGCCGCTGCACTCATGGTACGGCAGTAAATTTTCTTGATCATTACGCGGGAATTATATAGTTCCTAGTCATATCAGTCTAGAAAATCGCAACTTTTCATTTTCCGTTGGTCTTAGTACACATACACATCACAACATGTAAATAGGAAAATGTTGGCGTTATTTTGACAATTATTGAGCAGTAGGCTAGCTGGAGCCGTTTACCTCCAGTCTTTGTGCTAAGCTAGGCTAACGGTGGGTGCGTCAGACAGAGTTATGGGATGCGCGGAGATGAGAATGGTATGAATGGACTTATCTAACTCTGGGGGATATGGGGAATAAGATAAAGTCCCAAAAAGTCGGCGTGTTCCTTTAACTATATTGTTGAACCCACGTAGTTCAAACTATGTTTTAGGGAAACAGTCATGACTATACTGTCAGGCCCGGTTCCAGATTCAAATCACTGATTCCTAACCCTGAAATTACTGAGGGTGCTCTAGTAAAATGCAGATAGGCTAAGCAACGGCTCAGCAAAAGCAGTGTACAGTGAGTTACAAATAGTTCACCCAAAAATGAAAATTGTGTCATTTACTCACCCTCAAGTTGTTCCAAACCTGTATGAGTTTCTTTGTTCTGCTGAACACAAAAAAAGATATTTTGAAGAATGTTTGTAACAAAGCAGATAGAGCAACCATTGACTACTATAGTATTTTTTTCCCTACAATGGTAGTCAATGGTTGCTCTATCTGCTTGGTTACAAACATTCTTCAAAATATCTGTTTTTGTGTTCAGCAGAACAAAGAAACTCATACAGGTTTGGAACAACATCACAAAACAAAAAAATGTTACTCAATTTACCCAGCATCATGCAGCACTACAGGACTAGGTAGTTAGTTTCTTCAACGATGCATCATATGGTGGTGGTTAAGCGGCGAGTTACGACATTGTGCGGGAAATGTACCCCAGATTAGTTCATTTGAGCTCCGTTGTAGAGCCTCCTAGAGGAGTGATTTTGCCGCTTATTTGATGCTTATTTAGTTGGTTGCCACACCACAGCAAATGTTTTTAACACATGAAAGCAGAAGTTTCGGCAGAAATATCTCAACCATTATTTCTAGTAACTACGTAGAGGTTTTCCTACTTCAAAATATGTTTCCATGACCTGCTAAATGCTATTGAGTACAAATGGACAAGCGAGAAGTGGAGAGGTGGATGCTCCAGTAACTCATCCATTAATGATGAGCGAAATCTGACTCGTGAAACACAGAGCGCCATTAGAAACATGACCTCATCCTCATAACTGAAGTGATATCAGTAGAAAACCCAAGCAAAGTGCTTTAAACTATTCCACCATCATCATGATCGATCTAAAGAGAGATGGGGAGTGTATATGCTCTCTATTGGAAAAATAGTGAGAAGCCAAGATAGACCATATTTAAAAACCCAAATATTTGTTACAAATGCTTTTTTGTTTTGTTTAGGAACAATAAAAGATGCCCATGATGGCTCAAAAAAATGTTGTCTAGGAAGAGAGTTTGCTAAGTTTTGAAACACAGCCCTTGTTAACCAAACCCAGATTAACTATTCTGAAAAGGGGAAGTGGGTATCATGCCATTTCATGCATTCTGACTTATTCACACTGTTAAAGAGTTGATTCTCATGCTAAACATGGCCAAAGTTTAAATATGAAAATACACTCCTTCAGGATTCGTATTCGTTTCAGAAAGTTTTTTTCAGAGTATGGCCCTGTATGACGTTATAAAGGGTGGCATTCCTTGTTTGGGCACTTCCCCCTGATGAGTGCGCACACACACACACACAAATCAACCAGAGCGAGAGCAAGAGCACGCCCATCAATGAGCTTCGTTTGGGTTACGGGAGCCATCGACAGCGCTGCCATTTTGTTTTTAGACCACGAAATCAACAATGTCACTAAAGAAGTGTTCTGGTTGTGAGGGAAAGATAACCTTGTTCAGCTTCCCAAATAACCCAGCGTTAAGGAAACAATGGATGCAGTTTGTTTTTCCGGAGTTCTGCAAGTGTGTGTGTTTGTTCCCGGTCATGAGTGGAAAGCGCAGCCGGTGAGTGAAACTGCATCAAATGTCTGTGTTTTGTTGGCAATCGGCGCACAAGTACATATAATGTGAACAACACGAACGTATAGTGAATCGAAAGTTATCCAGGGTGTGTGTGTGTATTTGTGACTCTTTAGCTCCGCCCACGGCACGCCTCCACGAGCTCGGCTGTTTTCAGAAAGAATCGGTACAGTGTCTCTGTCTTATATAAATATGATAAAAGGAAACTAAAGACTCTTTATGTTTTATGTATCGCTCTCTACAACGTCAGACACATAACACTAATTAATATGATTAGCCTTTGAACGTGAGTGGAGAAATACATGGATCACCATTACATCGTTTTATACTCTACATAATAGAGGTCTACACAGAGGTCCTGACTAAAGAGTAGGGGTGTAACCCCGGCATCCTGGCCAAATTGGCCCTCTCCATCTTGGCCTCCTAATCATCCCCAAATACAGATTGGCTTCATCACTCTGTCTCCTCTCCACCAATCAGCTGGTGTGTGGTGGGCGTTCTGGCGCAATATGGCTGCCGTCGCATCATCCAGGTGGATGCTGTACATTGGTGGTGGTTGAGGAGATTCCCCCTTCTATATGTAAAAGCGCTTTGAGTGCCTAGAAAAGCGCTATATAAATGTAACAAATTATTATAAATTCACCCGCTTTATTGCTAAATGTGTGATTTTTCATATCAACAAAAAATATACCGGGATAACCTGGCTTCGAGACTCTCCTGCTTCAGAGCAGTTAACAAAAGCCTGCCCACATGTTGACGTGATTGGTTACAAGGTAGTTTGTGACCAAAGAAACACAGTCGGTTTTTGGTTCACTGCAGTTTTAAGGAGGAAATACGCAGCAATGGTGTTGACATGAATTTGCAAATGGTTTGTCTTAAAGCACATTAAAAACACCACATAGACATATAAACAACATTAAACACTTGATTTTCTTTAATATATCAGTCATGCTAATACTCCTGTGCAGATTTTGTTTATCAGCGAGTAAAATCTCTTGTAAGCGAGACTCTTTTCTGTGAAATCATTAAAAAATTCCCTGTGAGCATTTCACAGACGCTCTGACTCATTATTTTGCACTCGCAGTATTTCAAGAGATGTTTTCATGAAACTCTCTCTATCAGGACAAATCGTTACCAAACAGTGTCAGATTATCACTCAGTCATGAAGAAAACAAGATGTTTGTGTTTCTGACAACAGGACAAAAAATGATGATGCATTTCCTGGCCAAATATTAAAAAATGTCCTCATAATGAGGTTCAAATATATTTTTATTCTGTTCTGAAAATGACAAAAGTTGTATTTTAGGGTTTGGGTTGGTCTATTATGTAATTAATCTGTAATTAAGAACAACAGATGCTAATGGAAACTCCCAAAGCGATTTAAAACACGACTCGAGTGCGTTTGTGTGTGTGTTGTACCTTCATTGCTGATTGCACTGATGCCTCTGTGGAAATCCTCAAAACTGATCACACCCAGACCGCTGGGATCCAAGAACCGCGTCAGATCCTTCACCTGAAACCACAAACAAACTATTCATCTTACACAAACACAGCAGAGATAACTTATCATACATTTATTGACATTAAAAGTGTTTCTTTTATTTTATTAATATGTAAGGATGTTAACTTCTCCTGCACAAATTAAAATAAACAAAAATGGCAAGTGGGAATAAGAGGCTGTTTGTGTGATTCAATAAAAGTGACACAGGCTCATTTTAGATGCAACTTACGGATAAACATAAAGGCAAAAGTCTGTCAATCCCCAACATATAGTGACAAAAACACACTCTCTCCCTCTCTCACTCACACACACACACTCCAGTGAACAGACACAATTGCACACAGTCGGTAACCAGGCAACAGCAGGACTGACAGTCGCAAATTCTGTGAAGGAAAAAAAAAGTGAAGAGAAGCACCAAACACGCTCAAATACCTCAGAGAAATCAAAACATGATGAAACTGTTGCCAAAACATTTAACTCTGATTATGTGTGTGATATTTTAGCCCCAAAGGCACCAAATTACACATCTACTGTACTTCTCAAATACACACACACACGGACAAGCATTGATTTGAGTTTAAATTATCATGTAGGAAACTGTTGGACTATGAAGTACTGAATGAGCTGCAAAAATCTGCATCACAGGATCAAATACTCCTGGATGATATCGGCTCATTTTAAGTCATCCAGTTCACTAAAAAGAACAATTCGTCATCAATATTCAGAATCAAGTAATCCAGAGAGCTATATAATAAATACTAGCAGTTTATCAATAGTTTATTTCTAACACGTATGCAATCATTTAGGGCCAAGTTGTTCAAAAGTAATCTGATCGGATTTCGGCTGTCGGATTGGATCAAATCTTATAAATGGGTTGTTCAACAGAAAGAAAGGATTTCTGAAATCAGATTAGATCACAAAATTCAATCTCGGTCTTGATCTGGATCAAAATAATCAGTTTGTGTTATTCAAAACTTTTTTAGTAAGACTGGGATACCTTTGATCCAAAAAAATTCCAGCGGAAGGGTGGATTTCAGGATTTCAAGGTAATAAACCTTTTAAATTGGTCAAAAAATACAACATTTGTATCAGGTAATACTCACACATACTTTGTATTTTGCTCTTGATTAGATTAATTGTTAAAGTAGTAAATTAGAAGTAGACGTTAGGCTAACTATTAAGCCTTGTTCTATGGCGCCATAGAACAATCCCCAAACAGTTGTAAATATCAAACAAAAATATTATACTAAAGGTGCACTATGTAACTTTTCCGTCCGCTAGAGGTCGCCTATTCAAAACAAAGGCGTAGTTTGATGACGCCACGTTTGAGCGCAGAATCATGGGACATGTGGTCTTCACCTCACAGCCGGTGGAAAAGAATCGGGATAGGACTCGGGCAGAAATCATGTTCATGGATGCGATTATTAATGTTACTGTAGTCTGAAGCAGAGCAGGGCCGAGTGTTGTGGAGCTGAGGAACTGCTGGAGCGATTGTTAATAAGATGAACGCAACACACGCCTCACGAGCAGCGGGACTTTTATTATGACAGTCGCCGGCGCCATTTCCGCTTTTCCGGTCATGAGTATGAGGTAACGCAGCTCTGTTTATCATATTAGACTCATCTTGAGTGTGTTGAAATTATGTTATGACGTTACTCTGTGCGTTCTCTCAGCGGCTGCTATGACACTTGCATACCTGCAAACTCACAAGTGGTGAAAAAGGTGACATGTTTCCGAATTAAATACTTTATTCTGGGTCTTGGGCATTGCCCTACAGTAGAAAGTTTTTGTGGTTTTAAGCATTCTGGTGCAAAGAAAAGACAACATTTGCTTTCAAATAAAAAAACATTTACACTATAGCGCTGGGCACTGAAACAAATTTCATTTGAATTTCAAATTACAAATTTGATTTGATATTAACATGGGTACAGTACATAGCAAATTGTATGTACTGTACAATGTGTGGATTTTTTGTGGTGTAATTCTCCTCAGTGTTATATTAGCTTTTAGCTACATACTTAAATCTGTATATTTGTGATATTTACCCCAGGGAGTTATTTACTTTATAAAGGCTATTTTTAACCTTATTAAATGTATACATCATCTTTCATGTCAAATTCTTACATTTGATCAATACATTCAGTTATAATAATAAGACACTATAGGGCTGTTACCAATCAAATTAAATCATTTACACTGAAAAATTACAACTACAACGAAAATTGTTATGAGATTGTATGTTTTCTTATTTGTATATTCAATCAATGATATTTTAAACATGAAACTAAACCGCCAGTAGGTGGCAGCAAGTGACCGTCTTAATGAGTGAGTCATTTAGTCGTTCATTCAAACGATTCATTCAAACACTGAATCATTCAGTAACAAAACACCACGCTGAGTGTTGCTTTCCTTTGGAACCATTTCCGTCAGTGAAATAGAACAAAAAAGTAAATGTTGTCTGTGTCTAAATTATAAGTAACTTAATATTAACTTAGGCTAACTTACTTGTTTACTGAACCACAAAATTCAATGTAACATTTGCAATTGTGATGATATTCAGCAAAACAGCTCCCTTAGTCGACTCGTGTTATTAACAATATAATAAGTTATAAATAAAACTCTAACTTTTTACCCCAATATGTTTCTTCTGTGAGTTTATAGTGCTGTTATGCTCATTTGTTTTGATTTCTCCACGAATGTCTCTCTCAGGCAGACTTTTTTACCAGAAATACACTAACCCTTATCAATCGCTGTGTTTACATTGAAATGTAATAAAATCAGAATCATTCTCACGTTTCTGGTTATTTTATTAAGTTTTAAGATAGGCCTACTTGTCCAGTCAGATTACAGTTACTTGTCGAGCCCTCACAGTCTATGGTTGAGCCCTGTGTTCATTCATGACACTTTTCTGCTGTAAAGCGGAGGTGATCAGTTCATGTGCCGTTTGTTTGAACTGAGACGCTACAGTGATCTGTGAATGTCACGCCAAATTAGAGCACCAAAAAAGATCGCAACAGCTCGAGAGACGTCTATGGTCTCACTCCAGTCAATAGGAAATTAGCCCATTTCCAATTATTATTGTGAAGTTAACAAAAGCTTTCAACTTCACCAACCCCCCCCCCCTGAAAATCTACACGATTCACATCTACACGATTCACATAAATGACATATTTTGATTCAAAACGGCGAATTTAGCCGAAAAGCGACTAGTTTGCAGGTATGCACTTGTTCACACTGCAGTGAGAGTAAAGCGTTTCTGCAAAATAAAACCGAGGGTAACGCAGATATGACGCCATCGACTCCCTCACACGTCCCGGTTCATTGGTTAAAATAGCAATTTTCTCCCGATTTACAAATTTGGAAACATTTGGGATATTGTAAGTACTCAACTACGGCTGTCACTTTTGTGAAAAAAATCCTGTTCGATTTTTGAGACAAAAGTGTTAATTGAATCGATTGTAAAACCGATTTTCCATGTCTAAAGATGTTTCCATTTTCAAGGCCAAAATATAGGCCAATCCAGGGACAACTAACAGGCATCAAGTTGAACGTATAGAGGCCGCTTGAGGTCGGATCACGCTCTCACCACAAAAGAACCGATCCAGAGTTCGTTTGGAAACGCTTGTTTTGTCCGCTTTTGGTGCGCACCCGAATGCGATTGCTGTTTTCACACCTGACCAAACGAACCGCACCGAAGGGGAAAACACACTCTAGTACGATTCAACCGAACTAAATGAGACAGGTGTGAAAGCACCCTTAATCAAATGATTGCTTTAGGTAACGAGTAAGTGTAACGCGAGTCAGCAGAGGAGCTGTTTTAACCCCAAGCATCTCAACTCAAGGCTTGAAAACCAGTGAGTCACGAATCACATGAGTGGCTCAGTTCAGATTCATTATTCTACCTTTCTTACATTTCAAAATGCACTGTCTCAGCTCTCTCATAGTTATGCACTGAGTCATACACATATGAACATTTTTGCGCTGTAACCTCATGCCAATTATGGTTCCTTCCTGGTAAAACGCTGCTTCCGGGTAAGAATTTGCATCTGACATCATGCAATCCCATAGCAACCGTATCATAAAGATAAAACGACATCATGTTGAATGACAAGCACAGACACAGAATCTCTCTCCAGTGGGTACTAAAAACATGTCCAAGACTAAATCATATCACGTTCTGTCTACCTGTCTCTCTTTACCTCTTTAGTCATAAACCATCTCAGAAAGCTGAGCAAGCTCTTATAATGTACACCTGAATCACGAGAAGACATCTCTGGAAATTTGAGTCCAATCACAGTCATGCAGACAAAGGAATGACCCTTGAGGCTGGGACGAAGTATGGCATGCAATTTCCTTCCTGAAACCATAAACAACCTTATAAAGAACATGCAAACTCGCTTACTGTTGCAAATGTGTGATGCTTTTCACATAATAGGAAAGTTAAATTTTAAACTTGTATTACACGGTCACAAGCTCAAAAATGACAGACAAATGCTAAAAGAAAGAAGTCATATGTATGTACAGTGCAAGGTGCGAAAAGACTCATAAAAGTGTGCGTTTGTACATGCTCCCCTCCCTATCATTCATCTGGCCGTTTAACCTTTCAGCTGATCGGATCAGCAGTTTTAACAGTCACAAAAGATCCAGACTTCCGGCATCAAATCCATCCTCTCTTAAACACACAATGCCACGTGTCCGGGGGATCAGGAGTTAACGGGAAACGCAAATCTATATTCTCATCTAAAAGGCAAAATAACCACAGAGGGATTTTTGGTACATTCAGTGCTTGACGTTATACGTCAAAGTTTAAATATAAAATACATCCTCCTCCTGAATATCCAGCATCACTTGTCTACTAACATGCCAGATACAGTGCATAACATAAATGCCACACACATGTACATAACATAAAACCCATCTATAAACATTAGTGTGCACCAACATTTACACTTGTCAAACAGTAAAGAACAGCATATATTGTCAGATGAACTCGCAGCAAAGTCACAAACCAACTCATACATTCCACACATTAAAGAAACACTCCACTTTTTTTTTTTAAATGGGCTCATTTTTCAGGTCCCTTAGAGTTAAACAGTCGAGTTTTACCGTTTTCTAATCCATCTAGCCGATCTCCGGGTCTGGCGGTTGCACTTTTAGCATAGCTTAGCATAGATCATTGAATCTGATTAGACCGTTAGCATCTCGCTCAAATAACCAAAGAGTTTCAATATTTTTCCTATTTAAAACTTGACTCTTATGTAGTCACATCGTGTACTAAGACCGACGGAAAATGAAATGTGATTTTCTAGGCGGATAAGGCTAGGAACTATACCCTCATTCCTGCGTAATAATCAAGGAACTTTGTGCCGTACCGTGGGTGCAGCGGTGCAATGATATTACGCAGCGCCTGAAAATAGGCTAACTTCTGTCAACATAACCAACCTGCTTGCACACGGTCTAGAAAATCGCAACTTTTAATTTTCCGTCTGTCTTAGTACACGATGTGACTACAGAAGAGTCAAGTTTTAAATAGGAAAAATATCGAAACTCTTTGGTCATTTTTTGAGCGAGAAGCTAACGGTCTAATCAGATTCAATGATCTATGCTAAGCTATGCTAAAAGTGCAACCGCCAGACCCGAAGATCGGCTGAATGGATTCGCAAACAGTAAAACTCAACTGTTTAACTCTGGGGTAGTCTAGAGTTATTAGAGTTAAATTTTCAAAAAAGTAGTGTTCCTTTAACTATTATTGATTTTCCTTCCAAACTTAGTAAACAATTTTTTTCTACTCCGCTTCTATTACCTTAAAACAATATTCCTGTTTTAGTACAAATTAAGCTCAAACGACAGAACTTGTGACTTAATATCGATAATACCAAAAACAGCCACTTCTCCCTCTTTTTCTTTAAAGGGGTGGTAAACCACGTTTTCACTTTTCTAACTTTAGCTAGTGTGTAATGTTGCTGTTTGAGCATAAACAACATCTGCAAAGTTACAACGTTCAAAGTTTAAAGCAAAGGGAGATATTTGCTTTTAAAGAAATCCATTTCTAAGGACTACAGCAAACGGCCAGTAGGGACTACAGACATTCCTCCAGGGCTGCTGACATCACCAGCCCCAATATTTACATAAACCCCTCCTCTGAGAATATTAAATAAGGGGGGGCGAGGCCATTTTGTATCGCCGCGGGGAATAGTTGTTGTGGTAGGCTAGTTAGTAGGCTGGAGTGTTGCTGCCAATGCCGACGAAACGCTGTTATTTTCATCCGGATTGCAGGTCCACTTTGTTCAGCCTTCCTAGGGACAGGGGTGTGTTGCAGTGCGTTTAACATACAACGTCATATTCATGTGTGTATGAGACCGAGGGGAACACGGTCGCATTTGCAGCAGATATATGCTGCCAATCATAAATCAAAGCACGAGACAGACAGGGGTCGGAGGAGAAGACCGGAAAATGTGACATAATGGACAATATTCGTCTGTATTTGCAATACACAAGCCGCGGATCAGCTGCATGAGACAAACGCTGCCACTTTGAGTGCACGACGGGCGCGCGCGGCTCCCGCTGCACATTTCACAGAGGAAAGCTTCCACAATCTTCACGAGTTCAATGCAGGATTCGCACAACGGCTTGTCCTGAAAGATGGATTTAAAGCCAATGTTTAGTGTTCGTTCTTGCGACAGATATTTGGCAAATCGTTCTAAAAATACAAAAGTAACGGTGCCATTCAGTAGCGATCATCATAGATCCGCAGTCTTTACTCTTGAGGACTGAACAGGTTCTGCTCGATCATCTTCAATAAAATTGTCTGGGTCTGATTCGGGCTCAAATTGGTATGGTTTATTGACGCCATTGTTTCTAATACTACCCAAAGCACAGTCTACCGTTAAAGGTAAGGGGTGTGACGTTTCCGACAAACGTGCATTAGGCGGTTAGCGAATCACAACACACTGGGACAGCTAACCAATCTGAGCCCATTGCGTATTTTTGAGGGACCGACTTCATAGAACCCAAAAACCATCAGACCGTTTTTACAAGGAGGGACAGAGCAGTGTCGAATAAAGATCAAATATATGAAAAATAATGCAATTTTTTTTAAAACGAAGCATGAACACATGTTACAGTGCACCCCACAAACACAATCAAGCCTTCGAAAGAATGTGTTTTACCACCCCTTTAAATAAAAAAATGTTGTCACTTTCAATGGAAGTTAATCGCGACAATTAGTAAATGTTTCAATATTCAGTTTCAATAGTAGGGGAGAGCGGGGCACTCAGTCTTTATTCTCATGGTTTCTCAATAGAATTCATAAAAGTATAGAATATAATAGCGTAGTTCTAATAGGGGCTCAGTGTGACAACATGCCCCATCTGCGCAACTGGGATTTAACCCCAGCTCGTGTCTTCTGCTGTTAGATCAGCATTAAAGAACTATATCAACTGTTAAATAACAGATATAAGATTAAAATAATATCAGATTTGTCTTATTTTAAATAAACAAAACCAAAAAAACAGAGATGAAAAATAAACTTAAGACATTTACTTTTTCTATGGTTAAATAAATGACAAATTAAATGATATCTTCCAAAGATTTTTAAATTTTGGCGCAATTTTTTCTCTAAATTATGCTGATATGGCAACGAGTAAATACACAAACTAAATAAGTTTCGTCATCCTGGCATGTGTGGAAAGTTTTAAACCATGGGTGTTACAACTAACCCCGCGTTAGGTTGTCCCTATAGCCACAAAAATGAGTGTAAAAAAAATATTTCTATGCAAAGTTGTTCCCAATTCTAAAACTTTTAAGGAAAATATAAAAAACTATAAGCTTCACATTTCTGCATTTAAAATTTACTTTTTGTAACCTACATTTTTGCTCTTTTTTTATTAAGAAAACATTGGACAAATAAACATTTTTGTTCAAGTTAAGATATAGCAATAACTAAAAGTCACAATGTAATTAAACATAAATAAGGGGGAGGAAAAATCCCTCTAAAGTTGCAAAACTTGGGTATGAAGTTTGAGTGATTAGAGGCACTAAAAAGTGCATTAACACTTGTATAGTTTGTTAAAACGCATGTAAAACAGATAGACTCCATGAGAGAAAGAGTGGTATTCTGAGTCTTTGAGGGTTTGAATAATAAAAGAGCAGTTCTTGGGTGTCACCACGATCAAGTTTCACTTGGGACCCAAGGGAAGACACACACTGTCCTGTAATCATAAAGCATTTTTATGACATTTACACCCCCCACCCACCATTTAACCAGCCACAAGCTCACACAAATAGACATAGATGCACAAAGAACTGACCTGTTCAGCTCCATATGCTTTTGCAAACTCGATAAACTCCTCAATATGGACAAATCCATCTCCGTCCTGATCCAAAGCCTGGAAAACTGCTCGGAGAGCCGACTGCTCCTCACTTTTATGCGCTGTTGTGGAAACTATAGGCACGTTTATCAAATCCACGGGGACCCTCTGGTCATGAAGCGATTTGGCTGGCAGAGAGTCGGAGGCCTTGCACAAATCCAGAGTCATTTCTGCATGTTTGGGAATGTTGGTAGTATCAGGAGTATTTTCCATCAAGGTCAGGTAGGCCTCCTCATCCAGGCTGGCTCCGCAGGGAAAGACATTTCTATGCAAGGGAGGAGAGCTGGGGGTGACTGAGCTCACTTGTTGCTCTTGTGCCAGGTCTATTGGTGATTGTGTCAGCTGATGGAAATCCTCCTGATGTGTAAACCGAGCAGGAAACCCCACCTCTCCCTCTCCTGTAGCTTCACGTAATTGGCTGGGAGTCTCTGTAAGATCCGGCCCCACTAGTCCACCTGTCACGGTTAGCTGATCACCTGCACAGGTAAAGGGAGTGGACTCGAAAGAATCAGGATTACTGGCACAATGAAGAATGACTTGACTCTGAGTAGACATTCTGCAATCCGATCCCTCCACTCCCTGTAAAGACATACTTTGAAGTTTCTCTTTGACTTTCAGAGGTGTATTATGACCGTCATGGTGAGCGGTTACATTTTCTTCAGGTGTATCCACTACAATTGCAGTCAATTGTAGTGGGTCATTCAGTTGGTCTATTTGTTGAGCGTTCATTTGTTCCTGACGGACTTCTCTTGTTGCATCCAGTTCTTGATTGTTATCTAGATTTACATTTTGCAAGTTGTCCAACTTACTATCCAGATTGGTCGCCTCTTGATTTTGATGCAACTCTGAGATCTCTGTGTCTGGGTCCTCTGTGTTACCTGTTGTGGTTGTATCATCCATTGCCTCATGGTCATCGTCTGGGTTGTCCATTTCTGTATTTGCTATATTATCCTGAAATTCAAGTGTGAGTGCATCAAGATCAGGTGAACCTGCATTACATTTTTCCTGTTCTGTTAGCTCAAAGGCATCTGTCGCAGATGGAATAACAGTGGGCACAGCTTCACAAGAGACGCTGTCTGTTAAGATCTTAAACATCGCAACAGGAATAAGGTCTCCATATCCATCATGGGGCACCTCAGGTAAGGCTTCAGCCTCAGTTGGGTGTGTGGGCTGGCTGTTATCCTCATCTTCTGGTGAGAGCTCAAGTAAGGCATTATGCTCAGGTGTGCAGACCGGTAAGGCTAATGTGGACTCTTGCCTGTCTGTGTCGAGCAGGCTATCAGTTGAAGGATCTTCTGCTTGCAAATCAATAAATGGTATTAGTTCTGTTTTAAATTCTGAAAAATCGGTAGTAGTGCTGTGCACGGCCTCCTCACCAACCGTTTCCAATTGCACACCAAATGTGCATTCTGTGAATAAATCACGCAACATTTCTTCACAAAGCGTAGGCGATATGCAAGACTCACCTAATGGACTCCTACAGGCAGTCTCTGCTTCAGAGGATAGTTGTGTTGTTTCTATATTAGTGCCTGATGTCTCTTGGGTCTGTAGATCATCGTCAGGGGTCTCATTACTAGAGTACAGACCTCCAACCAGCAGCTCGGGTAACAACATCTCCACCTCATCCATTTGAAGGGGTGCACTAGCTTCGTGATATGGCGAGCCAGGTGGTTCCGAACACGTCATCGACGGGATGGGCTCATGGGCGGAGGATGGCAGGTAGATGTGTTTAGATGTAAATGGAGGTGTCTGACAAATAAGTGAAGGCTTGGGATTTGAGTTTGCATCCATACACGACACCTCCACAGGAGAAACGGGACACAAACCTTCAGATTCAAGATTGAGTGGAAGCAAGCTCTGACTGTCTTCATTCCCAAATGTTCTGAACTCACAGTTTGTTAAATGCGTGTCCTCACGCTTGAGAGGAGTTTCTTGTAATAGAGTTTTGTCAGTCTGAATGGCGGGGTCGGTAATAACCAGCTCACCTGTGAACACATCTAGAGGGTTTAAAGTGGCAGTAACCTTCACCGGCTGCAGGAAATCAGGCACCTGTTCAGGATGATTGTAAAAGTTGTTTTGATTCTGCATGGGTACGCTTGAGAACGTAGGACTGGTAGATCTAGAATTAAAACTGATGAGATCTCCATCCACAATTTCCAAACTCCCAGGAGAACCCTCTCCTTTGAGATCTTGGGAAGGAGGCGGCTGAGTCTTCCATTCGGGATAGACACATTCCAGACCATTTTCCCAGGAATACGTCTGCCCGGAATACTGAGAAGCCCAAAATAGGTCATCGAGGTTTATGGCGCTCTCCTGAAAAATGTCATTAGTTGAATCGCCAACAGAACTGTTATCTTTATCCATAAGGAGAAATCCAAGGGGATTCTGTTCGGATTCCCACTCAGCTTTCCCACTCACCTCCCACTCAGAACACCCCTGAGGGCTGGAGAGAACTTGCTCCATTAAAAAGAAGAGTTCTCTCCTCCGACAAAGAGGAATATTCCAGAAATTCCAATCCTTTGTTATGATCCCACAAGGTAATGTTCGGAATTCAAAAGTAATTGATGGCCTCTTCCAGTATACGCACCAAAAGAAATATCCTTGTCGAGACCCATGCGTAAGCGTCCACCTCCCTGTAAATGATCAACTACTGTTTACTTTTGCGGACACAAGGATAATGTTTCACTGCACTCCATGTGGGCATGAGATATTTTTTCCAGATATGCAAACCTCTCCATGAAAAAAAAAAGTTGGCCCTTTTTCTGTGTTTTGCATTCAAATTCACATCTAATCCATTTAACGTAAGACTTCTCAAAGCGTGTTGATCCACATCCAAATCAACACATAATAACAGGATTACTGCAGTGCTTAAGATTGCTGCCCATAAAAAAACTCAATAGTTCATAATGAAAAATACAATCTTACAATATGTATAAGAGAATACAGGAAATTACATAAAATAGAGAGCTATATAATTACACTGCATATACAAATTTCATGTTAGCCTTCAATTTCCTAATGTTAAAAAACTTGCCTCACAAGCGAATCATTTATAAGGTTACATTAATGGTACACTAACATGCTTAACACTTCCCTGGAATAACTACTAAGTATTAGAGTCTGGTTATAATGTGTAACACAATGTAAACAGTTATTCTTATTATGAGGCAGTGTATTCAATCATTTCACTCAGATAAACAAGCAATCTGATAGAATAATATGCATTTTTGTATATGTTAATAAAGCACACTATACTTTAAACAGCTGTCAGGCTAAAAAAATAATAATTAAAACCCTTAAATGATAGATTGATCTAGCGCGGTTAGCATCAGCATCCTCCACAACTGAGGTAACCCCAATGGCCGACTAGCTGGCCCCCTCTCATTTTAATTTCCAGTTTGAATAAAAGAAGACCCTTGATGTGTTTCTAGTCCCCCGTCAGAGTTGATTTAATCCCTTAATTTGGTTTGAAGATGGGTGATTTATTCTTCAGTTTATCCTTCTTAAAAACAGGCCAAAATTCAGGTCGAGTCTCGCGAGTCATCCACCTGCGCTTGTTATTAGCCTGTTAGCGGGGATAAAACCAGTTCACGACCACCGATAATCCGACAAATCCTTCCGCGGTGATTTATCCGTTGATCTGAAATCCGAGATTTCTCGTCAGGTCTTGTTTTTTTTAGTCGACGAATGATGTTTCAGTTATATCTGTGTGTGTGTCTCTCTCTCTCTCTCATCAGCAGCAATACACAACCTCTGCTGTCTCACACACATACACACTCACATGTACACACACACACACAACCGACGTCAGCAACACGCATGCGCAGCGCCGGCGCCGCAGTCTACAGCTTTAAACCACAGGCGTCAAGAATCCCTTCCTCGCGCAGTTATCTGTGCGTTTGGTTGCTTTGGTGGTGATGGAATGTAGATTTCCAACGGCTTTTTTTTTTTTGAATGTGACATTCCCGCGCAAATTGACAACTGTGATGCTGTTATTGTAAAAATACACTGCTGGAGGTAAAACAGCGGCTGATATAATCGAGAGAGTTCACCAGAATTAAATTAGATAATCGTCTACTTAGAAGAAATGCTTATTTGTTAACCAAACAGTGTTATTTTTCAGTTATTTACTGTGGTTTTTTTGCGCCCCCCTGTGTCAGAACAAAGCCGCTACAGCCAATAACATGAACCGAGAAGTGTTATAAGCATTATATAAGATTTATTATGAAAACTGTTACGTATATAATACAATATTTACCTTTTTTCATTAATGTACTGTACCTGAAAATTAAAAACGACACTATTTTACGTAGTGCTAGAGTAGTTATTCATACCAACATAATACAATTATTATAATTACTAATACTTTGCGGTTAAACATGCTTGAAATATCTGACAACTGCTATGTAACGCACAGTTCAAACACATCTTTCATATCTCACCTCAAAATCAAAAGAAAATTAGAAAATATATTTGCATACATTTTCTCATTGCCATAAAGGAGAGAAAAAAATATCTGATTAAAATTGTAACAATTATAATAGTATTATACATTAATTTAAGCTTAAGATTTAATGATAAGAATGAGAATCAACTCAAAAAGTATAACATTATGAAAATTAGGATTGGGGTGGAAATGTGCTTAATTTTAATACAGTGTCACAGGTTTTAATGGTCCAAAAAATAGGCTTATTTTTGTTTACGCAGAATATAACTTCTTATTTTGTTCTTTGGTTTTTGAGGGTGAAAAAAAAAGAATCTGTTCATGTTTTTGTGAGCTTCAACAATTCTCATCATACAGATGTTGGTCTGATCAACTGGTCCATTGTTGTTATTTCATGGGTAATTCCACGCAAAAATGTCACATCCATAACGCCAACTAAATACCATGGCATTGTGTTGGTGTTATGGATGTGACAGTTTTCCGCGGAATTGCCCTCATCCTCTTTAGTCGCGTTATTTATCCTTTCTTTTCTCTGCCGACCAAAAACCTAGAAACACAAGGGAAAAGAAGAAGGTTACAATGAGATCTTATATGCCAAGACGTCACCCACAGGTCAATCATACAGTGGCAGAAAAATTATTAGAAAATATAATTGTTTTTGCTCACCAGATTACATATTTGGAAAAAATAATTGAGGCTTTTAATAATTATCATAATTATATGAAATGATTTTTATTAATTAGTTGAGATCCTTATAACTAGCAAACACAGTGTTCTACCTCACGCACACACACCTGTGTGCGGTGCTGTCTGTTCATAGTTTTGCAGAGCGAGATGAGATAATACCCAGCAGCTGTTCCACGTCATTGGCCGATGTGAGCCACGCCCCTCCGTCGGTGACCAATATAGTTCCAGTGACGTATGAAGCAGCGCGGCTTGCCAGAAAAAGAACCGAATGTGCAATCTCTGTCTTATTGCCGGCTCTTTGCAATGGGATGCTGCGGAAAGCCCCTGCTGTCTCGGCATGTGAACCACCTGAAAGAAGAGGAGGATAAAATTTGATAGTAAGCAAGAAAGACTCTAAAATGTGGCTACACACACACACAACTGGTCTTACCCAATCTACGGTATCCCTCTGTGCCAGAGATGGGCCCTGGGGCCACTGTGTTCACCCTCACACCACTGGGGCCCCACTCAACCGCCAAGTGCCTTGTCATGGCATCTACAAACACACATACATGTGCAGATAATTAGTCATTATTATGAACAGCTCATATCCTTAATAGTCAGTGTGAAAAATAAATATTGCAACCAACATTATGGCGTCAAAAAAATTATTAAAAATATATGCATGCAGGGCTTGACATAAACACCCGCCAAATGTGGGTGCATTTGAGCAGTGGCGTGTAACGCAGTTGCTCCTCCTAGCCAATTTGGCGGGTTGAAATTTAAATATAATATATACATTTTTCAATTGTAGGCACCTGAAATAACTAAGTGCAATGTAATGTTGTCAAAAATATAGATTTTGATACATATCGATACTCAAATATCTGAAACGCTTCCAATACTCATTTTCCGCAGAATAGATACACAATACCAGCTGCTCTCTCGTTCTCTCATCTCTCAGACAGCGAGTTACACATAAACCCGCCTCCCCTCACTCACTCGTTTCATTTGCTCCAGATGAATATTGTTGGAGTTACAGGGCTTGAATTTCGGTGTGGGATTGTGCATATTGTGCATAAATTACACATTCCTATTGATTTTGTGCTCACACCCAAAGTGTGCACACATAAAACCACCTCTCAGCTCTAAACGGAGTTGTTTTTCACTGCTTATTGTGCTTAAACAATCAAATACACACAAAATGGTCAAAATGCTGATCCTGGCGAGTATTCACAACGGTGACACGTAAACACAGTCAGTTCTGTTTTAAGTGAACGTAAACAGTTGAGAAAGAAACATGTGTAACTGTAATGGATCCGTGTGTCAGGTCTTAAAGTGAGAGTAGCCTATTAAACCTGCTGCCAAATTATGAGATATTTAATGTATCTATAAGGCAGTTTTTCTCCATGGTATCAATGTCAAAATTGTGGCCAGTCAAAATGCTGAGTGGCTAGTAACTTTGGAAAAACACTAGCCAGTAGTCATTGTGGCTACTGGCTAGTGGGTTAGTTAGTTCACCCAAAAATGAAAATTCTGTCATTAATATCTTACCCTCATGTCGTTCGACACCAGTAAGACCTCCGTTCATCTTCAGAACACAAATGAAGATATTTTAGTTGAATCCGATGGCTCATCCATTGTCACAATGCACTGTACACTCTCAAGATCCATAAAAGGTACTAAAGACGTCGTTACAAAGTCCATCTCACTGCAGTGGTTCTACAGTAACTTTATGAAGCGACGAGAATAGTTTTTGTGCGCAAAAAAACCCTAAATAACATCTTATATAGTGATGACCGATTTCAAAACACGGCATCATGAAGCTTCGAAGCGTTATGAATCAGTGAGTCGATTCAGCGGTTTGGATCGCCAAAGTCACGTGATTTCAGCAGTTTGGCACACGATCCGAATCATGAATCAACTCACTGATTCATAACGCTTCGAAGCTTCATGATGCTATGTTTTGAAATCGGTCATCACTATATAAGACGTTATTTAGGTTTTTTTTGCGCACAAAAACTATTCTTGTTGCTTCATAAAGTTATTGTAGAACCACTGCAGTGAGATGGACTTTGTAACGACGTCTTTAGTACTTTTATGGGTCTTGAGAGTGTACAGTGCATTGTGCCAATGGATGAGCCATCGGATTCAACTAAAATATCTTCATTTGTGTTCCGAAAATGAACGGAGGTCTTACGGGTGTCAAATGACATGAGGGTAAGATATTAATGACAGGATTTTCATTTTTGGGTGAACTAACCCTTTAATGTCAAGCCCTCTATGCATGTATGAAACATTCATAATAACCAGCAACATGATTTATGTTTTTCTTTCCATTTGTCATGTAACACTGTAACTCACATAATACTTAAAAACTATATATTCTTTTAACATTTATAAATGCAATCATATGACTTAATAAAGCAGTCAAACAAACACTTATAACATCAAACAAAAAAAAGGACTCTGACCATTTGCAGCCTTCGCTGACCCAGCATGCACCTGGAGAGCCTGACCTCTGTAACCCAGTGTGGCGGAAATGTTGACAATGGAGCCGCCATGATCCTGAGAGAGAAAAATAAAGCCACAAACTATGAGACACTGACAAAAAAGCCAAGACACAAAATATTTTGGTAAAAAAAATTCTTGGTACTGCAAAGGTCAATGAAATGTCCATGTTTACCTTGAACCATTTGTCATACACCACTTTACTAGTGTTGAAAGTTCCCATGGTGTCGATCTCCATTACTGTCTTGAAAGCGTTAAATGACAATGATGTAGCTGGGCACAGGAAATTACCTGCAGCATCTGAGAAAGAAATAATTTAAAAAAAAACACAAAACATACATCAATTATATAATTTATTTTTAATTTGTATATTGGGTCTATGCTATTTTGCACATTGTCTGTATATTTGCATATTATCTGTGTCTTGTCACTGTCATTCTGTGCACTGTGGAGCTTCTGTCACTACAACAAATTCCTAGTATGTGTAAACATACCTGGCAATAAAGCTCATTCTGATTCTGAATTATGTATGTATGTGTGTGTGTGTGTGTGTGTGTGTGTGAGAGAGAGAGAGAGAGAGACAGAGCGAGAGAGAGAGAGAGAGAGAGAGAGAGAGAGAGAGAGAGAGAGAGAGAGAGAGAGAGAGAGAGAGAGAGAGAGAGAGAGAGAGAGAGAGAGAGAGAGAGAGAGAGAGAGAGAGAGAGAGAGAGAGAAAGAGAGTGTGTGTGTGTCCTGGAAAACCCTACATTATGGGGACAAAATGTCCCCATAAAGACAGCAAATCTGAAATCCTTGTCCTTGTGGGGACATTTTTTGGTCATTGTGAGGAAAACAGCTTATAAATCATACTAAGTGATGTTATTTGAAAATGTAAAAATGCAGAAAGTTTTCTGTGAGGGTTGTGTTTAGGGGTAGGGTTAGGGTTAGGGGATAGAATATACCGTTTGTACAGTATAAAAATCATTATTTCTATTGAAACGTCCCCATAAAACATGAAAACCAGGTGTGCGTGTGTATTTTTTTCCCCCTCAATATATATTGAAGATAAATCCATCACTGTCACATGATGATGTTGTATGCATGCATGTATTGAACGTTTTTTTAATATATATAATAATACTGCATTTAAAGCTGCAGTCCGCAAGTTGTTTTGCCTCTTTGTCGCCATCTCTGTTTGAAACCTGCAATTGCAGTTATTTGCTGAATTATCATCTTTATGTGAGTTGTGCATTGGCGGCTCCCCTGAATCTAAAATTGAGGAGTTTGTGTGGTTGTCATTCATTCACCGCCCCAGTCCGAGGGAGATTGACAGTCATGTTTAGCTTCTTCCATTTTCTAATGATTGCTCCAACAGTGGACCTTTTTTCACCAAGCTGCTTGGCAATTTCCCCGTAGCCCTTTCCAGCCTTGTGGAGGTGTACAATTTTGTCTCTAGTGTCTTTGGACAGCTCTTTGGTCTTGACCATGTTAGTAGTTGGATTCTTACTGATTGTATGGGGTGGACAGGTGTCTTTATGCAGCTAACGACCTCAAACAGGCGCATCTAATTTAGGATAATAAATGGAGTGGAGGTGGACATTTTAAAGGCAGACTAGCAGGTCTTTGAGGGTCAGAATTCTAGCTGATAGACAGGTGTTCAAATACTTATTTGCAGCTGTATCATACAAATAAATAGTTAAAAAATCATATATTGTGATTTCTGGATTTCTTTTTTATAGATTATGTCTCTCACAGTGGACATGCACCTACGATGACAATTTCAGACCTCTCCATGATTTCCAAGTGGGAGAACTTGCAAAATAGCAGGGTGTTCAAATACTTATTTTCCTCACTGTATACACACACACACACAATAGAAAATATGAATTAAACAGTGCTTTTTAAGTAGGTTTAATGTTAAATAACACTGCATATTCTTCACTGTATAAATGAAATGCATATATTATTATTACATTGAGACGTAGCTCTTCTGTACAACGTTAATCCTGTCACAATTACTTTGTTAAACTGAACTTTTATTTTGACGGGTTGCCGTGTGCTTCGAGTTCCTGTGAGTGTTCTGATATGACGATAGATTTTGTCGAATAAAATGGTAAAATGCTCATGAAGTGACTGGAGATGCATTCGTGTCTCATATTGAGGTGGCAGATGCTGAAAAACACAGCGAGTTTCAGTGTGTGTGTGTGTGTGTGTGTGTGAGAGAGAAAGAGGTACCGTTAGGTTCAATGAAGCCGACAGAGACTGTGAAACATACAGGATTCATATTTAAGCAGTCTTGTTGGGGCTTAATATTCACAGACACTAGTATATATCGCGATTGATTTAAGTGACTGACCAACGTTTTATTTATTCATCAAAACATTCCGTGCCATTCCGCATTATGCAGTAAATTTCGTTTTTATGACTGGATTCTGTCTGCGTTGTCCGCATCGCGGAAATGAATCCTTATGAAAGTTTAGTCAAGAGCAGTTTTTTTGTTTGTTGGAAAGCAGTGCAGCAGGAATATTAATCTGGGATTATGCAGCAGACATTACACAGCTCAGTGCATTCACGCAGTTCATTAATAAACCATCGGTTTGTTATATCGGCCTCTCTCATGATATAGCCGATATATTGATAAAAAAATCGGCCGATACATCGGTGCATCCCTAGTTAACAGGATTAGCACTGTGACTGTGTATTTAGTGTGTATTAGCGTTAACTGTAGATTTCAATTTCCGTACAGTCAACATGCTTTTGACTACGGGTGAATCTCCAGTTGTCACTGATGATTGTCGTTTGGATCTTTCTGGATTACAATCCGCCATAAAATGGCATCCTCACAAGCGATACTACTACTAACCAGACTCCATCTTATGTGTACAAACGTAATGTAATGACGCAAAGACATGCTCGAATATCCAGAGGAAATCCACCAGGACCACTCAATTTATAACTAGGGGTGTAACGGTACACAAAACTGACGGTTCGGTACGTACCTCGGTTTTGAAGTCCCGGTTCGGTATGGATTCGGTACAGCAGTTTTACAAAATTGCTTTTTATTAATTTTTATTCAACAGTGGTTTAATGAAAAAAAAATTGTGTCTGTCCTTAAATGAATTCAATTATAACTAAAAGTTTCTTAAAGATAATGCTGTAAACTATATAGGGAGCCCTTACTTACATATAGCTAGTAAAGATTAACAACAGAGCCCAAACTATTAGCCCAAATTCAGTTGCTATTTATTTTTAGATATAATAATCAACACTCATAAGATTCACATAAGGCAATTTTTGCATTAACTTCTAAATCTAATTATTTTTATTCGTTGTTGAAATATAATCATTTAGTGGCTGTAATTTTCATGACAGGTTTATTTAAACATACATTAAATAAACGACATCACTAACAGGCTAAGTAGTATATAATGAATATATAACGGCTAATATAATGAATATAACGGCTAATATAGTGCATGTATTCAGTGAAAGAGTTGATTTCTCTAGTGAGCTAACAGCTGCGGACACTGAATGACTTCTGAGTAAACGTGATTCTGCATGACATTGTTTACAAGCAGTTTTATTGTCTTTCCGCGGTTGAGACACAGATGGAGCGATTACACGACATATGATACATTTCAGTAAGTTGTAATGTATCCTCAACATACCTTAAGATGTATTAATTTATGTTTATTCTTTAGGAAGAGATGATTGCATTGACTCGCGCGCTGCCGCTTTAAGTTGGACTGATACGCGTCTATCAGTCACGTCACCCCTAGTAAACACAGATGGAGCGATTACACGACATATGATACATTTCAGTAAGTTGTAATGTATCCTCAACATACTTTAAGATGTATTAATTTATGTTTATTCTTTAGGAAAAGTTGATCGCATTGACTCGCGCGCTGCCACTTTAAGTTGAACTGATACGCGTCTATCAGTCGCGTCACATTAAAGAGCGTTAAAACGGGATTTATCGTTTGAATTTCGTGATAAAATGGACTGAATACTTAATATGTTCGTGTGGGAACTCGGATTGAAGTGTGTTCGGCGCTTACAACAAGCCGACTGTTAACTGTTAAAGATTAAATTCATAACCATTCGGTACACGCGTGCACCGCACCGAAAGCCCTGTACCGAAACGGTTCAATACGAATACGTGTACCGTTACACCCCTATTTATAACACATTATTACAAGCTTACCGTTGTGAATCGGGCTAAGGCAAGGCGATCGTTTTAAACACTGGCTGGTTATGTACTTGCTTAAAAATTGATTTTGGATCATTTTTTACAAAATAAAGTTATGGACTGCAGCTTTAAGGATACAATAAAGGATAAATGTAATTTTTCTGGAAAAGGAGACCTGATGTAGGAGTACTAGTAGGCAGCCTACCTACATACAGTATATTATGTAATCACATCATAGAATGATAAAGAGAAACTTGGTCAGAGGGTGTTAGCTGGTCCATATCTATATCTACCTCAAGGTCTCTTTGGTAATACACTGTATGTGTGGGGCATTATATGATTTATTTTATTGTTAAGGCACTGTATTTGACCTCTGATAACTTCTAAGTTAAGCCTTACTGTTAATAAGTATGTCAACACGTCCAAATGCCTTCAATGTTTCATCCATGGCAGCAGAAATCGTCTCTGGTTGACGCACATCCATTGCTATCGGCAAACACTGCCTGCCTGTAGTGTTGGTTAACTTCTTTGCTGCCTAAAACACACGCAGATTAATTACTCTTCATCACAGAAATGACATCAATGAGTTATTGTAGATGTGTTGAGACAGTACCTCAGAGAGTTTCTCCAGATTTCTGCTGGCAATGACCGTGTCACAGCCATGCCTGAAGGAATTGTTATAGGAATTGAATGAACTGTCAAATGACTTATGCAAGAATATCAGAAAACATATTCAGATGAATTTGAAGATGCAGGCTTGAGAAGAATACATGTTTTAACGAAGGTCACAAAGGTTAAAGATCAATATATAAATGTCATTATAAAAGGCAAGACATGAGTGAAAGTGTCAGATTAAAAGGTTCAGTCATAGACAGAAGTGTTGACAGTGAGAAACTCACCGCATCAAAACTTCTGCTATTCTAAAGCCAATGCCTGACCCTCCGCCGGTTATAAAGGCCACCTGATCACTGCAAACACACAATACGTTTCAATAAGCGTCTGTTTATTACGTTTTTATTCGCTATTTACATGGCAAACACAAGGTTAATATCACAATCCATACAATTTTAATTATCATATAAAACATTACAACTTGACATAGGATACATTCGGGTGATACATTCTGAAATATTCATGTAAACATGTTTATGACTAAAAGCGGTTTCTAGCAGTATCACACAAATTACAGTTCAACCAAATATGTTTTCAATCACACAATACGAATTATTATAAAAAGTTTGGAAACATTAAGGTTTTTTTAATCTCACCAAGGCTGCATTTATTTAATCAAAAATACAGTAAAAACAGTAATACTATGAAATAATATTACTACAATTTAAAATTTTCTCTTTTATAAAAAAGATATTTCTTATTATTAGCAATGTTGAAAAGTTTTAGCTACATTTTCTTTTTCTGGAAATCATGATACACTACCATTCAAATGGCAAACTTTAATTTAGCAAAGGCGCTTTATTGATTAAAAAGACACTTATGAAACTAATAAATATTACAAAAAAAGTTATATTTATAATAAATGCTGTTCTTTTCAATTCAAATAATTCTGAAAATATGACCGGTACTTTGTATATTATGTAAACGAATACAAATAAATGCATTTATTAATAGTATAACAATCAGAAGGCACTCTACCCATTGCACATACAGTCTTTGAGCAATGTAGGGATTTCCAAAGCAAAAATGAAATCTCAAAGGTGTGTATTGAGCTTACATGAGCAGATCAGGGCTGTAGATGTGTGTGTATGTTCTCATACACTCATCAGTCTCGATGTCCTCTGGCGAATTATTGACCAGCTGGGGTTTCTCTGCCATGATGCTTCTAAATAACCACATAAAGCAATAAAAACCTTTTGCTCACGCTGCATTTGTAAATAACCGTTGAATCCACATCTACTGCAAGTGCAAGATATGATTTTGCAACCGCCGAAAAAGTCACAACAAAGCG
Organism: Romanogobio albipinnatus; assembly: GCA_023566225.1. NCBI lineage: Eukaryota > Metazoa > Chordata > Actinopteri > Cypriniformes > Gobionidae > Romanogobio > Romanogobio albipinnatus. Next base: position 38,497,952 of record CM042260.1, on the reverse strand, counting down.
TGAAATAAAGTTAAGAGTTACATTACCCAAAATGTGAATCTGTTAGCACGTGCGATCAGCTCCCACGAAGTTTATGAACTTTATGCAACTGTTTTCATTCTGCACGGACTTCTGTACCTGGCGAGATGCGTGACGTCAAACTAGCGTGACAACGCGCACGGCATCATGGGAAATGTAGTCCAAATGTTCCCAGCGGTAGCCGTTCCGTCAAGCGTAAACAACCATAAATGCTCTCCTGAAGGACTCATCGATTTAGGAACAAACATAGCGTACGTTCTTTGAGATTAAACCTCATTAAAGTATTGAATATTATCGTGGTAACATGGATCTATTATGTTAGTGAAATCATGGGCGTCGGAATCATTGTATGTGGGTGGGACAAGACCCACCCACTTTTTACGATCAATGATATTGGACCCACTCTCTAACATTCAGCACATGTCTGTTTACCTACCCCTAATGGATTAAAACTTATTATTAAACACATGTTAGACGCTTTATTTCCACTTTTCTAATATTTTCTTCATTTTTATTGAAAATAAATGCCTTTCCGATCTGATATGTGAGGGAAAAAGGGAGAAGATTGAGCTCTGCGAAAGGCGGACTCGAACCGCGGGTCGATTTGTGTCAAAACTAGATACCGTGCGTCTTACCCCTACACTACTGCCGCTCTCAATGATATGGCGATTTCCGTAATTTGGTCTTTCCGAAGTATACGTTTAGCAAGCAAAGCGGTATATTTGTACTTAATGTAATTGACATCTACTCCAGTAAAAAAAATTCTGAGGACCCACCCACATTTTTTTTTTGCTTCCGACGCCCATGAGTGAAATACTAAAAGACCTAACTTACGTTTTAAAACATGATTTAAAAAAACAACAACAACAGCCTATCGGTAAAAACCACAGCAATCATTTTATTTAATGGAATGTCAGGTTGTACATATTTACAAGCGAAGACATTATGACTGCTCATTTAAATGGGTGAAAATGTATTTGACATGAAAGCAGTTCATGTTGATGTTTTATTCAATGATCGGTTCTGTCACAGCATCTGGACGACCTGTTTGGCTCTCAGTTGCCTCTTTTCAGCATCTGCCTCTTCTTCTTGTCCTTCCTCACACACAATCGCTTCAGCTTTCTTCAGTGTGGATGCTCGTGCCAATCCACATATAGACTCGAGATACAATAACAACACTTCAAAATGATCGTCAGACACCTGAGATGGAGAGAAATGCATATGCAGAAAGAAAATTAATGCATGTGTTTAATTATAGAGAGTGGATTCAAAATGACAGATGACTGTGATGCTTCTTATACCTTCACGCTGTCATACATGTTCTTCAATAACCACGTTTGCCTGATTTTACTAAACTTCCACTCTTCTCGTTTCTCAGACCAGCTAACAAACAAAAGAAATCAGTTAAAGCAATGTTTAACAATCACTGGTAGAATGAGGAAACATTTATATAACCATGTTTGTGTCCTACCATTTGAGGTATTCCAGCGCCCGCTTCATTCCATTATTTATCTCCGGTGGTTTTATGCTTTTCCCTTCTTCCCTCAGCTTCCTCCTCTCCTCCTTTTTCTGAAGCATCTTCTCCCTCTTCTTCTGCTTGGACTTCAGCAGTTGTTTCTCTCGTTCCTCTTCATCGAGGCCGTTTTCATCCTCCACTCCAGGCGGTTCTGAGGTGTTCGCATCTCCAGAACTCTGAAAATCAGTGTGTTGTTTAAAACTCACATTGCTTCAGGATTCATTGATAAATAGAAAGATCAACATTGATTTGAAATTGGGAACTTTTGTAACATTATAAATGTCTTTACTGTCACTTTTGACCAATATAATGTGTCCCTGCTGAATATAAGAAAGTGTGTATATATATATATATATATATATATATATATATATATATATATATATATATATATATATATATATATATATATATATATATATATATATATATATATATATATATATAATATTATATTTATTATATTATATATTATATTAGAGACCCCAACATTTTGAAATGGTATGAACATGGTAAAGAAAACAAAGACATTTGGTTAACTACATTAATTCACTAAATTAAATTAATTTTAATTGAGAAACAATTTCTGAATGATTATATTCAAACACCATTTACAAAACATTTATACATAAAGCAGATGCTTTTATCATAAGAGACTAATAGTCATAGTACACAATGTGAAGTTTAAGATGCATGTTTAAGATAGAAGCCAGTATTATTTTAGCATTATTTATACACTAGTATAGTTTTTTATATATATATACATTTTGAATGAGCTTTTATATGAATATTTTTCAGGTCAAGTTAATTCCTTTGTAATTTTGTCTTTTTATTTTATTTTTTAAATATTTTTATTTCAGTATTAGTTTAAGTAATTTTAGCACTTCAACTTTTATTTCAGTTTGTAGCCAAGACATACTTTTTAATATACTTTCAATGATTTATTTTGTTTACCTAATGTTGACCTATTATCAGTGTCACTAACCGTTGTTACATTAATCTTGTCTAAAATAACTGAAGGAGAACAAAAACAACCAAAACAATTTTAAATATATAAAATGATAATACATTTCTCTGGTAAAAAAATTTGCCCATCACACACACAAATACACAAGTTCTCATCCACTATGCAGCTCTATATCTTCAGAGGAGCAAATGGAGCATTTATCCATCATATTGTTTGGGGTAAACAAAGGCGGCCATTGTACGTGTATAACCTGGCCCTCCTGTATTTACGTATTTGTACATGAGACAGCGAGAATTCACCAGGAGAAACGTCTGCTCCTTGCAGAATAAAGGAGAAGAACGGAGAAACGAACAAAAAAAACAACAAGTGTTTGATTTCTACATTCATTTCTCCATGACCTTAAAGGATAAACACATGCATACAAGAACTAACCAGGAGGACAACTTAATAAACAAGGATAAAAGCCGATAATACAATACATACGGTAAGATTATATTTCATTTGAACCAATCAGCTGATTACTAGTGAAAATAAACAGTACATCTGCATAATGGACATTATTGAAGTTATGCAGGCAAATCCATTGTCTATTGTAAATTATGTAGAGACGTATAAAGCGCAGCTCACATAGAAGTTCCTTTCAAACCAAGCAGCTTCTGTTGGTCAGTGGGAAAATTCATGTGAACGGCTTGAAAATGTGCAAAATCTGCATGGGAACTTTTTCGTCCTCATGTGAAACTCCCAATGGCGCGGATTCCTAATTGAATAACTGGATTTGGCAAGCATAGTAAATGTGACTGCAACTAAACTAATAATTGTAATTCGACTTTTAGATTTTACATTTAACATTACAAATAATTAATAAATGCTGCAGAAGTATTTTTCACAGTCAACTCACTGAGCAACGGCAAATGTGACTGCAACTTAATGCCGAGTTCACACTGCACAGTTTTTGCTAAAAATCGCCCGGAAATATTTCACCGCCGTCAGCAACACATCGCGACTCTCTCAGATCGTGTCTTTGATAACACACACACTGTATGATTGTCACTCGTGTGAACGAGCACCGATTTGCCTCAGATTTCAGGCATTTGTTGCGATTTCGCAAAATCTGTCTGCGAGTAAATAAACGGCTAAAATCATGCAGTGTGAACTCGGCAATAAAAGGTTTAGTTGACCCAAAAATTTAATTTCTGTCATTAATTACTCCCCGCCACGTCGTTCCAAACTCGTAGGACCTTCGTTCATCTTTGGAACACAAATTAAGATATTTCTGATGAAATCCGAGAGCTCTCTGAAGCTTTCAAGGACCAGAAAGGTAGTAAAGACAACGTTAAAATAGTCCATGTGACTCAAGCGAAGCGACAAGAAAACATTAGGTGTGCAAAAATCGAACAAAAATTACTTTATTCAACAATCTCTTCTCGTCTGTGCCAGTCTCCTGCTTCAGAGTTCTCTGTAAGAACGGCAGCTCATTATTGGCCGACGCGGTTCACGTGAGCACAACGACGCATGCGTGTGATGCAGGAGCTGGCCAGTGGTGAGCCACCACTACGTCAACTGCGTAGGAGACTGGCACCGATGTGAAGAAAATGTTGAATAAAGTCACTATTTTTGTTTGTTTTTGCGTACTAAAGTATTCTCGTGGCTTCATAACATTAGGGTTGAACCACTGGAGTCACATGGACGATTTCAACGTTGTCTTTCCTACCTTTCTGAGCCTTGAAAGTGTTAATTAAATTGCTGCCTATGGAGAGGTCAGAGAGCGCTCGGATTTCATCAAAAATATCTTCATTTGTGTTCAGAAGATGAACGAAGGTCTTACGGGTTTTGAAACGACATGAGTAATTAATGACAGAATTTTCTTTTTTGGGTGAACTAATCCTTTAAAGTCAGCATGAAACGGAAGTTGAGATCGTCTTTTTCTCCTTATCGTAACGTATATCCGAGTGAAACGGCTTCTGAAATTAGAAAAAATTTAGGTTTCGTCCTTCGGGAATTAATTGGATCGATGGAAGTTAGGCGTTGCTAACAAAATGGAGGCAGATTTAAATGCCAGTTTGCACTCAGTTGTGGAGAAAAACTTGATCTATCTCTTAAATAAATGTATTTTCTCCCTAAATCTTTTCTACATATGTTACTGAGCATATTTCCTCACTTTTGGCTGGTTTATGCTACAGATTTCACTCATTTTTTTAAAACTTTTTTCTCAGCTCTCCCATATAAGGGGGGCGCGCCGTAAGTGCGTTCACACACGCTGCATTCTTAAGTGCGTGCTGCACTTTTGTTTTTTTTACATAAAAAAAGCTTTTATTTCTCATTTATTTCTCTCTTTTTGCCTCAAGTCCTTCCTGAAGAAGGTATTGTGTACACCGAGAAAAATGCACCTAACCACCATATTGCTACGATCAGTGACAGGTTTCTGAGAGGCGGTGCAGAAACGAGACAGGGGGCGATAACCCCGCCCTCACGCCATAGCACATGACAGGAAGAGAAGAGAAGTCGTATCGATGGGGGAGGGAAAGTTAACGTATTTGATTAAAGATTATAAGGGTAAATTAATTTGTAAAAATTAATGAAGTGCACAGAAAAATCAGTTATAGTGTAAACTACAATATTAAAATACCAATTGTAAAATTTGATTTCATGCCGACTTTAAATACACAGATTTTGAAACATGCATCAAGATTAATAGTTCAACATCAATGCGCATTTGTCTTTTGTGCATTTTAGGGAAGAAAACTCCTGTATACTTCCACACTATGTGACCATGGAAGTGATAGAGGGGAAGATGATGGAGGATCCGATGACCTTTGACCCCACCATCCGACTGAATCACTCCAGTCTGCACTGGCCTGTTATTGACGTCAACGAAACAAACTCCACCTCCCCGGACACCTACATCATAAATCTTCTCCTCTCCTGCGTCTACACTGTCCTGCTCTTCCCGCTCGGCCTCGTGGGTAACATCCTGATACTGCTGGTGAACTTTGACCCTCGCCAGCGGATGAGCACCCCTGACCTGTACTTCACTAATTTGGCTCTGGCCGACCTGGTGCTGGTGCTGGACTCGCTAATCGAGGTGTTCAATCTGAGCGCGCACTACTACGATAATGCAGTGCTGTGCTCCTGCATGGCGATCTTCCTGCAGGTCAACATGTACAGCAGCGTGTTTTCGCTCACCTGGATGAGTCTGGACCGCTGCCTTGCGCTGACGGGCCTCAGCACGCGTGCGCTACCCGAAAACGTTTCCATCTCGCACTGCTCGCGTGTCGCCCGCAGGGCTTGTGCCACCATTTGGGTGGCGGCCACCCTGTGCACTCTCATTCCATTCGCTACTGCGCACGTGTATCACGGCTGGGGGCGCGGCTTCTGTTTTGCGGGTGTTGCCGAGGTTCAATGGCTGGAGGTGACGCTGGGATTCGCCCTGCCTTTTTGCGTGATGGGCGTCTGTTACACCCTGATTGCACGCGTGCTGTTGCGCTCCGAAAGGTCGCAGCGAACCAAAGCCCTACGCATGATCGTCGCGGCCGTGAGCGTGTTTTTTGTGTGCTGGCTTCCGGAGAACGTCTTCATCAGCGTGCATCTCCTGAGCGGCGACACAGAGGCCTCACGGCGGCGAGGAAACCACACGTTGTGGCAGCGCTACCCGCTGACGGGACACGTGGTGACCTTGGCGGCCTGCGCCAACAGCTGCCTGAACCCACTCGTCTACAGCCTGCTGGGAAACACCTTCAGACGGAAACTGCAAGTGTTTGTCGCGCACCACGTGCGCTGCCTACATACATGCGTGCAGAACGCAAGCGCGACGCCACCTTGCCCATGCGTCACTTGCACAAACGTGCACCATTCGTGCTCGCATGAGAATAAGGAAGAGGAAGAGCGTGACCTCAGGAGCGGCGAGGAGGGTCGGGAGTGTGTGTGTGACAGAGTGGGATAAACAGTCATGTTGTAATGACACAGGACTTTATCCATTGTTAAAAGTCTTTGTAAAATCTTTTTTGACAGTAAAGTAATACTTTTATTAAGCAAGGATGCTTAAAAACTGATCGAATATGACAGTAAAAACCCTTATATTGAAACAAAACCTTTCTATTATAAATAAATGCTGTTCTTTTGAACCTTCTATTCATAAAAGAAACAGTTTTCAAAATTAATAATAATCATAAATCTTTCCTGAGCAGCAAATCATCATATTAGAATGATTTCTGACACTGAAGGCTGGAGTAATGATGATAAATTCAGCTTTGATCACAGAAATAAATTATATTTTAATAATATTAAAATTAGAGTGCATTAGAAACGATGAATGTTTGTTGTAATATAGAGATGAATATGTTTTAAAGCACAAGGATTCAGCATCAACTCTCTTGACAGACTCGCCCATCTTTCCAAAACTTTGACAAACATTAAATAAAAATGCAAAGTATTTCTCATCACCTTTTGTTTCTTCTTTTTCTTCTTCTTCTTTGTTTGATCTTCCTGCATGTGTGTGTCCTCCAGCTGTTCAGTATCCTGCGGTTCCTCAGGAACACATACCTGAAAACACACGAGAGAAATCAGTTTTTTAATATACAGTATATTCCACGTCCAGGGTTTGAAATTAGCACCCGCCAAACGCGGGTAAAAATCAACTGTGGCAGGTAACGCTGTCCTATCACTAGCCAATTTGGCGGGTCACTTACTATCATTGCTCACTTTTAACATATGAGCTCGCTGCCTGTGAATGTCTGTGACGCACCAGAATCGAGTTCTCTTTCGCGCTTGAACAAACAATAACACACAGATTTATACCAAAAAGTCTGTTTTGTCGAGTAATAAGTAATAAGAGCAATATTAAATTAGTTAACGTTAAATTAAACCTAAAGAGTTGAGAGAAAATGAGATGTGCGTGACATATCTTATGCTGCGTTCACACCGAACGCGAATAGAGCGTCTGGCGCGAGATTTTCCATGTTAAGTCAATGGAAAGGCGCGTTGACGCGCGTGTGGAGGTCCTGCGGCGCGATAGATGTGTTTTGCACGCCACGATTCCGCCTCATTCGTGCGAATTGGATGCCAATTGAGTGTCTTGTGCGATACATTTACATTTATGCATTTGGCAGACACTTTTATCCAAAGCAACTTACAGTGCCCTTATTACAGGGACAATCCCCCTGGAGCAACATGGAGTAAAGTGCCTTGCTCAAGGACACACTGGTGGTGACCGCTGGGATCGAACCAGCAACCTTCTGCATATCAGTTCAGTGGTTTAACCCACTGGACCACCATCTCACATTCGGACCACAATCTCACATTCACGCGCGATACACGCGTTACACAGCGAGTGATGCTTTTTGTGCATTCACGTGTTTGAAGCGAAATCGCGTCTGATGCCCGAGTTGAAAAATCTGAACTTTGGCGTCAATTCGCACCGCGTTAACCAATCAGGAGCCTGATCACTGCTGTCACGTGGTAAAGTGACGTGATGAGAAACCCTGCATAATTTAAAAATACTACTATTGTGTCACAAAATGTAGTTAAGACTTTTTCAGGTGAGAATGTAGTTGTTTAAAGCTCAAATCTGTGGTTTATTTATAAAGAGAGCGCCTATTTAAAAAAAAAAAATCTTGTGTTTTTGGAGTTGTGAGATCCAGATGATCACCGCGCGCTCAGCGCTCATTAACCCCGGCGAGAGCCTTTCCTCGGCCAGTCCTTCTGACGTTTGCCGCTGGCTCTGATGTCCTGTAGTGGTTTGTCTTGTGTGGATCTAACAGGTGATCTTTGGTGTCATGAATCTATCATTTGTTGTCTGCCCAATCGTTTTGACTGAGGGCAAAGAAGTTTCATAACTTTATTTTTTTAAGGATATTTAAATATACATGCAGTGAAGATAATGTAGGAGTTGCCTGGACCACATTTGTGTGGCTATTAATGTTTAATATACATTTGTAATGAAAATGAAAAGAGGCAGAGCAGTGTTTTATGACATTTCTCCTGGAGCGTCTTGAACGCGCGTCTATTTCGCTTCAAACGCTCGATATATTCGCTGTGGACGGACGCGTGAATGGATTCAAAATGTTCAAGCATCCAACTAGACGCAGTAGACGCGATTTTGATGCTCCGTTTGCCTTTAGTGTGAACGCAGCATTAAAGGTGCAGTGTGTGACTTTTAGCGGCATCTAGTGGTGAGGTCGTGAATTGTTACTTCCTTCATTAATTACGTCAGTCAGTAGAACAGACTAACCTCCACCCACAAGAATACGCGAAAAAGGGGGCGTGGTCTTGTTGCTGTCCCACGTGGAGAAGAGGAAGTGTCGCGTGGAGAAGACGAGGAAGTGTTGCGTTTGAGTGTGTTTGTCGCCATGTCGTCGAGACGCTGTTATTTTCATCCCGGAGTCAAATCACCTTTGTTTGGCTTTCCCAGGGACGCTGTAGAGATCATTAAGCGCATATATCTCCCGTTAAGAGGCGTGACCTTTCCATGCAAGTTACGTGCGCTAAGCTGCTGTCGAATCACAACACAGGAACCGGGCCATGTGCGCTAAGCTGCTGTCAAATCACAACACAGGAACCGGGCCATGTGCGCTAAGCTGCTGTCAAATCACAACACAGGAACCGCTGGCACAATCAGAACTCGTTACGTATTTCTGAAGGAGGGACTTCATAGAACAAGGAAGTCATCAGCCGTTTTTAGGACAGTGAAAACAGCGGTGTACAGATAAGTAAATTGTGTGAAAAATACTGTGTTTCTTTACACGCAAAACATGAACACATGTTATATTGCACACTGTAAACACAATCAAAGCTTCAAAAAAACACGAAGAACGGGACCTTTAAGACATGTTATACTGCGCCCCATAAACACAACCAAGCCTAGAAAAAAAAACACGGAACCACCCCTTTAAACTATGAAAGATGGGAAGGAAGCAGATTACTTTAACTCACCTCAGCTGTACTTTTCTTTCTCTTCTTCTGTTTCTTCTCTGTTCTCTCTTCAGCAGCGTGTGTGTTTGTTTCTTCTTCCTGTGGCGCCACCGCATCTGATTCAGGAACAGCTTCAGAGTCCTGCAAATTCATAATGTCTATTAAAATATATATACACACAGCATTCAAATAAAATCATACATAATATATTAGCTCAATTCTCCCAGAGAACTAAATGGAGTAGAGTGCACTAGAAACTCTGAATGTTTATGTTATAATAAAGAGATGAATGCGTTTTAAAGCACAAGGATTCAGCCTCAACTCTCTTGACAGACATCTTTCCAAAACTTTGACAAACATTAGATTAGATTAAATAGCAAAGTGTTTCTCGTCACCTTGTGTTTCCTTTTCTTCTTCTTCTTCTTCTTCTTTGTTTGATCTTCCTGCTTGTGTGTGTCCTCCAGCTGCTCAGTGGTGTTTTCTACAGGAACACATACCTGGAAACATACGAGAGCAAATGCTTAAGAGTCAATGATTGGATCATCATTGCAGTGATTATGATGTTTCTAGCATGTTATACATTTAGCAACAGTTCTTCTAACCCTTAATGATGGAGTGTGTTTGTCTGGCTATCACCAGACCAAGCTGAATCTTTTAAGATTGAACATTGGTCTGGGGAGTCTGCTCTGTATTATTTTCTACTGCACAAGAGCCGCGATCAATGGGCATAGTTCAAATGACTCTGTACGCCATTGGATAGTCCTTCAACCAATCAGACCAATGTGCCGTCGATTCTTTCACTCACTTCAGACTTCTTTTTCTTCTTGCATCTATTCTCTTCTTGATCTCCGTTTAAGTGTGTACTTGTTTCAAGCCCCTTTAATTTCCAAAAAACAAATATAGTCATGAGTGTACAATATTAAATGCAGAGTAAGCTTCTTACAATAATTTAAACAATCATGTATACAAGCAAAATAGTCGTCCGCTACCTCAGCTTTCCTTTTCTTCTTCTTCTTCTTCTTCTTATGTTTGCGTAACTCAGTGTTTTCCTCGTGGGTGTTTGTGTCAGTATTATTCAGCTCCGAGATGTTTTCTGTATGTTGTTCACACACCTAAAGATTATGAACACCAAACAAATCTTCACTTATATGAATGATGAAAGACAATTAATCTTCTGGCCTCTGATCATAGCTCATTTAATATGTGGATCTTTCCATTATTACCTGACATTTGTTATTAGATCCACAGCCAAGTAGATCCAAGTATTATCATAAGCACACACCTCATCATCAGCCTCTCTCTTCTTCTTTTTCTTCTTCTTCTTGCCATTCATCTCCTCTTTTCTCTCATCTTGTACACATGTGATTTCATCTACGATGAGTTTGAGTTTCTTTTTCTTGAGAGAATCAGACGGAGGTACAAAAGCTTGACTCTTCGTCATGGCACCAGATCTGAGTGGAAAAGAACAGATTACAACATGGTTCACGTGACATACATTTATAATGATACCAAAAATATATGATTTCAAATAAATGCTGTTTACTTTTCTATTTGTCAAAGAAAGAATCCTGAATTTTTTTTATCACGGCTTCACAAAATTATTAAGCAGCACATCTGTTTTTTTTTTAAACATTGATAATAATCATAAATGTTTCTTAAGTGGCAAATCATCATATCAGAAATTATTTCTGAAGGTAATGATGCTGAAAATTCAGCTTTGATCACAGGAATACATTTCATTTTACAATACATTCAAGTTATTATAAATTATCATATTTCACATTATTATTGTTTATACTTTTGAACGGTGGTGTATATTATCCATATTAATCCAAACATATATCAAACTATAAGAAATGAGAATCATAAACAGCTTCTTAGATACACAAATAAGATATTGTTTTGACTCAAAGTACAATAAAATGATTATAATGCAGTTTATATCGCTGTCACATTGTAAGCATTTACGACTAAAACCTTACAAGTGTGAGTTAGTAAATGACGATTTAATCGTATTTGCGCTTTAAACCAGCCAACACACATAACCTAACTCACTCGTTGAGTAAGTTTATAATTGCGTTACATGTACTTACAAGCCAAACAAAAATATTCCAAGCTTCTTCAGATGCACGTGTGGACAGGAAGCGCCATGAAAACGGAATCAAGGCCACGTTTGATGACGTTGCTATGGTGATGCAAAATCTGCGTCTCTGATTGGTTGATGCGCAGAGCTCTGGGTAATGTAGTCCTTAAACTCTCTGTCGCTTAAACTTAGAAAACACTTTAAACGATTGTTTTTTTTATATAGTAGTTGTATTATGAATTGCAACCCTATAATATATTTGAAGTGATCAGATGAGCTATTCTCGTTAAAACGTCTAAAGATCAAAGCGGAACTATATTTCGGTTGATTGTAGTTTCCTCCCGGGCGGGATTCACCGAGGCGCTCGTTACATGACCTGAGAGCTGAGAGAGTTACGTCTGATATGAAGAAGCCCTCAAGATGTCAAAAGTCTGCTTTCGTTTGTCGGGATTTTCCTTAGGTCGCAATGTTTTTACAAGCCGAAGGCATGCGAATTTAAGGCAAGTGAATATTTTGTCCTTGTATAGATTGAGAAATAACCGTCATTCACCGTAATAGGGTTTATGATCTGCATTGGACATTAATGAAGACAAACCTTTAGTTAATGGAGACATTTTTGTTGATCATTGAAATGTATTTCTTGAACAGATTTATTTTCTTTCGTTAAACTCTCTTAAATGGATAGTTCATCCAAAAATGAAAATCAATCGTCATTCAATGGCTGTCTGGTTTCCAGAACATTCTTCAAAATATCTTCTTTTGTGTTCTAAAGACGAGAGAAACACATATGGGTGAATTAATGATGACAATGTTGGTTTTTGGGGTGATCTGTCCCTTTAAATTGTCGGCTGACCTTGGCTAGAATGATATCCCAAACAGTGGTTCATTGTTTTTGACAAAAACAAGCACTGGGTGTATTAATAATGTTTCTGTTATTCAAGCAGATCTTTAAAAGTAATGTTTTATTAAATGTGAATTGCTTTTCTACCTGTAGACCATGTGCCACAAGGATGCTGTGCATTACATCACAGCTTCATGCAAAGTCCAGAAAACCCCCAGATGATGAGGATGAAGTACCCAAACCCATCAAGTTCTCAACAAGCAAAGCCAGTCACCGAAGCTGGAATGTGGACCGTTCGCTGGGCAGCAGTTTCCAGCGTCCCTGGTGGAAAGTTCTACCCATCAGCCTCTTTGGAGTGGGCTTCCTCCTCTGGTGCGTGTTCAGGAAGGAGACCGAGATGGACGAGTCTCTGGAGAAAAACCTGTATGAACATTTGCCAGGACTGCTGTCCGATGAAGAACAGGAGGAAGTCGCTGTCAAAAACAAACCGTCATAGTGGCTTAAGAGACATTTTCCAATTGTGATATTTAATGCCTTCAGAAGTCAAATGCTTTCTTCAAATGGAGTCGGAAATCAGATTAGTTGAAATGTCGAACTGGCTGTCCAGAGACTCTGCTCTTGAAAGTGACTGCAGTGATTGTGATCTGTAGACGCAGGTATATATTGAAAACTCGGAGGCATTTAAGAATTGCAAGTATAATGGAGAAACTTCTGAATTGTAATTGTGTGACTGCTGCTTTACAAATATCATCAGGGAACCCATGATCAAACTCATTGAGAACAGGCCTTCATTAAGTTATACTTGATCTGTATAATAAACTGTATAAACTAATTTTACCAGTTGTTTTTTTATACTTCATAGGACTTTACCCCAGTTTCACAAAGACGTGTCACAGACGAAAATGCATGTTTGAGTGGTTTCAACTGAAAACTTGCACTGACATCTTCAAATATGTCACTGCCATCGTTCGGTCTCAAGATGCATGCCAGTGATTCTCTTCTAAATGCATGTTTATAAAAGCTACTTAAATGTCCTAATTGAACTAAGGCCTAATCCTGGTTTAAGTTAAGCCCTGTATGTGAAACCAGGCCAATCAATTTTAAACTAAAACATGACTTAAAACCCATTGAGGGCAATCGAAGAATAGCACTGTTTGCATTGACAACATATCCATGAGGGCTGTGCCATTTGCTCGGTCAACAAGGTAACATTTTCTGGACAGTATCAAGTCCTTAAGTAAACATTTTTTGAAGACCTTTGAGGACATTAGCATCTACGCAACCCCTCCTGTTCAAACCGCCCGCTACATGCAGGACTCGAACCCGGGTCTGCCGGGATGAGTCGGACGCTCTAACAAGGAGGCTATAGGATGCAAGCTTTAGCATCAGTTGCTAGAGCGTCTCGAGATCAGAGCTCCAACTCTAATCAAGCAGACCTGGAAAAACTAAAAAAAGGTTTTTAGTACTACTAGAACGGTGCAAATTATAAGTAGGGTTAGAGCTAAACTCTGCAGGACAGTGGCCCTCCAGAACCAAAGTTACCCATCCATGATCTAGATGGCTTGCAACTTTGATATGTGAAACAGAATTTAAGGCAAAAATGAGCAACAAAACATTGAGGTAGTGGAAAGTTTATTTACAACCAAATGGCCACAATAGAAGAGAAACCCAATATAATAACGATAGAAATAAAATGGACAGTCTAATTCATCATGAAGCATGCAGACTAGGCAGAGGTATATGAAAGTCTAAAATACAAACTTTAAAACCCTGAGGAGCTCCCGGAATGTTCTGACGCTGCCCCCCCCACTATCAACTTGAACCACAAGATACCCCATCCCCTACCGCAACTACCAAAAAATACAAAAAAATAAACTTAAACTACACAGGCATTTATAGTCAAGAGTGTAAGAACCCCAACGCCCCTCCCGCCCGACCCACCCGCACAACAAACCCCTCCCTCATATAATCCTCCACACACAAAAAAAAGGTGAGTAAATGGTAAAGTTTAAGCACGCTCTCCACGGATTCGACGGGCCAACTGGATGTCTTTGGGCATGATGGTGACACGTTTGGCGTGGATGGCGCACAAGTTGGTGTCCTCAAACAGACCCACCAGATATGCTTCACTTGCCTCCTACAATTCAGAGAGAAAACATTAGGAGCGCAAAAATAAATAAATAACTGAAGCATTAGGTCAGTGGTCCTCAAACAGGAGGCCACAAGAGTAATAAGCTAAAGTGACTAAAATCTAAATATTGCTAAGTATTTGGTTATTTTATCTACTTATGCCACATCTAACATTTTATTGGGTAGAAATTAAGAGTGGAGGGGACAGTCAAATGTTGTGGACAATGAGTTGAAGACATAAAGTTAATATTGAGTATAGATATACAAAAGCCACAACTAGAACACACCTGCAAGGCGCCAATGGCAGCGCTCTGGAAACGCAAGTCGGTCTTGAAATCCTGAGCAATCTCACGAACCAGACGCTGGAACGGAAGCTTGCGGATCAGCAACTCTGTGGACTTCTGGTACCGACGGATCTCACGAAGAGCCACAGTTCCTGGACTGGAGGGGAAAGGGAAGAAAAGTAATTCATTTAGTTGCTATTGGGACCAAATAAAATGCAAAGTACTATACACACACTACACTATATACACGTATTGCCTGTATAAAAAAAAAAAGTTGTGTCAGTGTCATGCTACAGTCAGTGTTGGGCAAGTTACTCTAAAAAGTAATGCAACTAGTAATTAATCAGTGATTACTTTACAAATTACTCCAAAAGCATTTAATTACTAAATACTTTCTAAATCCCTTATCAACGTCAACTAGTTAAGAGATTCAAGGATAGACATGAAATGACTTAATTCAAATAAATATAAAACTAAAATTCTTAACCCACCAAAGTATTATAAATGTGAGGATGCAAACATGCATTTTAAAGTTACTTTAAATTATGTTAATTCCACTATTGTATTGAGATTATATATATATATATACACAAAACACTACACAGTATTGCGTTCAATTACATCAGAAGTAACATTAAATTACAGAAAAAATAAATAGTGTTCCCTTCGCTTTCAAGGAAAAAGTAATTAAATTACAGTAAATTGTTACACCCAACACTGGTTACAGTGCAATTATACATTTAAGTACTGAGTAATATTAATAAACATTAAGGTTATGTAGGTTTAGGGTTTGGTTGCGGGCTAGTTGTATGTAATTATGCATAATTTACTGTTATTACTATGGTAAGTATGTAACAAGGACACTAAAATAAAGTCTCAGCAAAAAAAAAAAGTACACATGCATATACAAAAATGTATACATTACATATAAACAATGCATGAATGTATACTTTCATAGTTAAAAAGAACAACTGTATATAAATATATATTATATAAATGTAAATGCATGTAAAATAACTCATGTACACCTAATCCAAGCACACGTGCATATATAAACACCGCGTGTGTGTTCCTCACCGGTATCTGTGGGGCTTCTTGACTCCACCAGTAGACGGCGCACTCTTCCTGGCCGCTTTGGTGGCCAGCTGCTTCCTGGGGGCTTTACCACCAGTGGATTTACGGGCAGTCTGTTTGGTACGTGCCATGGCACTTTATTGAAGCGGTCTAAACAGAGACAAGAGCCGATAAGAGCAAGAACCGCCGCCGCGGGGAACTCCGCATGCAATGACGTAATCAACAACACAACAACACTCTCGGTCCCGCCCATAATAATAAAGTCATGCTGTAACGCACTTAATATTTAGGAAAAGGCCACAGCAAATTAGCATTATAGGAGCTATTAGTGAAGAACTAGCTGGCGCCATTTTAGAAAATCAAAAACGTTAATTTACCTTAAAGTACACTGGCAAAAAAAAAGTATAATTTTATAAACATAAGGTTATGAATTAATGTAAATGCAGTGTTACTTGGATAAATAAGCAAGTAGAAACCGTGGTGTGCCGAAACAATAAGCTGAACTCCCAGTAGGACACTAGGTCACACACACACACACACACACACATAACCGAGTCCCATTCAACACATTGCCTGAAGGCAAAAATCTTCAACGGTAGTCGGTTTCATTCACCCATTCAGCAACTAGTACTACAAAATACGCCATGTCCGCTTCAATTATGGCGAAACCGGTGAGAAACAACCGGCAAATTGAAATAAAGAAGCGCTGATTTACACAGTAGTGAAGTCCACCATCTCAGGGTGAGACACAGACACGTTTCTGCCTTTATGTGTAACATGGCGCCCAAGAACACCAATTATAGCCCTTTCTTTGTCTACACCGACAATTCAGCAACTCAACATTAAAGTGTTCAAAAGAAAAACGACACTTGTTGTTGGATTACACACTAAAAACGCGTATCTAAGGTCAAACACATCTAAATAACTTTTAATAAAGCTCAAGTAAATGTAAACTCACGCTCGTTAGCTTAGCTTGTTGCTACCGCGACAAAAAGGAGCCAAAACCGCCGTTTGCGAATTCAAACGGCGAAAACAGACTCAACGGTTTACGTGTTCTAAAATATTTCCCACATACGATCTTTAATATGTTAAATACAAGATACGATCGGTATTTGTTACTTTAAGACCGAACATTAACGATACTTACGATTTTTTGTTTCGGTTAATCCGTCAAACCCAAAACAAGGAACGTCGGTCAGGCGCAGAGCGAGTTGCCCTATATTTATACAGCCTGTGACGTCCGTGCGCGCGCTAAGCCACGCCTACGTCGCCTCTCATTGGCTGGAGGAGCGAGGGGGAGAATTTACCGTTCTTTAGTATTTTATTTATAATAGATAAAACGCGGTTTTGAAAGCCATTTTCGTTCTGTTTCTGCAGATGAATCAGATCGTTTAAACGGTTAACGGTTTTCAAATGGCTTCATGGCAGTTTTATCAACAATCGTCGTGAAACATCGGTGTTAGATGCTTTTAAAAAGCTTTCTAGTCCTGTTGGTGTTGATTACATAACCATCGTGTAAGAACAACCGCCACTCATGGTTCCTTGTAATACAACTAATACAAAATATATGAAACAAATTATTACAACAATCGTTGCCACGTTCTTTTGAGATCCACTACTTTTAAATGCAGTCTTTGTGTGTTACCGATGCTTATGGAGGGTAAATTATATAATTCTGCAGTAGGAACCTCTAGAATAGCACATTTGTTACCGGCGGAACCCTTTGATGGGTGCACACACATATGGGATATCAACACATGAGTAGTAAAAAATTGTAAATACGTTTAAAAATCAGAAGTAGTTAAATAACTCTGTCACATGTATGTTTTCCGTAAGTGCTGCACACTTGATAGGTGATAGTTTGTGTACAGACTGCGAGTGTATTTGGTTTTCAGAAGATTAAACCTCCAGCTATGACAGAGGAATCAACTGGAACGGGTAAGAAATAAAGCATTTGAATATACGTGGAATTTGGCAGACTTTTATATTTAGTTGAACTGTATGGCTTAGTAGCATCCAGATAAATGCTTTCAATGTGTGTATTCTTTCCAGGAATGCTGGGAAATGAGAAAAGCACGGATGGCAAGAGTGGAGAGGAAGAGACTGACACAGTGCTGCACCCCAAAACAGCAGACCAAAGCTCTGAGGCTCCTGATAATGCTACAAAACACAAGAAGAAGAAGAAGAAGAAGAAGAAAGCAGGTGATGGGAAAGACAGTCAGCAGAAAGGGCTAAGAAGCACAGCTGAGGAAACATCTAAACAAGAGACCACAGAATTAGTAAGCATACACACTTGAGTGCTTTTACAATTCAGCATGCACACAATCATTTTCATTATTAGGAATCATCAATTATAGCAAATAAGAAAAATGTACATGATATTTACATATACTTCATATAGTATACATTACTGATCATTGTGTTTGCATGTATAAGCTGTGGCAAAGATTAATAAGTAAGTTGACTTTATTACTGTTAGACTCCTGATGAGCAGCTGAACCGAGAGCTGGACTGGTGTATCGAACAGCTCCAGCTGGGCCTGAGAACTCAAAAAACCTCCAGCAAACAAAGTGAGTGTGTGTCTGACAACACTACAAATACAACATCTAACATATATATATATATATATATATATATATATAGTTTAGGGATGCACCGATATGAACATTACATTTTGGCCGACACAGATAACCGATAATTCTTTATATTTGAAAGGTGATAACCCATATATTAGGCGATAAACCTAAATACAAAATTGTATATAATTTTGGGGAGCCTGATTACAAAAACAAAAGTCTCACCATTAAAAGCAATGTCCAGGCACATAATTACAATGTTCATATTATAATTTTATGTAGCCTATATGACAGATTTTTGTTGCACTTAACTGTATTTTTGAAGTGATTTCAACCATATTTCAAGCGATTTAAAACCATCATGGCGAACAGTGCGCATTTGAAGTGTCTCACCTGAAGGAAATAAACCATTGTATTAGAGATGTTCCGATACCATTTTTCCTTTCCCGATACCGATTCCGATACCTGGGTGTGTATCTGTATATACAGCTGTATACACTACTAGCCCTGTATGAATTGCTAGAATTATTTTATGGTGTGCTTCAGACTTATCCCTTACATGAACATGAACATGAACAAATACATGGTGAACTACTGTATTTATTACAGTATTTTTTTATCTGACATGAATTTGACAGTAATATTATTTATTTTTCTTAAGCAAAATAGAACTTCAAATGCAGCCACAAATCTGTATATATATATATATATATATATATATATATATAAATCAGAAAATAATCTCTACAACAAAACAAGTGAAAAATAAGCAACCATCTAGGAATTATTATAATTAGTAGAGACGTATTATTATTACATAGAGACGCAGCTAAATCTACTGTACAGTAGCCTAATATATTCTCTCAATTTAAAATGTTTTAAACCAAACTTTTATTTTGACGGGTTGCCATAAAGATATTTCACTGTCTGTGTTCCTTATGTGACAGTTTTCCCAAATGAAACGGTAAATTCTCATGAAGTGACAGTTTATGCGTTCGTGTCCTCATATAGTGACCCTAGACTGTGAATATGGATGTAGAGAAACTGGGGGAGGTTGCCGCTTGATAGTGACACACGGCAGAGATTACAAAGACAGCGAGCGAGTGTCACGCGCGTGTGTGTGTGCGCGCGGGCGCCCGCCATCCACACAGAGACGAAATACTGCTAAACAGCGGACATAGGCTACTGCTAACGCGTTTTCATTTCTTCTTCGCTGCTCTAAAGAGTGGTTCCTTGTGGCAAAACAGCACAACTTCCTGTGTTTGCAATGCATTCGGAGCACCGAAGAAGAACCGTGCAGTGGTTAGGCAAAGCTCGCGGTCATAACTAGGTCTTGTTTAAGAAAATGGTATCGGATCGGTACATGGGTTCAATACTCGCCGATACCGATGCCAGAATTTTTTGTGGTATCGGTGATATTTCCGATACTAGTATCGGAATCTGAACAACTCTACATTATATATACCGGCCAAATCTTCTCATCAGGCTAAAATGATAACATTAAAAATGAACATGCAGTATATCGGCCAATACCGATATGGTGGCCGATATATAGTGCATCTCTAATACAGTTTACACTAACTCTGGACAAAAAACTGGACATCTCTCTATACATATGCTGCGTTCATGCCATGACGTTATTAACGTAATTTCAAAATTACAACATGCGACGATCTACTCTGAGCTTTTCACATCGTCAAACTCGGAATTATACCTACCTATGGCACCTCCATCAACGACGTAAATGAATCCACAGTGGTCACGTGGTACAAGTAGGAGCTCAAATTCAAAATCCCATCCTATGCCAGGTACACTTTTTGGGCGATTTTGGGCTGTCCCAGATGAAAGATGACCAATCATGGCGATTTCTGTGGTCATGGCTTCTAAACAGTGGTCCTACTTACGACCGAAGATAGCCTGCGATTATTTTCTGACAGTGTCATAAATTTAGCACGATCGTCTCACGGTGTGTTTGCTGCTACATACGTCTACTAGCCAATAAAAATGCAACATGAAATGGTGTATTGATCAATGCGACATGCCACTAAAACTTCAAACTACTTTCCTCAAGCTCCATTTGCAAAATTGCCAAGTTGATCTCTTTTCCCTAGCCATGACCAGTTGATCTCTTTTCCCTAGCCATATTCTCCTCTTTCACTTCCTCCTTTTTTTTCAGCACACATTAAAACCACAATTGCCAAAGTGCGACTCATCTCGCTCTATTTGTTAAATCACACTTTGGGAGATGTAGTTTTTATGTGTGCTGGAAAAAAAGAGGACGGGAAACATCCTGAGGTAAGCAGTTTTAAGCTATAGCACCATGTCGCATTTTCATTGGCTGGTCAGTAGACGTAGGTCGTAGCAGCAAACACACTGTGAGATGATCGTGCTAAATTTATGACACTGTCAGAAAATTGTCGCAGGCTATCTTTGGTCGCAAGACCGTGACAACGGGCATCTTTAAACCTCTCTCATTGTACGACATTAGGAGCCATGATCACAGAAATCGGCACGATTGTTTCACGATAGCAATCTTTCATCTGGGACAGCCGAAAATCATGCAGTGTGTCCCAGGCTGTACAGTGGGATTTATAATGATCTTATAGGATTGCTGAAATCGCACGGTCTGTAGCAGGCACGATAAGTTGTAATTAGGAGCTCTACGAGAATCTAAACCCTTTTTGCGAGTTGAAATCTCATAATTATGGTAGTTACAGCATGGCGTGAACGCAACTATGTGTCTCCGTTTAGGGGAAGAAGCAAGTCGTGCTCTGAAGACTTTACGGAGCTCCAAAGCTCCCTTGGTGAAGAAGAGGCAGGTAATGCGAGCCATCTCAGGAGACTACAGGAAGAAGATGGAAGAGGAAAGAGCCAGACAGTTCAAACTCATACAGTCAGGTAAGGCGACGACACAAATTTGCATATTATATATTTATACCTTTTTTTTGGTGTGTGTGATAGACAACAGGGGTTTTCAATCTTTTACATGCCACAAATATCCTTGAGTGAGGGACCCAGATTTTCATGTATAATATCCCAAATGATATGTAAAAAAAGAAAAGATTTTTTGCAAATGTTTTTAATTTCTATTATTTTTCATTATTCTGTTATTTTTCTGTTCACGATAGTCCTGTGTTATGTATTATTTATTTATTTATTTAAATAATTTATTTCACCATTTACTTATATATTTGAACAGGGCTGCAAACTCATGTAATTGACCCTGCTCTCACGCTCATTTTCTCACGGTGTAAAATACACATCGAGGAGCAAAGAGGACACTGACAACTCGCTGATAGAGAAGACAGAGCAGTTTACTTTTGATAGTCTTAGCTTTCAATTTTAGTACGAAATTCAAACAATAAATGAGCTCTTTAATGTGGCGTGAGAGATGGCTGTAGCGCCCCAGTTCAAGCGGCATCTCGTCCTCTTTACTGTAGTTATAGCACAAAATAAAACATGAATGAACATCAGAAGGTATGCTGACAGAAACAGTACAACTCATTGAAATGTATCATGTCTCATATAATCAGTGTTTCAACAGCGGTAAGAGACGTCAATAAAACGGCTTGTAAACAATGTAACGTAACTTGACATTTACCTCAGGAAAAGCCACTCATACCCCTTTTCCACCAAAGCAGAGCCAGAGCTAGATTGGAGCCAGAGCCTAGTTCCAAATCGGTTCTTTGTGTTTCCACACCCAAAGCTCCAGCTCCGAGCCAGGAAAAGTGGTTCTTAAGTAGCACCAAAACATTGCTGGGCTAGAACAGGGCTAGAAGTAAGAACCGATTACGTCAGGCGCTGGGGGCGGGGTCAACAAGACCAACACAGACTTGAGATCCGCCATTGTTGAAATAGCAGCTAATGGAGCTAACAGCTGCTGCTCGTTTGTAATCTCCGTCTATACAAATTACGGCGAACTGCATGAATGCGTTGGATTCGCTGTGTTTTCGTTGTGTTTTGATGCCGATGTAGGATCGTAAAGCCATGTGAATCAATAGTAACGCAACATTTGCAGTGTTGATGGAAGGCTTGTTGGCAGCGGTGCTGTGCAGAGACCGATCGGCGTATGATAACGAGTCCAGCGAGAGCATATGACTCCGTATGCTTTTGATTCACTCATGCGTTTTTTTAAATATTATACGTGGATCGGTCTGCGCAGCGCCGATGCATCTCAAACAAGCCTGGTGTGTGTGTGTTTCCCGCTAGCGTTGCTGAGAAAGATGAGACGTATACAGTGACGTAAGACCTGGCTCTGTTGTGGCTCTCTAGCCTGTGGAAACGCAAACGGTTCTTAGCAGGCTCCTCAGTTGAACCAACTATGAACTGGGACTAGCTCTGGCTCCGATCTAGCTCTAGCACTGCCTTGGTGGAAAAGGGGTATCAGTGCCCATAGTATGTGCAAAGATAAGATAGAAAAATTAAAATTAGAGGAGCATTTTGCAACAAAGAAAAACGCACTATTACATTAACTATCACTAAAAGGTTGTAGCGTTGTTGTTATAAAAACTATTGTATACAAATCTGTTGTTAATTTGATCTTTTAAAGGGATAGTTCACCCAAAAATGAATGTACTCACCCTTATGTTGTTCCAAACCTTCTGCTGAACACAAAAGAAGATATTTTAAAGGATGTTGAAAATCAAAGTGTTGGTATTTTTTTTTCCTACTATAGAAGTCAATGACTGCCGTCAACTGTTTCATTACCAACCTTCTTCAAAATATCTTCTTTTGTGTTCAGCAAAAGACAGAAACTCATACAGGTTGAGTGAATGATGACAAAGTTTTCATTTTTGGGCGAACCGTCCCTTTAAATAATAATGTACAGCTGACATGGTGTAGGGTAGGCTACATAGTTTACTACTGCATTAGTTCAGAGAGATTAATTTTCTTGAGAAAAAAATGACATGTACCGAAATTAATCCAATTGAAATTGAGATCGGAATCAAATAAAAAACGTATCAATCTAATTGAAGCAGATTGTGAAATGTGTGTCTCACCATAAGCTGAACTCAAAGTTGGCAGCCCTGCTTCAATTATTTTTTCTTTATTTTAATCATAATTTTAATATTTTTTTCACATTTAATGTAGTTTTTTATTTAGATAATTATATATATTTTTTTTACAATTAATTTCGTTCCCCCCTAAATTTATTCACTGACCCCTTGCCCTCCCTGCATTATAATATCCTGACAGTTTCATATAAATTGCTCTCTCTGTCTCCATAGCGATGACCTCCGCCCAGGTCACCAGTGTCTCCCAGTGCAAACCAGTGTTTCACCGGAGAGCTGAGAGGAACACACAACCCACAGACAAAACAGACCAATCTCAAGAGACGCACACTCTGCAAGGGCCTCGGGAGACAAATGAACACAATGAGACTGATGACGACACAAAACCTTTTGTTTTCACTAAAACACATGAAGAGTTTTGCTTCAACTTTAATTTGTGACTGTGCACATTTATATCAACCAGCAGGATTTGTGCCTTAAGTAGACATACTTCTGTTGCATAATTTTGCTTTCTTTATGCATTTCATTAAGAATACAATATTGCTAATCATATTTGCCATTGAAAAAACAATTAAGGAAAAAATACAATAAAAAAAGAAAATACTACCAAAGCGTTGCTCACTTTGTGTGAACATTTTAATGTAATATATGTATTATATATATATATATATACCGTATATAATTTATAATATGTATCTTTTTTCTTTAACAAATACTGTTATTTCGGTGGCAGCGTGTTGACGATGTAGATGCTATGGCAACGTATTTAAAAGCCTTGCATGTCAGCTTATTTCTCAAATAATTTAAGCGCGTTATTTCACCTCAAGTCAACGCTTTTCCTGAAAACAAACATTTAATTGTATGTGTAAAAATTCCTGTGCCGTTTATCAACAAACGTGTTGCTGTTTGAAGTCGTCAGGCACGTAAAATATTATAGATGAAGCAGAGGCTCGTGGGATATGTAGTCCTACATTGCGCACTTGCCGTTCATACTATATCATGGGAAACATACCAAAGACTACAACTCCCTGTGTGCTCCCAACGACATATTCAACAACACTCCCCGGTTGGAACACAAAACTTCCTTTTAGTTGCCGCTGCTGTTGCGAAAACTTTGAATAGCAAAGTTTTAATTATTTCAAGGTTTGTACGCTTTTAGTTGTCGGGTGTTTTAATTAGTTGCTGGGTTATGCGTTTATGGCATTAACTGTTGTTTAAAAAAAGTTGTCATTTCCATATTTATAACTTTTGTAACTAACTTTCAGCATCATAATCTTGTCATAAACATAAGATGAGTAACGTTATGTATGCGAGTATGAGATAGCGTGTGTTTTTGATGCATGCATAATAGCCCTTTAAATGTCTGACACCAGATAACGGAATATTATTTCACTGCAAATAATTTGGAGAAAGATGAAATGCATAATAACATGTACACATACTATAAATATCAAAGCTCGTTTGCAGGGGAGGATGTCTGAGCTGAGCGACGAGGCCAGCAGTGAGTCGGATCAGTTAGGCGCGAGTCTGTCCGTGTGGCTCGCGGGCGGGGGAGATGCTCTGATCGGCCCGGAGGAGCTGAACGTGCCGCTGGACCTGCACACCGCCTGCTCTATCGGACAGTATGACGTGGTGGCCGAATGCATCCGCAGGTAATGCGTTTGCTGTTCATGCATGTTACCCTGCTAACCGTTTTTGTCCAGTGTGCTTGAAGAAATAGATTTTAAAGAAATAGTTCTGTGAACGTTAGCTTTTGGTTGTAAAAAAAAAAAAAAAAAATTAATACTAACAAACAATAATGTTAATACTAACCATTCCGAATCTATACAGTGCTCACAAATAATGCATAATAGATCAAAGCACGTTATCATGTTTCAAAATGAAATACAAATTGACAATTCTTTTTTTTATTGAATATTGCGGGATTTATTATAAATTATTTATCCGTGCACATCATTATTCTTTTTCAAATTCATGCCCTCATTATCTTTAATCAAAATCCCTCTTGGAGTGACATCTCTTCTCTGATGTGTTTACTGGCGGGAGGGAGGAGCAACCTGTCACTCACATGTGATCGACCAATAGCAAACCATAACCATTCAGTCAATTCCCCAAGGACAAAACCAAGCCCTTATTTCTCATTCAAGAAGTCTTTTCACTCGGATATAGGTCACAATAGGGAGGGAAATACTATATTTCAGCTTCTGTTTCATGGGGACTTTAATCAAAATAGATTTTAAAGAAACAGTTTTGGTTTGTTAGAACTGCTTTGGTTGTAAAATAGGGTTTCTGTGGGTCTTATTTCATTTTTATAATATTTTTTAATGCAATTTTTTTATGTTTAAATGGCTAGATTTTATCAATAAATAATATAATTTAATCACATTCTTCACCTTCTTTAAACATTTCACGCATAACTGTTAATTCAGCTCAGAATATCTCACATTGGTTGTCTCTGCTGACCTCTTGTGGAAAAAAAATATATAACATGATATTTCATAACTCTTGCCACTAGATGGCCTTATAGCTCTATATGGAGCACATGAGCTGTTCCGCTGGGTCCTAAAGTCAGCTCTCGAGTTCATCTCTTCAGTAAGGATTCAGATACACATTACACATTATAAAATAATTTTGTTGGCAAAGTTTACTTCTAATTTTGTGCTTCTTCTATGTTTTTTTTTATGTGAAGCATTCCATTCATTCCTAATGGGGTCAAATTGACCCGCAAGGACCTGATTTGTTACTTTTTTTATTTCAACCACATAAACTTATCGGATCCAGTAAAAAATGTTGTGTATTAATGGTTCAAGTGCGACAAAAGTCCTAAGGTCCACTCAATTTGTAAAAAATAAATAAAAAATTTGGGTCAAAATAACCCAAGGAACATTTTCACTTCTTATTAGATGAAGTCAAAAAAAGACTATACTTCGTCATTTACTTGAGAAGCAAATGTAAAATGAAGTCTTGAAAATAACAAATATCTGTCAATGAGTTATGAAAATGCCCCTTTGAATTAAGTAGATTTTTCTGAGCCCATTTGGCAGATATTTGTTCTTGTTTTAATCATAAACACTTCATTTTGGTCAGTTATGCAAAAAAACATGACTTCATATTTTGTCTTTTTGTACTTTCAGTGCAACTTAAGTTTAAGAATCTTTAGACATTTGCACTGGAAAACAAACTGGAAGACAAACTTAATAAGCCCTGATAAGGTTTTCGTGGTACTTGGTGACTCATTTACCAAATCTCCCCTTTTTCTGATCTAAATGTGAATTCAGGGGAGAGGTGGATTTGGATGGGAAGAACATCGGTGGTTGGACTCCTCTGATGTACGCTGCGTATATCGGTCACGATAGCATCACTAACCTTCTGCTGGAGGCGGGCGTCAGTGTCAACACCACCACGTCTAAAGGACTCACGCCCCTGATACTCGCCGCCAGCTGTGGTAACGAGAGCATCGCCTACTTCCTGCTGCAGGTGAGACTCATGTTAAAGGAACACGCCAACTTTTTGGGACTTTGGCTTATTAACTGTATTCCCAGAGTTAGATAAGTCCATACATACCATTCTCATCTCCGTGCATGCCATAACTGACGCACCCCCCGCTAGCCTAGCTTAGCACAAAGACTGGAGGTAAATGGCTCCAGCTAGCCTACTGCTCAATAAGTGACAAAATAACACCAACATTTTCCTATTTACATGTTGTGATGTGTATAGTCACAGCGTGTACAAATAACAAGGTTACATGAGACACAGCCATATTATAAAGTCAAGTCAAGTCAACTTTTTCAATGTAGATTGTTTCAAAGCAGCTTTACAGTGTTAAACAGGAAAATAATGCAGCATAATTTTATTAAGCTGTATAGCCATTTGATGTCATCAGTTAATTTCAATTTCCATACGGTGACAGTGTGGGCTTTAGATCAATAATTAGATCAGTAATTTAGTTTATATGGTTAATTTAGTTTATTAATTAGATTTATTTCGATGTTTAGTTGAAAAATGTAGTGTCCCCAACTGAGCACGCCAAGCCAGAGGCAACAGTGGCAAGGAAACCAAAACCCCATCAGGTGACCTAATGGAGAAAAATAAACCTTGGGAGAAACCAGGCTCAGTCGGGGTGCCAGTTCTCCTCTGGCCAATTAACAAACAGTGTATTATTATTATTATTCTGGCAGCTTTACAGGTCAGAGGTCATAATAGATCAGAATATTCGAAGGACCGGAGGCAACACGCTGGAGACGGGTTTATTGAGGATGATGTTGATTAAATTATTATTAAAGTGCAATATTCGAATGATCAGGGGCAACACGCTGGAGACGGGTTTATTGCGGATGACATATCAATTTAAGTATTATTTAATTGTAATATTTGAATATTAAACGTAGACATACTGGGGACTATATACTCAGAAGGCGCAGCACTTACTCTACTTCTGCGGAGTGATTCGTTTGCAGCACCTGAGAAGCAGCGTTGTTACTTTCGTCAACAAAACCAGCGACTAGGTAGCTGTTTTTGCACAATAAACCCACAGACCAAAATTAAAACTGCCCATCTCCCCTCCAATTCATTGACAAGGTAAATGCTACAGTCCAGAGAATTACCTCTAGCACCGCTCATTTGTTACTTTGACAGAGCGTTACATTATTTTCCTGTTTAACACTGTGAAGCTGCTTTGAAACAATCTGCATTGTTAAAAGCGCTATATAAATAAAGTTGACTTGACTTGACAATACTATGGCGTCGCAGCATCTCAAATGTTGGTTTGGTGGCCTGAGAGCACGGGAACAAGTAGTGACCACCCTATTCATGTAATAGTGTCACTAACGTTACATTAGATCTAGCTAATGGCACTGTTACAGTAGGCTAGTCATCTAAAAACATAACGGAACACTTACCGCAGCCGCGGGTGATCCGCGTCTGTACTATCGATGGGATGGCCGTATCCTTCAGCACACATTTCATTTGTCCGTGTGGCAAATTTCCTAGTCGTCCTCTGTGAAATGTTCAGAGCAAATGATATGGTGCTTGATGATGGCTACAGGTGTGTTTGGATCTATATCCAGAGCAAGTAGTCATCGATTCATGAGGTCAGCGTTTTGGATTGGAATTCTATGAAATATCATTGTATTACCTGGTCTCCCCTGTTATTGTCGAGTGGTTCTTTACAATACAGTGAACACCCATGATTGTAAACTCTAGTAATTGCTGACTCTATTACTCCAACTCTGAGTGAACTCTCTCCTCTTCACCGCGGGGCTTCTCAGGTGCTGCGAGCAAATCACTCCCCAGAAGTAGAGCAGTGCTGCGCCTTCTGAGAATATAGTCCCCAGTGTGTATACGTTTATAAGATGGCTGTGTCTCATGTAACCTTGTTATTTGTACACGCTGTGACTATACACATCACAACATGTAAATAGGAAAATGTTGGTGTTATTTTGTCATTTATTGAGCAGTAGGCTAGCTGGAGCCATTTACCTCCAGTCTTTGTGCTAAGCTAGGCTAGTGGGGGGTGCGTCAGACAGAGTTATGGCACGCACAGAGACGAGAATGGTATGTATGGACTTATTAACTCTGGGGAATACAGTTAATAAGCCAAAGTCCCAAAAAGTTGGCGTGTTCCTTTAAAGGGTTAGTTCACCCAAAAATGAAAATCCTGTCATTAATATCTTACCCTCATGTCGTTCGACACCCGTAAGACCTCTGTTCATCTTCGGAACACAAATGAAGATATTTTAGTTGAATCCGATGGCTCATTCATTGGCACAATGCACTGTACACGCTCAAGACCCATAAAAGGTACTAAAGACGTCGTTACAAAGTCCATCTCACTGCAGTGGTTCTACAATAACTTTATGAAGCGACGAGAATAGTTTTTGTGCGCAAAAAAAACCTAAATAACGACTTATATAGTGATGACCGATTTCAAAACACAGCATCATGAAGCTTCGAAGCGTTATGAATCAGTGAGTCGATGCAGCGGTTTGGATCGCCAAAGTCACGTGATTTCAGCAGTTTGGCGGTTTGACACACGATCCGAATCATGATTCGACTCGCTGATTCATAACGCTTCGAAGCTTCATGATGCCGTGTTTTGAAATCGGTCATCACTATATAAGATGTTATTTAGGGGGTTTTTTTTGCACAAAAACTATTATCGAGCCATTCTCGAGCCACGAGGCCTTTCTGAGCCATCGGATTTCAACTAAAATATCTTCATTTGTGTTCCGAAGATGAGCGGAGGTCTTACGGGTGTCGAACGACATGAGGGTAAGATGTAAGATATTAATGACAGAATTTTCATTTTTGGGTGAACTAACCCTTTAAGAATTTGTTAACAGTGACAGAAAAGTTATTTGAATCATTTAGTTTCTTTCTCAAAAGACTACAAAACTGGATGAAACGTTCTCTCTGTACAGCAAGGAGCGCAGCTTGAATGTAAGGATGTACGCGGGTGGACGGCTTTGTTGCACAGCACGGCTACTGGACATCAGCAGATGGTCAAATTCTTATTAGAGCATCACGCCAATGCAAATGTCAAGTGAGTAACATTCGCATTCATTAAAGGTCCCGTTCTTCGTGTTTGTTTGAAGCTTTGATTGTGTTTACAGTGTGCAATATAACATGTGTTCATGTTTCGCGTGTAAAAAAACACAGTATTTTTCACACAATTTACTCATCTGTACACCGCTGTTTTCACTGTCCTAAAAACGGCTGATGAGTTCCTTTATTCTATGAAGTCCCTCCTTCAGAAATACGTAACGAGTTCTGATTGTGCCAGCGGTTCCCGTGTTGTGATTTGACAGCAGCTTAGCGAACGTGGCACGGTTCCTGTGTTGTGATTCGACAGCATCTTAGCGCACGGAACTTGCACGGAAAGGTCACGCCTCTTAACGGGAGATATATGCGCGCTTAATGATCTCTACAGCGTCCCTGGGAAAGCCAAACAAAGGTGATTTGACTCCGGGATGAAAATAACAGCGTCTCGACGACATGGCGACAAACACACTCAAACGCAACAATTCCTTTTCTCCACGCGACACTTCCTCTTCTCCACGTGGGACAGCAACAAGACCACGCCCCCTTTTTCCGCGGATTCTTGTGGGCGGAGGTTAG
The DNA here is from genome assembly GCA_023566225.1 of Romanogobio albipinnatus. Classification (NCBI taxonomy): domain Eukaryota; kingdom Metazoa; phylum Chordata; class Actinopteri; order Cypriniformes; family Gobionidae; genus Romanogobio; species Romanogobio albipinnatus. The sequence goes on along the minus strand of CM042260.1, from coordinate 38,467,429 downwards.
TCTGTTCTACTGTTCTACTGATGTAATTAATGAAGGAAGTACCAGGATGTAGTCCAAGCCGGCCGTTCGCTGTAGGCTTTGAAAGGGAACTTCTGTTAAATAAAATATCTCGCTTGGCATTGAACTTTGAGCTTTATAATTTTACAGGTATTATTTATGCTCTAACAGCAACATTACACACTAACTAAAGTTTGAACAATGGGATGACGAAGAACGGGACCTTTAATACAAACCTACAAGCACATATTCTTCATTAGGTGTTCAGAATAGCAGACAATACTGTTTTTGCAGGATGTATACTTTGCACAATATGCACATTTTCTGTATGCATGGGACATTTGAAAATCCCACAATGCAGTGTGCCCTAGACATTGAATTTCCAGTCCCGATATGATGAATAAATTGAAGGTGATATCATCAGTATGGAGTGGTGATTATAAAAGTTTGGAATAATTAAGATTTGTGTTAAAAGAAGTCTCTTCTGCTCACCAAGGCTGCATTTATTTGATCAGAAATACAGTAAAAACAGTGAAATATTATTACAATTTAAAATATCTGTTTTCTATATGAAAATACTTCACATTTACATTTATGCATTTAGCAGACGCTTTTATTCAAAGCCACATACAACTTGGGAGTACAGGAAGCGATTGGTCATGAAGAGTCGAGTAAGCGCAACAAGTGCCTGAAATACAGCACAGGCTAGAGTAGGGAGTGAAAAAAGGGGAACAAAGAGGAAAGGAAAGTTGTTGTTTTTTTTAATTAAAAAAAAAAAATTCTATGAGGTTAAGTGCTCACGGAAGAGCTGAGTTTTTAGTTGACTTTTGAATGTTGTCAATGATTCTGCGTTTTGGATGGCGGTGGGAAGATCATTCCACCAGCTGGGAACGTTGAATGAAAATGTTCTGGAAAGGAATTTTTTGCCTCTCTGTGATGGTACCACAAGCCGTCGCTCCTTTGCTGAGCGAAGGTTTCTGGTGGGGGTGTGGATTTGTAGAATCGAGTCAAAGTATGCAGGAGCTAGGGCTGGGCAAAAAATCGATTTAATCGATTTATCGATTTTGTAGTGTAAAACGATTTTTATTTTGCAAACTCGAGTTTTTTGCCACAATAGTTTTTTCTGACTTTTCCGCGTTTCGTCCTTGTGCGTTACCATAGCGCGATATGAGCCAGCCCCCGCCCCGCGTAACCATAGATACTAAAAGAAGTGCGTAACACAGTCAAAACAACATGGCAGCGTGTAGTACTAGCAGAGAACTACTTCCTTTGGAACTGGTTTGGTTTTGATGCAGCAGACAAAACACAGACGAAGCCTTGCTACTGTTTAATTTAAGCTACTGTGAAGTTGTTGCACTTTTGCTTAAACCTGGGTTAAAGCTTGCAATTGTTGAATGACAGAGCCTCATTTACTTTTTGTTTTGGGATTCTACGCATTTTAACTCTTGAGGACAATCATAGCAATAAAGTTGCACTTTTGACACTATATCTGACGTCTGCAGTCATTTTTTAAGTGCATTGAAAAAAAAAATCGAAAATCAAATCGAAACTCGAATTTTTCTTTAAAAATCGAAGATTTTTTTTTTAGGCAAAATCGCCCAGCCCTAGCAGGAGCTAAGCGCGAATATATTGTAAAATGTAATTTATTCCTGTGATCAAAGCTGAATTTTCAGCATCATTACTCCAGTCTTCAGTGTCACATGATCCTTCAGAAATCATTCTGATATGATGATGTCCCCAGCTCCACCTGTACAGATTTGCTATGGGTAATTAAAGGTGCAGTGTGTAGTATTTATGAGGATCTATTGATAGAAATGCAATATAATATACATAACTATGTTTTCAGTGGAGTATAAAGCTGAACTATTGAAATGAACCGTTATGTTTTTATTATCTTAGACTGAGCCATTTCTATCTACACACACCGCGGGTCCCCTTACAGTGAAGCTGCCATTTTGTGCCGTCATATTTCTACAGTGGCCCTAAATGGACAAACTGCTCTACAGAGCGCTAGTCACTCTCTGCTCTCTCCGACGACGTCATTTTTGTCCTGTGTCGGCCACCGTAGCTTCTCTATTTGCTTCGAAAGGGAGGGGTGAGCAGTGGGCGGTTGCAATTCAGAACCTCACCACTAGATGCTGCTAAAATGTACACACTGCACCTCTAATGTACACTATTTTGTGAAGTAGCAGCATGTCTTACTTGCTCACAGCAGCGTGTCGTGTATGTATTGGCGGTAGCAAGTCCCATACCTGCTCTGAAGCAGCAGCAGCGTAGCAGATCTGTCCCGTCAAGACCAGACTTATCAACATTGTCATATCCATTAACATTTCAAACTTGACAATTACAGTTCATACATTAACAATACATAACTCTCAGTGAACATGTGTCCTTTTGAGAGCCATTCAATCTTTGACCTCTGTCCTCACAGAGAGCCGCTGTCCGGATTCACACCGCTCATGGAAGCCGCAGCGTCCGGACATGAAATCATCGTTCAGTACTTCCTCAGTCATGCAAGTGTGACTTTACTATGAAATGTGATATATTTCAAATGAAAAAAACATAATTTTGAATGTGCATTAGTCAATGCATCTATTACTAAAATTGCATGTTTTTGTGACTCTGCGTATGATTCAGGGTGTACGAACGGAGGAGAGGAACATTAAGGGAGAAACGGCGAGAGCTCTGGCTATGTTGTACGGACACACCAAAATCGCCAGCCTCATCGACATGCACGTCATGAGAGCCAAATCATGTCAGTCACAAACCTAAGCATTTGTAATTTCCTTTTTTATCATACACACAGACAATAACACAACCTAACCTCTCTCTGTAGCTGTGTATGAGGAGTTGAGCTCCTCTGAAGAAGAGAGTTCGAGCCCTCGAGTCCGTTCAGCTCGCAGCAGAACCAGAGGACCCAGCATTCACGACGGCCCTCAAGCTATCGCACGCTTCAGAGTCGGCTCCAAACAGGGTACTCACACATTTTATCTGTGCTCAAAAGTTTGGGCTTGGTAAGATTTGTTTATGTTTTTGAAGACTCTTGCTCACCAAGGCTGCATTTATTTGATGTCCTATCATTGCAGAGGTTCCAGTGGCTCCACCCGGATACATGACCTTCCGAGAAGTTGGCGATCAGAGCGAGGGAATCTGCAATCGCGACGTCACTTCCCCCATCAATGAGCTTGACGGCCAGAGCAATAGCAGTAGAGGTGAGCTGTTCAGCAAGATGTCAGCCATTCTAACCAATACATTTGCTGAGAACATAAAGGGCCCTATTGCAACGATCTGAGCGCATGGTCTGAAGCACATGGTGCAGTTGCACTTAGGGCGTGTCGAATCCACTTTTGCTAGTTTAACAACAGACAAAACCGTTGGCGCGCCAGGCGCATGGTCTAAAAGGGTTGTACCTAATCTCTTAATGAGTCATGGGTGTGTTTTGGGTGTAACGTGCAATAAACCAATAGGAGCCTCATCTCCCATTCCCTTTAAAAGCCAGTTGCGCTCGCGCCATGGTGGATTTGCTGTTTACATGGAGGAATTTGCGAGCGGAAAGACTGAATGCTTCTCCAGAGAGGAATCTTTTTATTTTTAACATTTAAAAATGTGTGTGTAATAAGCAGAGTGTACACGCATTGTGCACCCGCATATGGGCTCATATTACTAAAACGCCCTTTAAATAACACAAAAAATATTGTGCTATTGACTTCAGACCAGGTTTTTGTTGGCAACATGCCAACAATGCGCCTGAACACACCTTGTTATCAGACCAACACGCCCATGGGCGAACAGATGGGCGGCAGTGCATTTGTTATTTAAACAACGTGAAAATGATAACTGCGTCGGGCTGAAACTAGCAAAAAAAACCACTTGCATCGCACCTGGCGTCGTATTGCACCAGGTGTATGATAGAGCCCATAATGTGATTGTGTTTCCATTGTTTATGCAGATGAGCTGTTCTTTGATAATGACATGCCCACCATGAGGAGCAGCAGCAGCAGCAGTGAAGGGTTGTCTCATCTCCTCGGACTCAGCAGAGAGGCGTCGCTGGAAAGCAACGAGGTCCAACCCCTCATGCATCTCCGTAGCTCACAACAAACATCTCTGACAAACTGTTGACTTAATGTCTCGTTAATGTTTGCAGGACTCTGATCAAGCTAAGAGGAGCTGTCCACGTCGAACCAACAAACTCCAGCACTCCAAAGGCAGGAGTCCCTATAACAGCACAGGTTCCCGCGAGGCGCCGCCTTCCTCTGGACCTCCTCCTTCATACACTGGACCCAAGGTGTGTGTGTGTGTGTTTGCATATTCTGCTAGTCGCTTCCATATGTTTGTTGTATAGCGATGTGTTCCTGACCTCAGATGCACCAGTAAAGTGTGTGTGTGTGTCACAGGATCTGGCAGAGTTTCTGGAGCAGGTCGGGTTCAGTAAGTACCTTCCCCTGCTGGAGGAGCAAGACATCGACCTGAGGATCTTCCTCACACTCACCGAAAACGACCTCAAGGAAGTTGGCATCACGTGAGCCTCCCCTTTTTTATCTACACTCACCTAAAGGATTATTAGGAACACCTGTTCAATTTCTCATGAATGCAATTATCTAATCAACCAATCACATGGCAGTTGCTTCAATCCATTTAGGGGTGTGGTCCTGCCTGGTCAAGACAATATCCTGAACTCCAAACTGAATGTCAGAATGGGAAAGAAAGGTGATTTAAGCAATTTTGAGCGTGGCATGGTTGTTGGTGCCAGACGGGCCGGTCTGAGTATTTCACAATCTGCTCAGTTACTGGGATTTTAACGCACAACCATTTCTAGGGTTTACAAAGAATGGTGTGAAAAGGGAAAAACATCCAGTATGCGGCAGTCCTGTGGGCGAAAATGCCTTGTTGATGCTAGAGGTCAGAGGAGAATGGGCCGACTGATTCAAGCTGATAGAAGAGCAACTTTGACTGAAATAACCACTCGTTACAACCGAGGAATGCAGCAAAGCATTTGTGAAGCCACAACACGCACAACCTTGAGGCGGATGGGCTACAACAGCAGAAGACCCCAACGGGTACCACTCATCTCCACTACAAATAGGAAAAAGAGGCTACAATTTGCACAAGCTCACCAAAATTGGACAGTTGAAGACTGGAAAAATGTTGCCTGGTCTGAGTCTCGATTTCTGTTGAGACATTCAGATGGTAGAGTCAGAATTTGGCGTAAACAGAATGAGAACATGGATCCATCATGCCTTGTTACCACTGTGAAGGCTGGTGGTGGTGGTGTAATGGTGTGGGGAATGTTTTCTTGGCACACTTTTGGCACATTTAAGATGTGCATCCCACAAATCTCCATCAACTGCAAGATGCTATCCTATCAATATGGGCCAACATTTCTAAAGAATGCTTTCAGCACCTTGTTGAATCAATGCCACACGTAGAATTAAGGCAGTTCTGAAGGCGAAAGGGGGTCAAACACAGTATTAGTATGGTGTTCCTAATAATCCTTTAGGTGAGTGTGTATATGTGTGTGTGTGTGTGTGTGTATATATATATATATATATATATATATATATATATATATATATATATATATATATATATATATATATATATATATATATAATATATATATATATATATATATATATATACACAGTGAGGAAAATAAGTATTTGAACACCCTGCTATTTTGCATGTTCTCCCACTTGGAAATTATGGAGGGGTCTGAAATTGTCATCGTAGTTGCATGTCCACTGTGAGAGACATAATCTAAAAAAAAAATCCAGAAATCACAATATATGATTTTTTAACTATTTATTTGTTTGATACAGCTGCAAATAAGTATTTGAACACCTGTCTATCAGCTAGAATTCTGACCCTCAAAGACCTGTTAGTCTGCCTTTAAAATGTCCACCTCCACTCCATTTATTATCCTAAATTAGATGCACCTGTTTGAGGTCGTTAGCTGCATAAAGACACCTGTCCACCCCATACAATCAGTAAGAATCCAACTACTAACATGGCCAAGACCAAAGAGCTGTCCAAAGACACTAGAGACAAAATTGTACACCTCCACAAGACTGGAAAGGGCTATGGGGAAATTGCCAAGCAGCTTGGTGAAAAAAAGTCCACTGTTGGAGCAATCATTAGAAAATGGAAGAAGCTAAACATGACTGTCAATCTCCCTCGGACTGGGGCTCCATGCAAGATCTCACCTCGTGGGGTCTCAATGATCCTAAGAAAGGTGAGAAATCACTCCAGAACTACACGGGAGGAGCTGGTCAATGACCTGAAAAGAGCTGGGACCACCGTTTCCAAGGTTACTGTTGGTAATACACTAAGACGTCATGGTTTGAAATCATGCATGGCACGGAAGGTTCCCCTGCTTACACCAGCACATGTCAAGGCCCGTCTTAAGTTTGCCAATGACCATTTGGATGATCCAGAGGAGTCATGGGAGAAAGTCATGTGGTCAGATGAGACCAAAATAGAACTTTTTGGTCATAATTCCACTAAACGTGTTTGGAGGAAGAAGAATGATGAGTACCATCCCAAGAACACCATCCCTACTGTGAAGCATGGGGGTGGTAGCATCATGCTTTGGGTGTTTTTCTGCACATGGGACAGGGCGACTGCACTGTATTAAGGAGAGGATGACCGGGGCCATGTATTGCAAGATTTTGGGGAGTTAGAATATTGAAGATGGGTCGAGGCTGGGTCTTCCAACATGGCAGTGACCCGAAGCACACAGCCAGGATAACCAAGGAGTGGCTCTGTACGAAGCATATCAAGGTTCTGGCGTGGCCTAGCCAGTCTCCAGACCTAAACCCAATAGAGAATCTTTGGAGGAGCTCAAACTCCGTGTTTCTCCGCGACAGGCCAGAAACCTGACTGATCTAGAGAAGATCTGTGTGGAGGAGTGGGCCAAAATCCCTCCTGCAGTGTGTGCTAACCTGGTGAAAAACTACAGGAAACGTTTGACCTCTGTAATTGCAAACAAAGGCTACTGTACCAAATATTAACATTGATTTTCTCAGGTGTTCAAATACTTATTTGCAGCTGTATCATACAAATAAATAGTTAAAAAATCATACATTGTGATTTCTGGATATTTTTTTTAGATTATGTCTCTCACAGTGGACATGCACCTACGATGACATTTTCAGACCCCTCCATGATTTCTAAGTGGGAGAACTTGCAAAATAGCAGGGTGTTCAAATACTTATTTTCCTCACTGTATATATATATATAATGTATGTGTGTGTGTGTATATATATATACAGGGAGTGCAGAATTATTAGGCAAATGAGTATTTTGACCACATCATCCTCGTTATGCATGTTGTCTTACTCCAAGCTGTATAGGCTGGAAAGCCTACTACCAATTTAGCATATTAGGTGATGTGCATCTCTGTAATGAGAAGGGGTGTGGTCTAATGACATCAACACCCTATATCAGGTGTGCATAATTATTAGGCAACTTCCTTTCCTTTGGCAAAATGGGTCAAAAGAAGGACTTGACAGGCTCAGAAAAGTCAAAAATAGTGAGATATATTGCAGAGGGATGCAGCAGTCTTAAAATAGCCAAGCTTCTGAAGCGTGATCATCGAACAATCAAGCGTTTCATTCAAAATAGTCAACAGGGTCGCAAGAAGCGTGTGGAAAAACCAAGGCGCAAAATAACTGCCCGTGAACTGAGAAAAGTCAAGCGTGCAGCTGCCAAGATGCCACTTGCCACCAGTTTGGCCATATTTCAGAGCTGCAACATCACTGGAGTGCCCAAAAGCACAAGGTGTGCAATACTCAGAGACATGGCCAAAGTAAGAAAGGCAGAAAGTCGACCACCACTGAACAAGACACACAAGCTGAAACGTCAAGACTGGGCCAAGAAATATCTCAAGACTGATTTTTCTAAGGTTTTATGGACTGATGAAATGAGAGCGAGTCTTGATGGGCCAGATGGATGGGCCCGTGGCTGGATTGGTAAAGGGCAGAGAGCTCCAGTCCGACTCAGACGCCAGCAAGGTGGAGGTGGAGTACTGGTTTGGGCTGGTATCATCAAAGATGAGCTTGTGGGGCCTTTTCGGGTTGAGGATGGAGTCAAGCTCAACTCCCAGTCCTACTGCCAGTTTCTGGAAGACACCTTCTTCAAGCAGTGGTACAGGAAGAAGTCTGCATCCTTCAAGAAAAACATGATTTTCATGCAGGACAATGCTCCATCACACGCGTCCAAGTACTCCACAGCGTGGCTGGCAAGAAAGGGTATAAAAGAAGAAAATCTAATGATATGGCCTCCTTGTTCACCTGATCTGAACCCCATTGAGAACCTGTGGTCCATCATCAAATGTGCGATTTACAAGGAGGGAAAACAGTACACCTCTCTGAACAGTGTCTGGGAGGCTGTGGTTGCTGCTGCACGCAATGTTGATGGTGAACAGATCAAAACACTGACAGAATCCATGGATGGCAGGCTTTTGAGTGTCCTTGCAAAGAAAGGTGGCTATATTGGTCACTGATTTGTTTTTGTTTGGTTTTTGAATGTCAGAAATGTATATTTGTGAATGTTGAGATGTTATATTGGTTTCACTGGTAAAAATAAATAATTGAAATGGGTATAAATTTGTTTTTTGTTAAGTTGCCTAATAATTATGCACAGTAATAGTCACCTGCACACACAGATATCCCCCTAAAATAGCTAAAACTAAAAACCACTTCCAAAAATATTCAGCTTTGATATTAATGAGTTTTTTGTGTTCATTGACAACATGGTTGTTGTTTAATTATTAATGTTGTAAAATTAATCCTCAAAAATACAACTTGCCTAATAATTCTGCACTCCCTGTATTTGTATATATATATATATATATATATATATATATATATATATATATATATATATATATATATATATATATATATATATATATATATATATATATATATAAAATATATAATTATTTTTTCATTATTATTTTTTTTTTTTTATTGTATTGTTTTTTGTTTTGTTTTTTCATTTTGTCAAAAAATAATTTGATTAAAAATTTATCCATATTTTGTATTTTAATACAAATGTATTGCATCTAATTTCATTTTATTAAATAATTGTATTAAATTAAATATATATCTGGTTTATTTTTATTTTATTCAGATGAATTTTTATTTAATTAATAAATTATTTTATTGTACTTTACTAGTTGTGCTTTTCTCTTCATAGTCTATTTGGTCCCAAGAGGAAGATGACATCAGCAATAGCCCGTTGGCACAGTAACGCCCGGCCGCCCAGTGATGCGTTAGAGCAGGCGTATGCTGACCAACTGGAGGCTGAGATGCAGGAAATGGCCATTCAGCTTCATAAGGTACAGACTGCATGACTTCCAGTCACATGATCCATTTTTATTGCTAACTGAAACTAAAAATTGTTTAAATAAAGCTGAAATAAATTAAAATATTAATATAAGTAAAATTATGAAATTAAATGAAAATTAGAAATGTTGCCTTGGCAACTAACAGAAAAAATATATATAAATAAGTTTGTTATAGTACTAAAATTACTAACACTGAAATGAATGCAAATTAAAGCTAAATATGAAAAAAACACACAAAAACAAACTAAACTGAGGAAACATGCGAAGTTCAAAGACTTCTTTCTCTGAAAAACAATATGACAGCAATTATTCTACTTTGAAATGTGCGTTCCGTGTCATAATGTCTGTTTTGATCCATGTGTTCCCGCCCACTGACAATTCACCCAATAGTATTTCAACACCACAAGTTGCCAGATGGTGGAAAACTCAACGTAATGTAGCCATGAAAACCAGCAAACGAACTGGGTCAGAGATCGCAGATTCTAACCCAACTAAAAAAAAGCTCTTTGACCATAAGCATATTACTTCCCACTGCGCAATGTGACGTCAGCGTGACGACTTTTCTATGTAATATTAGGACGTCCAATTTCGGTCCACTGAAGGGGTTGTTTTGTAACGCCAGACAATGTCTTTTTTCGACGTCTACCGCACGTTTGTTGATGTCTTTTCAACATCAAATTTAGACTAATTTTAGACGTCGTTTTTATACAACTTCTATAACTGTAGTCCCATGTTTCAAGAGGGTGCAGGGCATGTTTTCTGTATGTATTAATTTAACTGTAGCTTTGTTTGGCTCAGCAGCTAGTTTGAACAGGAAATGCATTACACCTTTGTATGCGTCTCCAGTTATCACCTTCCAGTTATCAGTTTTTGGAAAATGATCTGGAACAGTATGCAACCATCTGAAATGGGACTAGATCATTATCCAAAAACTCCATTTGATTGATACAGCTCTCCAATATTTTGAATTTGGACTGCAGTACTCATTTCAACCACTAGCTGTCAATATTACATACTGCACCTTTAAAGGAACATGCCACCGTTTTTAGAAATGGGGCTTATTCAACTTCTTTCTTACATTTAGATATGTGGGCAAATGCATTTTTGTCTCAGTGCATGCATTGTTTTAGTTTGCTAGCTTAGCTTAGCATAATGAATGGAATCCTATGTTGCCAGCTAGCATGTCCTGAGTAAAAGTGATCCAAAAAAAAAAAAAAACTCACCCAATTACTTCTTGTGGCCTGCGTTTTTACAACGAATACAAATAGCGATGCAGATTAAGACTAGGCGATTTCCTAGGCAGATATTAACTTGGGACTATATTATGGGGAAGCACAGGCGAAGCACTGCTACTTGGGCGCAGAGATATCACTGGGATTTCATGTGTTGTGTGATATCTCTGTGCCCAAGTAGCAGTGCTTCGCCTGTGCTTCCCCATAATATAGTCCCATTTCGCTATTTGTACTCATTGTCTATGCAGGCCACCAGAAGTAATTATGTGGGTTTTTTTTTTTTTTTGGATCACTTTTACTCAGGACATGCTAGCTGGCAACATAGGATTCCATTCATTATGCTAAGCTAAGCTAGCGGCGACCCTGCCAAACTAAAGCAATGCATGTACTGAGACAAAAATGCATTTGCCCACATATCTAAATGTAGGAAAGATGTTGAATAAGCCCTATTTCTAAAAGTGGTGGAGTGTTCCTTTAATATAACAAGCAAAGCTCATTCAAAATACTTCTTTATATACCATTACTATAAAACAACACTGGCATGATCTTTACTTCATACAGCTCATTCGCCCACAAAGAGGATTTTAGGGCTGTAGATTCTGTCAGGGAAGATAATTAGAATCATCTTGTAATTTGCACCTAGTGTGCTATTGTTGAGACGCACTGTAACATCAACAATGTGTCAAAAAAAACGAGTCTTTGACTGGACTCAGAGTGATAACCTTCTAAACCTGCTTCACAAACGAATGTTATAATTGTTAAATGTTAACAGTTAGATTCTTGTTATATAACCGTGTTGTTCATAAGGTTTTAACTGCCGTTAAACTGATAAAATCTCAGAGCACAACTACTTTATATTAATTTAGTTGTGGAGCAGGTCACAGTAAAACAAACAACATGCTATATAATGTGTCCATTAAAACGTTGAGATCAAAGGTTGTCATGCATAAAATTGAAGTTGTAAAAAACGCTGTTCTGGCAACAGTTTGTGGCAAACATGGCCATTAATTTACCACATAATAACTGCACATAAAGTTTGCTTTAGTTATTGTGTGGTTCTCCTAAGCTTTTCTTTACTTCCTCTTTTGGCTTATATATGTGTGTGTGTGTGTGTGTGTGTGTGTGTGTGTGTGTGTGTAGCGTTGTGTGGAGGTGGAGTCTCTACAGGCTCAGTTGTCTCAGGAGAAGGAGCTGCGTGCCGTGATGGAGGGATGTCTGATGGAGGAGAAGATGGCGTGGAAGAGCGTTCAGGCAGAGCTGCAGGAGAACACCAAACGCGTTCAGACGCTGAGCGGGAAACTACACGCTCTACGCAACACACACACGCAGCTCACGCAGGACAACGCTCGAGCGGCGGAGAAAGGTGTGCAGAACCTGCCAGTGCTTTCATTGAGTAAAGATATGATTCTGTGTACGAGAGGACATTCACTAATTCATTCCCAGAATGCATTGCAAATAATGCGCACAGATGCATATTATAAAAATGTCATTGAAATCACACCAACTTGTGGATTATAGAGTATGAAGTATGCATAAAATATTTGCATGCAAAACTACTAAGAATTTTCTCAAAATATTTATTTATGAATATATATTGATTAGTGCTTGGGGAAAATTAATCGCTTCCAAAATACACGTTTGTGTTTATATGATATATGTGTGTGTACTGTGTATAATTATGATGTGTATATAAATACACACACACATGCATTTATACACTCACCTAAAGGATTATTAGGAACACCATACTAATTCTGTGTTTGACCCCCTTTCGCCTTCAGAACTGCCTTAATTCTACGTGGCATTGATTCAACAAGGTGCTGAAAGCATTCTTTAGAAATGTTGGCCCATATTGATAGGATAGCATCTTGCAGTTGATGGAGATTTGTGGGATGCACATCCAGAGCACGAAGCTCCCATTCCACCACATCCCAAAGATGCTCTATTGGGTTGAGATCTGGTGACTGTGGGGGCCATTTTAGTACAGTAAACTCATTGTCATGTTCAAGAAACCAATTTGAAATGATTCGAGCTTTGTGACATGGTGCATTATCCTGCTGGAAGTAGCCATCAGAGGATGGGTACATGGTGGTCATAAAGGGATGGACATGGTCAGAAACAATGCTCAGGTAGGCCGTGGCATTTAAACCATGCCCAATTGGCACTAAGGGGCCTAAAGTGTGCCAAAAAAAACATCCCCCACACCATTACACCACCACCACCAGCCTGCACAGTGGTAACAAGGCATGATGGATCCATGTTCTCATTCTGTTTACGCCAAATTCTGACTCTACCATCTGAATGTCTCAACAGAAATCGAGACTCATCAGACCAGGCAAAATTTTTCCAGTCTTCAACTGTGCAATTTTGGTGAGCGCGTGCAAATTGTAGCCTCTTTTTCCTATTTGTAGTGGAGATGAGTGGTACCCGGTGGGGTCTTTGCTGTTGTAGCCCATCCGCCTCAAGGTTGTGCGTGTTGTGGCTTCACAAATGCTTTGCTGCATACCTCGGTTGTAACGAGTGGTTATTTCAGTCAAAGCTGCTCTTCTATCAGCTTGAATCAGTCGGCCCATTCTCCTCTGACCTCTAGCATCAACAAGGCATTTTCGCCCACAGGACTGCCGCATACTGGATGTTTTTCCCTTTTCACACCATTCTTTGTAAACCCTAGAAATGGTTGTGCATGAAAATCCCAGTAACTGAGTCTGGCACCAACAACCATGCCACGCTCAAAATTGCTTAAATCACCTTTCTTTCCCATTCTGACATTCAGTTTGGAGTTCAGGAGATTGTCTTGACCAGGACCACACCCCTAAATGCATTGAAGCAACTGCCATGTGATTGGTTGATTAGATAAGTTTTATATTTGTATTAAAAATTATATTTATATATAAGAAATTATATACAGTATATACATACATACAAATATTTCTTAAATATATACATGCGTGTGTGTGTATTTATATATACATAATAATTATACACAGTACACACACACATATATTATGTAAACACAAACTTTTATTTTGGATGTGATTAATCACAATAAAATTTTCCCCAGCACTAATATTAATATATATTGTAATTGCCTGCAAGAGTTTTGCTTGAGAAACTTTTATTTAGTTAATTATTTAGCAAATTTAAAAATAAGGAAAAATCATTGGTGGTTTTGCTTAAAAAAAAGAATCAAGCAATCAGTTGGATGCACAATGAAGACACAATATTAACTTGAAAGTTGTGTCATTATCACTATAATTCTTTTGGTAATGCTTTAGTTCAGGGTCCAATTCTCACTATGAACCAGTTGCTTATTAGCATATTATTATGATATCGGCTGTTTATTAGTACTTATAAAGCACATTAAAGGGATAGTTCACCCAAAAATTTAAATTAGCCCGTGATTTACTCGCCCTCAAGTCATCCTAGGTGTATATGACATTCTTCTTTCAGACAAATATTATTAGAGTTATATTAAAAAATGTCCTGACTCTTCCAAGCTTTATAATGGCAGTAATAGTTGCACTGTTTTTGAAGTCCATAAAAAATGCATCTGACCGACGAATTACGTGCTCCACGCGGCTCCGGGAGGGTTAATAAAGGCCTTCTGAAGCGAATCGATGAGTTTGTATAAGAAAAATATCCATATTTAAAACTTTATCAAGTAAAGTCCCAGCCGATCGCCTTCCATGGAAAAGTGTTGAAAGTGCCTTCTCGCAATTCAAGATGCGTACATGACGTCTGACGAGCGTACCTGGTCGCGTTAGTCTTCCGATTAGCAGAGGCACTTTCAACACTTTTTCCATTAATTGAATACGTAAAGCGGTCGGCCGAAAATGTACTTGATAAAGTTTTAAATATGGATATTTTTCTTACACAAACGCATCGATTCGCTTCAGAAGGCCTTTATTAACCCCCCGGAGCCGTGTGGAGCACGTTATTCGACGGTCAGATGCCTTTTTTTATGGACTTCAAAAACAGAGCAACTATTACTGCAATTATAAAGCTTGGATTAGCCTGGACTTTATTAATATACAGTGAGGAAAATAAGTATTTGAACACCCTGCTATTTTGCAAGTTCTCCCACTTAGAAATCATGGAGGGGTCTGAAATTGTCATCGTAGGTGCATGTCCACTGTGAGAGACATAATCTAAAAAAAAATCCAGAAATCACAATGTATGATTTTTTTAACTATTTATTTGTATGACCTATGGCACCTACGATGACAATTTCAGACCCCTCCATGATTTCTAAGTGGGAGAACTTGCAAAATAGCAGGGTGTTCAAATACTTATTTTCCTCACTGTAACTCTGATTGTGTTGTCTGAAAGTAGAATGTCATATACACCTCGGATGACTTGAGGGTGAGTAAATCATGGGCTAATTTTCATTTTTGGGTGAACTATTCCTTTAATGCCTTATTCTATCTACACCCCTCAGTCCTAAACTTAACAACTACCTTACTAACTATTAATAATAAGCCGTAATTATGAGTTTATTGAGGCAAAGTCAGAGTTAATAGTGAGAACTGGACCCTAATCTAAAGTGACCATTTGTATTTCTCTAGAGATCTGAATGTGTTTTGTGAGCAGACTGTTGAGCTGTGGGTGAAACAGAAGTGTTCTGGTGTCTGGAGTCTTTCAGGCTGTTTTGATGTACTGATCTTTCAGACCTCAGCTGTGATGTTTGTCTGTCGTAGGCGACGGGTTAATGTGCTCTCAGCTGCTCTCCAACATGGACTCTCATATGGCGGAGCTCGGTAAGACTTCTGCTTCTTGCGTGCGTGTGTGTGTGTGTGTGTGTGTGTGTGTGTGTGTGTGTGTGTGTTTCCTACACGTGGACGTGTGGATTCATGTTGTGTGTCTCTATCCAGCTGACAGTCTGAAGGAAGTCCTTCACAGTCTCCAGCGTCTGAGCGCTTCAGAGAAAAACTCACACAACTGGGAAGAATCCTAGTGGCTGCCAATGGGTCAGTTTCACACACACACAAAGTAAAACTGGAAGTCTATTATTGCTACAAGGTTAAGGAATTAATTCTTTTTTAATGTTTTTAACATTGATAATAATAATAAATGTTCCTTGAGCAGCAAATCATCATATCTGAATGATTTCTGAAGGATCATGTGACACTGAAGACTGGAGTAATGATGCTGAAAATTCAGCTTTGATCACAGGAATAAATTACATTTAACAATATATTCATATAGAAAACAGTTATTAGGGGCCAAGCACCCCGTATTCTTCTTCTTCCGCCATGGGAGACTATGGCAGCCCATAGAACCGTATGGTAAAAAGTTGTGAAATTTGGCACACTAATAGAGGACAGTCTGATCTGTCACCATAGCAATTTTGGTGTCTCTAACTCAATCCCTCTAGCACCACCACCTGTCCAAATTTGTACTCATGTTTATGCTAATAACTTTTGAACCATAAGGGCTAGAAACAAAATTCCTCTGATTCCTGAGCTCATGCCGATTCGATCGCACCCTATGATGTAATTTCCCGCCATTTTTAAATTTCCCGCCGTTTGGAATTTTACCAAAAACCTACTTTTGCGAACTCGTCCTAGACGGTTTGTCCGAATTTGCACACAAATTGAACCAGCTCATCTTCAGCCAGTGCTGACAAAAAGTTATGGAATTCAAGTTGATTCATCAATTTGTTTTTGATAAACACGTGAACAAATTTTACAAAGCACTTGCAAAAACAGGCGTAAAGCTGTATTTTCGAAACGCTTTAATGTATTAAGACCAAACTTGGTATATGTCATCACAAGCATGACCTGAGGTAACTTCAGCGCAGCGCCACCTACTGGTCCGGAGATATGAAATGGCTATTTTTGCTTATAACTTTTGAACCGTTTGTCCAAATCAATCATAAAAGTGGTCTCGTTAGATTCAGGACGACATGCCGAGTCATCTGGTATCCAATTTTACCATATCAGCCATTTTGGCTATCGGCCATTTTAAACTATGTACTAAAATGCTGTATTTTATGAACTCATGAACGGATTGTTACGAAACTCGGAATGGGTCATCAGCACGATGCCCTGAAGGAGCCTGAGAAATTTTGAAATTTTTTCAAATGCTTATAACGTTGGGTGTGGTTGACTTATTTTCATGGGAGTAAGTTTTTGTCTCCTGAATCCTTGCCGAGTCCAACAATACCAGACTTGCCCCGGTTTCGGCGTATGGTTTGTGCAGCGTGGTAATTTAGCGCTTCTAAAACGTTAGCTGATATCTTCAGAACCGCTAGGCCTATCGAGACGAAACCAGCGTCAGAAGTTCGGAAATATAGGTCGATAGCTAAATGCTAATGCCCAAATGTCAAAATATTGATAGTAAGGGGGTGTAAAATCCAATCAAAGTCAGGTGTCAGTCATTTTTTTACATGTTTTTTCATATAAATGTCTATAACTCCAAAACGAAATGAGATATTTTCACCAAAATTGACACATGTATGGGCTCACTGCGAGGACAAAGAAAAATTGTAGGATTGTGCCTCTTGGTTGCGCTATAATTAAACAATATGAAATTGGCTCCATGCAACTCAATGTTTTAATGTGGGCTTTTAATGTTTTTGCTTCAAATGTCTTCTCATTTTTTCAGCTGGTCTGCTGCTAGCTTCCTTGTTTGCCTCTGTTGCGCTTGGCCCCGGTATTGCTGCTTGCAGCTATATTTTTAAATTGTAATATTTTTTTTTTGATCATATAAATGCAGCCTTGAACATTAGAGACTTCTTTCAAAAACATTACTTTTAGATTTCTTTCTGAATGACTGACTGATCTGTTTATCCTGGCAGGACACTGGCCTTTACCGACGGAGGGTGAAAAACCACCCTGAACACACAAGCGCCCGCAGACACGGGCCAGAGAGAAGAGCTCGTGTCGGTCCTGTATGACATGAGATCAGATGGAGACGACAGGCCGAACGAGGAGCAACGATGATGGCAGGGTGGCCAAATACGACAAGCAGGCGAAGAGAGTCTCTCGCCTGTGCTCCAGTCACATGGTGCATAACTGCATCATGAGAACTGGCCAATCACAGACAGAGCTGTGTCGGACAGGGCGGAGCCTGCCTGTCAGGAATTCAGTGTGTGTAAGTAAGCACATGCACAGTTTATTGCTGTACAACCAATCAAACCTCTTGATTAGATTTGTTTTATGCCTATTTAAAGTCTTTAACCTCAGATGATCTTTACTCTCAATTGTTTGTCTAATAATCGTATGTATGCTCTAAAAATCTGCCATATCCAATACAAAAATGTACACAAATTAATTTAGCTGGTGTTTCATGAATAAGGCCACGGCCACACATCCAGGTTTAGGGTCGTATTGTTGGAGCTACTGTCAGTTTAGAGCTTAAAATATGTAAAAAAAAAAAATACTCTGAATATCAATTTTATATGATCATTTTTTTAATGTAAATCAGCTTGTCATTTCTCAATTATGTAAACAAAGTCTGTTTTGTAATTATGTCACATAAATTGAGTGTGTAAATAAAGCATTTCAATCTGTAAAACATATCGCATAGTCTTTGCTTGAGCATCAAACCGTTTGGAAGAACAGAGTTGAAGAGAAGACGCTTACCTGAGCCAAAACACACACACACTAAACATCTGAGGAGTGGAAGTCAGTCCTGTATGTGGACATTTTAGAACATCTTGGATTCATCGCATAACAAAATATGAAAGCAGATGCAAAATAATGATGCCAGAACTTTAGCGTTGTAGTGGCTGTATGAGGGCAGTTCTCACAGGTGCAGAGAATCACATTATCAACATCATCCACCAACCACAAACTGAACATCATGTTCAAAGCTGCACCTGGTAGGTTTGGCATTTCACTCTTTTTCTAATCAGCTGACATTAAGACCAAAATCTGCCAAAGAAAGTCACTTTTAAAGGTTTGGGTGTCACAGAATCGCACAGATGACTAGCAAAGACTAGACTGTTTCTTTTTAAATAATCTGATTTCAATGCAATCATGTGTTTTTCCAGAGTATTTTCAATGTGAATGAATCATATTCCCAAAGCCGAGTGCGTCTCGAGTGTCTTTCAATAATTGTGTGTATAAAACAAAATCTCCAAAAACTAAAAAGAGCTTGCTGATTGTTTTTAGCACACATTCAAGTCTACAGATTCCCTTTTACGTGTTTGATTATCATCAGATCATTAGTTACAGTTATTTGTTATAAGTAGCAGCCTGATTGGTCCTCTGCTTAGAGAGCGTCCAGTGTTTGAGGTCAGGTGTATTCACACAGGTGTCCACAGCCGGCCGGACAGTGTTTGGACTGTTTCAGCCACTCCATCACATGTTCCAGGTGTCCTCCGTGACTGCAGCCTTGACACCACACAAACAAGCCTTTGACCACGTGATGGCAAACCGCACACACACTCGCACACTGGTGGCACCTATGGAGGGTTACAATACACAGAATCATTTATCTCCATATTTTAATAAATAAATTGCAAATGTTTAAAAACACTAACTTGATAAAAATGTAAACTTGGTTTTAATAAATAGCACATTAATTACATTGCTATGTAAAGAAACCAACTACAATTCTGTTTTGTATTTTTTTTTCTTTTCTTTATTTTTGATGTAATGTTTATTGAACCAGGAAAAACGTGACAACATTATGTGTAGCTGGGACATGAATTAATATGGGGAAATTCATATATTTATAAAGGGATGAATTAATTATTTTTTATAGGGAATTTTGCAAAATTTCCAAATTACATTTTAATGTATATTTTAATTAATTTATAATAAATGAAATAAAATTGATTAATAAATGATATAATAGTAATACGTTTATAATAATATACAATTCATTTAATTAATATATAAATATATTTATTTAATTTATTTATAAAATGGACCAAATAGGGATTGTTTTGCCATTATTCCAAATTATAATCTTTTTCAATAAATTAAAGTAAGTAATACATAATATAATCATAAATAAATACCAATAAATATATTTATAATAACAGTAAATATAAATTTTCTTAATTTATAAAGCACTTTTAAACTACACATAAAAGAAAACCCAAAGTGCTGTGCAGTTATTTTAGTATCATTGATATACTATTATAGTTTTTGCTTTCATTTTAATATTAGTAAAAGTTTTAGGAATTGTTGTGTTTTTTTCTATCACTTTTATTAGATTTGTTTTGTTTTTTTATTGTTTAGTTAATGTTTATTTTATATCATGTTATGTTATTTTTATAGTTTTAGTTAACACAATATAATAATTCCCATGAATATTAAAAGGGCAGAAAGGCACC
Organism: Romanogobio albipinnatus; assembly: GCA_023566225.1. Taxonomy (NCBI): domain Eukaryota; kingdom Metazoa; phylum Chordata; class Actinopteri; order Cypriniformes; family Gobionidae; genus Romanogobio; species Romanogobio albipinnatus. The sequence goes on along the minus strand of CM042260.1, from coordinate 38,447,559 downwards.
TTTAAATGCCCTTTAAACACTGCAATAGCCGTAGGAGCTCTGATGGTAAAGGGTACATTAGATAAAGACTGAACTTGAACTGAATGATTTTGAATTTGAGCTTGGAGGTCGTACCTGTCACAGATCCAGCCCTTGTTGCTCATTGGTCGCTTGCAGTTGCTGCAGTTGATGTGTAAAGTGGTGGAGGTTTGGTTTAGACACATGATGGCGCCGCACGTGCTCAGTTTGATCACCTCGTTGCTGACGTTCCACAGCTCGAAGCGCTGCAGCAGGTCAATGTAGGACATGTACCAGTGTTCCTGAAACACACACACACACACACACACACACGCCACTGAGTAAACTGTCATATCAGTAACGGATAATGTGCATCCATCTGGTTTTATCGCAAGTCAAACAAACAAGTTCAATAAAGACGGATTTTAAAGTAATCAAGAAATAAAAATTGACAGTTCTTTTTTTGTTTAATAGAATATTGCATTATTAATTGTAAATGATTTATCTGTGTACATCATTATTTTTTTTAAGACTAATGTAATTTTGAAACAGATTCAAAGCAGCGACATCTCTGATGACGTGTTTACTGGCAAGAGGGCGGGGCAACCTGTCACTCACAGGAGATCCACCAATAGCAAACCACAAACATCCAATCAATTCCCCAAGGACAAAATCAAGCCCCGCCCCACATTTGTTCTCGTTCGAGAAGCCGCTTCACTCGTATATACTTCAAAACAGGGAAGAAAATATCTGTTTCATTTAAGAGATAACGTACCGTTGTATCGCTTATATTGAAGGGGACATGAAATATTTATTTGATGAGAAAAAAAACCATTATAGTGTACCAACAAGAAAAATACTTCAACAATATTATCGATAACAATATTAAAGGGTTAGTTCACCCAAAAATGAAAATGTCATTTATTACTCACCCTCATGCCGTTCCACACCTGTAAGACCTCCGTTCATCTTAGGAACACAAATGAAGATATTTTTGTTTTACTGATTTCAAAACACTGCTTCATGAAGCTTCGGAGCGTTTTGAATCAGCGAGTCGATTCAGTGGTTCGGAGCTTATCGAATCAGCGAGTCGATTCAGTGGTTCGGAGCGTATCGAATCAGCGAGTCAATTCAGTGGTTCGGAGCGTTTTGAATTAGCGAGTCAATTCAGTGGTTCGGAGTGTTTTGAATCAGCGAGTCGATTCAGTTGTTCGGAGCGTTTTGAATCAGCGAGTCGATTCAGTGGTTCGGAGCGTATCGAATCAGTGAGTCGATTCAGTGGTTCGAAGCGTATCGAATCAGCAAGTCGATTCAGTGGTTCGGAGCGCATCGAATCAGCGAGTCGATTCAGTGGTTCGGAGCTTATCGAATCAGCGAGTCGATTCAGTGGTTCAGAGCGTATAGAATCAGTGAGTCGAGTCAGTGGTTCAGAGCGTATCGAATCAGCAAGTCGATTCAGTGGTTCGGAGCATATCGAATCAGCGAGTCGATTCAGTGGTTCGGAGTGTATCGAATCAGCGAGTCGATTCAGTGGTTCGGAGCTTATCGAATCAGCAAGTCGTTTCAGTGGTTCGGAGCGTATCTAATCAGCGAGTCGATTGATTCGATACGCTCCTAAACTTCATGAAGCATTGTTTTGAATTCGGTCATCACTATATAAGTCGTTACTTAGTTTTTTTGGCGCACCAAAAATATTATCATCACTTTATAATATTAATATAGAACCACTGTACTCACATGGACTGATTTAAATATGTTTTTAGTACATTAATGGATCTTGAGAGTGTAAATTGCTTTGTTCTCTATGGAGGCCTCACTGAGCCTTCAGATTTCAACTCAAATATCATCATTGAGGTCTTACGGGTGTCGAACGGCATGAGGGTGAGGAATAAATGACATTATTTTCATTTTTGGGTGAACTAACCCTTTAATATTATCATCTACTGACATTTCCCCCCCCCCCAGCTGAACATTTTGCAGTTGCACGAGTTAAAGGGAAGTTAAACTGAAAAACACAAGGTCTAGACGTGCTTTTTTAAAACTTGAGCTCTTCGTTTTAGATCACCATGTTATGCGCTGGACACTGCAAAAGACACAAAATGTGTGCGCAACGGTCAAACATGCCCGTCTAGTGCGTTTGCAAAGAAAAACGATGAAAAACGCATACTGTATGATATGAAAGAAATGAAAGTCTTTACATCAAATATCCAGATGAGCAATCATTATACAGCATTATCAGGAAATAACTGACCTCGGAATGTCGCGACCATAGAACGTAAAAACAAATATGGACGTAGTGTCCGGGACGTCACCCATAGGATTCTGAAGAGCAGTTTTGAAGCGTAAAGTAGGGACGATCTTGGCAGCGCGTCACTCCCGGATAACAGAAATTGGGCAAAAAGTCGGGATGTGGGCGGAGCTGAGGTGACGCTATGACTAACAGACAGCAGATAAATGGCAATCCACCTGTCACTCAAAGTGGCCACGCCCTTAATTATGCAGAACTTTAATGCTTTATATAATGTAAACGAATGAGTTATAAAAAAATTCCCCCCCCTCACAGTTGTCATGAAGGGCAAAATTAGCCGTATAGACCAAAAGCACAATTTGTCCCAGACTGTAAACATGTTTTATTCTGCTGTAAAGTTGGGCATTTTAACATGGAGATCAATGAGATTCTGCTCCTTCTGTCCCAGTCGATGCGGCCAGTCGATGAATGTCACTTCAAGAGAAACTGCGGGAAGTTGCCGCTTGGTCGCGACTGACCAATCAGAATCAAGCATTCAGAGAGCCGTGCAATAAAGAAATCTACACAAGCCACAAACCTGCGTGAGCTCGTCAATCTCCTTACGGATGCGATCGCCCAGCACGATCAGCACGGACACGGCCATCTGCACGTCGCCCTGCTCGGCGTAGTAACACAGCATCTCCTTCACAATAGGGCAGAAGAATTTGGGCGGCAGGTGGGGCGAGAAAAGCAGCTGCGACACGGAAATGAGACTGATGGACTCCATGGGAGTCAGGCACATGCTCTCGGCCTCGCTGCCGCTCACGTGGGGCGACTCGGGCTTCTCCTGCACCGGCTCCGGGGCCGAGGGATGGTCCATGATCTCGTGGCGTAACGGAAACGCCTCCTGAGGGAGCAGGTACTCGGGCTCCTCTGCTGGAGAGACAGAAATCGTTGGTTTTTTTCTCTTTGTATATCACGGACCTGTGAAATGTGTCGGAGGTGTTGACTAACCTGCCTGGTTGTCGTGTTCCATGCTGTAGAGATCATCATCATCAAGTTCAGCATCTCCAAACAGATACTCCGCCTGACCCTCGCTGCCCTCCGTCTCCTCGTTCTCTGCACACAGACACAGGGAGCTTCATCCACAAAAGTTCTTGGGAAACGTGAAAGTTTTGGGAACGAATACAAAGTTTCTCTGGAAACCTTAACGTTTTGGGAAAGAACGCAAAGTTTCTTGGGAGACCTGCAATTTTTTGGAACAAATGCAAAGTTTCTCAGTAAAAGTGAAGGTTTTGGGAACAAATGCAAAGTTTCTCAGGAAACCTTAACGTTTTGGGAACGAACGCAAAGTTTCTCTGGAAATGTGTAGGTTTTGGGAACGAATACAAAGTTTCTCGGGAAACCTTAAAGTTTTGGGAACGTACAGAAAGTTTCTCAGGAAACCAGAAAGTTTTGGAAACGAACGTAAGGTTTCTCAGGAAACGCAAAGGTTTTGGGAATGAATGCTAAGTTTCTTAGGAAACTTGAAAGTTTTGGGAACGAACACATGGTTTCTCGGGAAACCTGAAAGTTTTGGGAACAAATGCAAAGTTTCTCAGGAAACGTGAAGGTTTTGGGAATGAATGCTAAGTTTCTTGGGAAACCTGAAAGTTTTGGGAACGAACGCAAGATTTCTCGGGAAACCTGAACGCAAAGTTTCTCGGGAAACCTGAAAGTTTTGGGAACGAATGCAAGGTTTCTTAGGAAACGTGAAGGTTTTGGGAATGAATGCTAAGTTTCTTGGGAAACCTGAAAGTTTTGGGAACCAATGCAAAGTTTCCCAGGAAACATGAAGGTTTTGGGAATGAATGCTAAGTTTTTTGGGAAACCTAAAAGTTTTGGGAATGAACGCAAAATTTATTGGGACATGTGAAGGTTTTGGGAACTAATATAAAGTTTCTTGGGAAACCTTAATGTTTTGGGAAAGAACGCAAAGTTTCTTGGGAGACCTGAAAGTTTTGGGAACAAATGCAAAGTTTCGCAGGAAAGGTGAAGGTTTTGGGAAAGGACGCAACGTTTCTCAGGAAACGTGAAGGTTTTGGGAATGAATGCTAAGTTTCTCAGGAAACGTGAAGGTTTTGGGAATGAACGCAAAGTCTCTCGAGAAACCTGAAAGTTTTGGGAACGAACGCAAGGTTTCTCGGGAAACCTGAACGCAAAGTTTCTCGGGAAACCTGAAAGTTTTGGGAACGAATGCAAGGTTTCCCAGGAAACGTGAAGGTTTTGGGAACGAACGCAAGGTTTCTTGGGAAACCTGAAAGTTTTGGGAATGAACGCAAAATTTATTGGGACATGTGAAGGTTTTGGGAACTAATATAAAGTTTCTTGGGAAACCTAAACGTTTTGGGAAAGAACGCAAAGTTTCTTGGGAGACCTGAAAGTTTTGGGAACAAATGCAAAGTTTCTCAGGAAACCTTAACGTTTTGGGAACGAACAGAAAGTTTCTCTGGAAACCAGAAAGTTTTTGGGAAAGAACGCAAAGTTTTTCGGGAAACCTGAAAGTTTTGGGAAAGAACGCAAAGTTTTTCGGAAAACCTGAAAGTTTTGGAAAAGAACGCAAAGTTTTTGGGGAAACCTGAAAGTTTTGGGAACGAGCACAACATTTCTTGGAAAACATGAAGATTTTGGGAACAAACACAAAGTTTCTCAGGAAACCTGAAAGTTTTGGGAACGAATGCAAAGTTTATCTGGAAACGTGAAGGTTTTACAAGCGTATACAACATTTCTTGGGTAAACGCAAAGGTTTTGAGTACAAGCAAAAGGTTTGCACTGTAAACACAATCTACCTGATTGTAACTTGGCGAAACATCAACAAACATGTTACATTTCTCTTTTAATGGTTTCTCATCAGGGTGCAGAATCTGTCCTGCATGTTTATGCATCTATCTCACCGTCATTGTTGTTGAGGTTGGTCTCCAAGCTGTGTATGTTGTCTTGTCTGTTTTCTTTGTTTCTCTCATTGAGAGCAGCGCTCATCTCCTTCATACTGAAGCTACAGTGCAGGACGCAGGGAAAAGACGAGAGCAACGATGAACAGTATAAGAGGTTGGGATTCAGAAATAAAAAAATCACATGGGGTGATATCAGTACCTGTTGACGAGCGGAAGGTTTCCTGACTTATTCAGATTGTGATTGGTTGACAAGGACGGATTAGCCGGCTCGGAAAACATAATTCGCAGCATCGTCCATGTGGTCGATTCCTGTATAGCACACAAACACAAACCAAAACCCTCGGTAACACTTTATTTTAGTGCCCTTGTTATGTTACATGTAGTTACTGTAGTAATAACTATAAATGGCGTTACGTTTATATCACAGCTCGGCCACAGCCGTTGAGCTCGGTAAAACTGCAGTTTCTTCCTAATCTCTAACCGTTTCTCCTCCAGATCTTCTCCATATCACTTTAAAATATAGCATTCTGTGCAGAATTCAAATGAGTCCGATATGTTATGACCCGCTCAGTCTGCTCCGTCCAGAGACATGATAGCACAGTGTGAACGCTAGGGCGGTTTGTGTGACACTAACATGAAACCAGACTTCATTCGCCTCAATGGAAAGCTTATTTACACTGTCTGAACCGTTCCCTATCCCCTATATAGTGCACTATGTGCCGTTGACCATGTAGAAAACAGTAAATGTCACAAAAAGCCGCAGCTTCAGCGTCTATTTATAAAGTAGGCTTTGGGCAGAAAAACAAAAAGTGCAGAGTGATGTCTTCAAAATCATTGATCTATATTGGCGGAAGTGAGAGACTGTAAGTTTTGAACGCTTATATCTTCTAAATGCAAAAAGCGCACTAGCTTATAAATAACCTTAAAGGATTAGTTCACTTTTAAATAAACTTTTGCTGATAATTTACTCACCCCCATGTCATCCAAGATGTCCATGTCTTTCTTTCTGCAGTCGAAAAGAAATTAAGGTTTTTGATGAAAACGTTCCAGGATTTTTCTCCATATAATGGACTTCAATGGGCTCCAAACGGTTCAAGGTCCAAATGACAGTTTCAGTACAGCTTCAAAGGGCTTTAAACGATACCAGATGATGAATAAGGGTCTTATCTAGCGAAACGATCCATTTCTGCAAGAAACCGAGCAGTATTTATGATATTATTTTACCTCTTATCAGACGAACGTGATCATCTCTGAGCTCCGCCATAACTTCCGCTAAGTGAGGTCAAAATACGAGCGTTATCATAGATATATCGATCGTAGATGCCTCATTCTACTGATCTGTGCAGGCGCTAATGAGGCATCTACGTATACATCTATGACCACGCTCATATTTTGACTCAGAGATGATCACGTTCGTCTGATAAGAGGTAAAATAATATCATAAATACTGCTCGGTTTCTTGCAGAAATGGATCGTTTCGCTAGATAAGACCCTTATTCATCGTCTGGTATCGTTTAAAGCCCTTTGAAGCTGTACTGAAACTGTCATTTGGACCTTGAACCCTTTGGAGCCCATTGAAGTCCAGAAAAATCCTGGAATGTTTTCATCAAAAACCTTCATTTCTTTTCGACTGCAGAGAGAAAGACATGGACATCTTGGATGACATGGGGGTGAGTAAATTATCAGGAAAAGTTTTTTTAAAAGTGATCTAATCCTTTAAAGCTAACATATTCATACTAAAAGCCCAAAAAACTCCTTTCATGGGGTCTTTAAACAATACAAAAAAAGACATCTGTCTGTACCTGCAGTCTGTTGAGTCTCTTGGCGACTTGAGCGTTGTGCTCACAGAGTTCGGCGAAGGGTTTCCCGCTAAGCATGTAACTCTGAGCGGTGTTAATGAACCAGTCCATGCCGACGCCGCTGCCCGCTTCGCTCTCAAACACACTGAGCGCGCTGGACACCTGCGCAAACTGCTCCGTCACATCGGGCTTCTTGAAGAAGAAGATGGGGTACCGCCGATCGCCGCCTGGGTAGGTTTTACGCCCCACATCCCCTACAGAAGGGGGAGCTATGAAGAAAGACAATATTCTGATAAGAAATCAATGTCGATGAACATTTCAGACTTTAACTGACTCACTCACCGCTCATCAGACTCTCTTTAGCAGCAAACGCCAGGTCGCCGAACAACCCGAAACAGAGTCCTTCGGGGTTGGCGCGGTCGACGGGCCTGCTGGCGTCTTTAAACATGTGCTGGTACAGCGTGCTGTCCTTGGACCCCGACAGAAGGAAGTAGGGGTCATGCTGGTGCCGCCACACGATTCCCGTGGTCACGTCTTTGTGCTCCTCGAACGTCGCAAAGGGGATGAATGGCCGACGGACGTCCCATACGTAGATGTTGTGGTCCACCATCATGGAGCAGGTCGCCAGGTGATAGCGCCGCTCCGGACGCCACTTCACCCTGGCCACTGATGCAATGGTCTGAACGCAGTAGATCTCCTTCACGCGATTAGCCGACATGTCCCAGACTTTCACCATCTTGTCACGTCCGCCTGTGGCGAGCCAACCCCTACAAGAGACAGACAAGACTTATACACACAATTGTGCTAGGGGTTGAAGTTAATGTGTAACCTTTTACCAACTGAAATGAGACAAAACATATTTTTAAGTTAGCTAAGATATTTTAAGCTTTATAAAAATTGTACTATTATTTACTTCTCGTTTTGTCTTCCTTCTTTAAATTCTTCTTCACTGAGAACATTTTGAATTTTACTCCTATAATCCTTATAATAATTATTATTTTCTTAAATAATTATTTGGAAAACTACCACTATTATTATTAGTAGTGGTATTATTTCCTTCTCATTTTATCTTTCTGGTTTACATTTTCACTTTTTTAAGTTTCTTCAGTCATTATTTAGAATTGTCTTTTTTTTTCACTTTATAAGTTTGTCATTCATTAGAATTCATCTATTATTAATTTTATTTCCTTCTCATTCCTCTTCCTTTTTTAAATCTTCACTTTTTAAGTTAAAGTCATTATTTAGAATTTTACTCATTTAATAATAATAATAATAATAATAATAATAATAATTATCATCATTATTTCCTTCTCCTTTTACCTTCCTTTTTTAATTTGTACTTTTTTAAGTTTCTTAAGTCATTCATTACAGTTTTCCTACTATTATTATTAATATTTCTTTTTTTTACTTTATAAGTTTAAGTCATTCATTCAAATTCATCTATTATTATTTTATTTCCTTCTCATTCGTCTTTCTTTTTTAAATCTTCACTTTTGAAGTTGAAGTCATTATTTAAAATTTGACTAATACTATTATTATAATAATAATTATTATCATTATTTCCATCTAATTTTGTCTTCCTTTTTAAAAGTGCACTTATAAAGTTTAAGTCATTATTTAGAATTTTACTATTATAATTATTATTAGCATTATTAATATTTCCTTCTCCTTTTATCTTCTTTTTTTAAATGTACACTTTTAAGTTTCTTATGTCATTATTTAGAATTTTATTTTATAATAATAATAGTAAAAATTATTATTAAAAAAATTAAGTTTAAGAATTTTGTTATTATTATTTCCTTCTCATTTTATTTTCATTTTCTTGTTTATTGCTGATATTTTTCTGTATGTCTTTGTATTTGCTGACGTGTGAAGCACAGAGTGGCATGTGTGAAAGGATGCCATTCAAAAACAAATGTCCTGTTATTCAGATTGGTTAAGTTAAGTGTGCACACACACCTGTCCTCAGGGTGCCAGTCACAGCAGAAGACGGGGCCGGTGTGTGCGGTGAACATCCTCTCGTAACGGTCGGGTCTGCGGATGTCCCACAGCTGCACGTTTCCATTCTCGAACGAGGCCGCAAACGTGAAATAATCCTTCATACTGAACTGCACATCTCTCACGCTCTCAGACTGACCTGCCAAAACACAGAATGATGTTCACATTGTGTCCCGCTTCCATATCTCTGTAGCATCAAAGAAGAATCTATTTAGTGTCTAAGAAGCTCCAGTGCAATGAAAATAGTTGCTCGGATGGTTTTTAGTGTCATTTTTTGGGTGAATTATTACTTTTAAATGCATACTTTTTACCATTGCTTAAGCAGTAAATGCTTCAGCTTGTGCAGATGCTGCTGAAAAGTCAGAGATGCTTAACTGTGCATTTGTATGTGCACAAGTTTTTACGTACCAGAAAACGTGCTGACGCTTTCCTTCTTTCGCAGGTCAAAACACTTCATGAATCCGTCCTGCGAGCCGGACAGCAGCATGTTGACCTCAGTAGGGTGAAAACAGACCTTGTTCACTGTGCGCTTGTGTTCTGTGAATAGCTGCTCCTGTTTGTTACGGCACGGCCGCGACAGGTTCCACGTCACCACGGCTCCATTCGTGGCGGCGGTGGCCAGCAGGTTCTCCTCCATCTGATGCCACATGACGTCCGCACAGCTGAAGTTCAGCGAGGGTTTGCGTCCCACGCGCAGGTTCAGACGCTCCACAAAACCATCTTCCTCCAGACCGTATATCTTGAAAATATTTCGCCCTGCAACCACCACCTGAAACATGTGATCAATCACAAGTTAACTGTATCTAATGATATTACCTAAAAATAGAATATATATTACTGGCAATTAATTATTGAATATTGCTTTACATATTAATAACAATATAAATAACAAATACAAATTACATTTAAAATAAATAAATAGGTCACTGTTTACAATAAGGTCCCATTACTTTAACATGAATTAATGCATTAACTAACAATAAACCATACATTTGTTGGACAAGTATTTATTAATCTTTATTAGCATAACGTTGATTGTTAGTTCATATTAGCTCAAGTCCAATAAAGGGGTGATGAATTGAGAAATCAACTTTCCCTTGAGCCTTTGATATATAAAAGTTAATCGTGGGATATGAATATCCTGTAAGTTTCAGAGCTGAAAACTTCCATGTTAGTCAAAGGAAAGCTTTTATTGACACCAGGCTCAGAAAACGAGAGCTCTCAGAATATGTCGACCACTGACGTCATAGGATGCAGAAGCGCCGCTGACTCGGACCGCGCTACCGAGCAATAAACATGCCGGTTCCAGCTCACGTGCGTAAGACATTGCGCGTTTGTTCGCTTCATTTCACCGCAGAATCGATTGTAAACAAGATCGAGACTGGATTTGCAGACATATTGAGATTAAAACACAATGCTGTGCCTTCTATTTTGGATCCGACAGGAACGGTGCAACACACTTATGTGAGTAAAACATGTTTTTTTTATATGTGTTAGTATTGCATTGTTACAGATCGTTTGATATCTATTGATTACATACCTTAGCACGCTGTCACAGGCTGGAGAAGGTGTTATTGGTTCATTCATGATCAGACTCAGACTTGTAACGGCAGTGCTCGCAAAGCCCAACGTCCCGGGCTATGTGTTTTTCAGACGGGCTACTAAAACGTATCACCAGCCTGCCGATGGGCTATCTTAAATAGTGAAATAACATTCCTTTTGCGCGTGTGTCTACGGGTCGCGGTTATTCACCGATCGGGCGAGGCAAGTAATACAAAAATAACATTCCAATCAATCGCGGGTGGATAAGAGATGAATCATTGTGTTTGTTTGATAAAGATATTTTGCGAGTCCTGTGAGCATTTTTCCCAGACGCTTTCAAAACAATTTCCACATGTACTGAGGGAGCTGAAGCTCATTAAATATGCGAATCTTGTCCAATCCTAGCCGTGGGCGTTTACGTCCAAGTCTTCAGTGCGGCACACCCATCAAAACCAAATGTTTCTTCAGAGAGCCTCAAAACCAAGGCAGAAAATAGCCTATTACTTATTCATTATGATGTTTTTGAATGGAAAAACCACACGAACGTCATAAGTTGACCTCAGACAACAGTATACAAAAATAAAAAAAACTGTTCATGACACCTTTAAATAATATTTACTTTTGATTTTAATAATGTATTAGTAAATGTTGAAATGAACATGCAAGATTAATAAATGCTATAGAAGTGTTCATTGTTGACAACAGAAAAACGCACTGCTCTTGATTTTCGTAGCTTTAATAAAAATATTTAATTTATAATTTATAACTTTATTGATAAGTTTATTCAATTTCTGTATATTTCCTGTTAGATCAAATATTTAAAATATACTGCCTTTTTGTTGCTTCTACATTCATCTGGAGATTAAATGTTAAATTATTACTATATTAAAATATATTAAAAACTTTAGTGCTAGGTGTTATTAACCGTGATTAATTACATAAAAATGTGCAAATAATTAGAATTGTTTTTAATTGATTGACAGCAGTAAAATAAATTAAAATATTGTTACATTATAAATTATATAAATGAAAAAAATATAATAATTTCAACTCATTCCCTTTAAGTCATATTTTTTTCTTACTTAATTAGTTTTCTATAGATGTGTTTTGTCATTGTTAGTACAAAGAACAAAAGAAAAAGAGAAACATCACGCACTGCTCTTGACTGAATAATGTTTGTAGCTTTAATAAAAATGTATCTGTATTTAATTTATTATTTATGTAGTGAAGACTGTAGTGTTTGATAGGTTTATTCAATTTCTGTATATTTCCTGTTAAATATTTAAAATATACTGCATTTATGTTGCTTCTACATTAATTTGTAGAATAAATGTTAAATTATTACCATTTTAAAATATATTAAATCGTTAATGTTAGGTGCAATTAATCACGATTAAGTACAGAAAAATGTGTGATTAATACGGTCACGGTGTGTTTGGGTTTTGTTCATGTTCATGTCTTTTATTTTGAAGTTCATCACATTCATGGTTCCTGGGGAGCGTTTAAACTCAAAGGGTCCAAGTGAAGTCGTTTACAAATGTGTCCGCTGCAGCTCGGTATGCTCAACAATTGAAGATATTAGAAAACATGTTTGTCGTAAGAGTTTTATAGTAAAAATATAGCATATCAACATGATGATGTAGTTGTTTATATTTTTAGATTCATTGCAAGGCAAGTTTATTCATATACCAAATTTCATACACAATGATAACTAAGTGCTTTACATAAAAATGAGAAAGAAAATACAAGGTATTAAAAAGTAAATTAGCTTTTAAGTAAATGATTTAAATTAGAATTGATTACCAGGAGATAAAAAAGTCAATTAAATAGAGTGGGGATGTTCTCTTTTATTCTGGACGGCAAGGGCAATGATTGCATCGAGAATGGCCTTCTCAGCTGCCATAGTTGCAATTCTTGCGTCATTCTTGCACTGTTTCCGTTAAAAAAACATGTTGCAACGTTTTGTCTGGGCTGAATGCAGCCCTGGGTGTCATGTGATCCCCTTTTTCTCATGTGTTATGTTCTGATTGGTTGTTTTTGTCATGTGTTCTGTTGTTATGTTCTGTCATTGGTTCATTGTTTGATCGCTGTTCACAGGTGTCCCTTGTCTTGTCATTAGTCTGTGTATTTAAGCCCTCATGTTTGCCATGTGTCCTTGTTGAGTATTGTTACCTGTAACCATTGTTGGTGAGTTCTTTGTTTAGTCAAGTCAGCTCAAGTCCTTGTTTGTTTGTGCGTTGTAAATAAACTGCACTTGGGTTCGTAAAGCTTGCCTCCAGTGGATCCCAACGTTACAGAATACTCGACCAGGGAACAAGACAAACATGAGAGCTTAAATGACAAGACAAGGGGCACCTGTGAACAGCGATCAAACTATGAACCAATGACAGAACATAACAGAACACATGACAAAAACAACCAATGAGAACATAACACATGAGAACAAGGGGATCACATGACACCCAGAAACCATGAATGTGATTAACTTCAAAATAAAAGACATGAACATGAACAAAACCCAAACATACTTAAATCAATTAAAATTTTGTTAAATTACATGAATAAAAAAATTATAATAATAATTTAATCTTGTTCCCTTTAATTAGTTAAAATTCCATCACTCTTTTTTCTTCACATTTAATTCAATGTGTTGCCGTTTCTTTGTAATTATTTGTGAAATTTATTAGCAATATCCGAGTGAAAATTGTTTCAAAGTAAATCCTACACCATTTTTTCCCCTCCGGTGTAGCATTGCTTCTATTTGAAATGGGTTTCATTTAAAAAGTCATGTGAACAACCGCAAAAAATAGATTTGAGTAGCACTTGAGCTTGTGGTGAGAACATAGTCTAATTTTCACCTGCGTGGCATCCCGACACACGCTGATGGCGTTGGCAGGAGCATCCAGGTGGCAAAACATGGTACGGCCACTGATGGTGCTGACCCTGGTCATCTTCTCCATCTCAAGCTGCAAAACAGAGAAACAAGAGATGGAGATGTAGCCGCTGCAGTTCCTTCTCTGGCCAGCAGGTGGAGTACAGATTCATCCACACGAACATCTCAAGATTGGAGGTGCATTTATCTCATCTCACATATTTAGCAATAAATGTATAAATACACATGAATAAGTGTGCTGAGAAAAGCAACTTCCTCATTCACTCCACACTAAGACCTTTGGGGAAATGAGTTCAGAAACAGCAAACACAATCCATCAATGTATTTATTATTTCAAAACATATATACATGAATGATTCAACTGTTCTTTATAGATTATATTTGAATAAGTAGATCATTTGATGTTTTCTATTTAAAAAAGGCTAGAAATGATTATTGGTGGTAAAAAGACAAACATCTAAGGGATTATTAATGTTATTGCAGCAGTTTTTTTATCTCACCGTCTGTGTTCGTCACACAGAGCTCAGGACAAAAATCCACTTTACGTGACAGTCGGTGCGTGACGTCACGCACACATCCCCGCGAGCGTGCTTAACATCTTTATATGGAATTACACACCGGCCTGCAGAACAGAAACAAGACAGCAATATAGCAGAGAAGCTATATTAATAAAACAACGCCATTGCATTTTAGAAATCATATTAGCAGTGAAACTTAAGTGAAATGTTAGTGATTTTATACTGACTGTAAAGATTTTATGAAAACGTTTTAATATTTTATGTAATTTATATAATCTGAAGCATGCCATTTATTTTTAATAATAACAATAATAGTGTCTTGCTTCAGAATATATCATAGTTATATAATGACCATATCTATTTTTTTCATTGCATGCTGTATATCTGCTGCTGTCTGCCTGCAATTTTACCGCACTGCGTTACAGGTTTATATATTATTACTGTTATTCTGATCATTTTTACCGCACTGCGATACAGGTTTATATATAGTGAGGAAAATAAGTATTTGAACACCCTGCTATTTTGCAAGTTCTCCCACTTAGAAATCATGGAGGGGTCTGAAATTGTCATCGTAGGTGCATGTCCACTGTGAGAGACATAATCTAAAAAAAAAAAATCCAGAAATCACAATATATGATTTTTTAACTATTTATTTGTATGATACAGCTGCAAATAAGTATTTGAACACCTGTCTATCAGCTAGAATTCTGACCCTCAAAGACCTGTTAGTCTGCCTTTAAAATGTCCACCTCCACTCCATTTATTATCCTAAATTAGATGCACCTGTTTGAGGTCGTTAGCTGCATAAAGACACCTGTCCACCCCATACAATCAGTAAGAATCCAACTACTAACATGGCCAAGACCAAAGAGCTGTCCAAAGACACTAGAGACAAAATTGTACACCTCCACAAGGCTGGAAAGGGCTACGGGGAAATTGCCAAGCAGCTTGGTGAAAAAAGGTCCACTGTTGGAGCAATCATTAGAAAATGGGAGAAGCTAAACATGACTGTCAATCTCCCTCGGACTGGGGCTCCATGCAAGATCTCACCTCGTGGGGTCTCAATGATCCTAAGAAAGGTGAGGAATCAGTCCAGAACTACACGGGAGGAGCTGGTCAATGACCTGAAAAGAGCTGGGACCACCGTTTCCAAGGTTACTGTTGGTAATACACTAAGACATCATGGTTTGAAATCATGCATGCCACGGAAGGTTCCCCTGCTTAAACCAGCACATGCCAAGGCCCGTCTTAAGTTTGCCAATGACCATTTGGATGATCCAGAGGAGTCATGGGAGAAAGTCATGTGGTCAGATGAGACCAAAATAGAACTTTTTGGTCATAATTCCACTAAACGTGTTTGGAGGAAGAAGAATGATGAGTACCATCCCAAGAACACCATCCCTACTGTGAAGCATGGAGGTGGTAGCATCATGCTTTGGGGGTGTTTTTCTGCACATGGGACAGGGCGACTGCACTGTATTAAGGAGAGGATGACCGGGGCCATGTATTGGGAGATTTTGGGGAACAACCTCCTTCCCTCAGTTAGAGCATTGAAGATGGGTCGAGGCTGGGTCTTCCAACATGACAATGACCCGAAGCACACAGCCAGGATAACCAAGGAGTGGCTCTGTAAGAAGCATATCAAGGTTCTGGCGTGGCCTAGCCAGTCTCCAGCCCTAAACCCAATAGAGAATCTTTGGACGGAGCTCAACCTCTGTGTTTCTCCGCGACAGGCCAGAAACCTGACTGATCTAGAGAAGATCTGTGTGGAGGAGTGGGCCAAAATCCCTCCTGCAGTGCAAACCTGGTGAAAAACTACAGGAAACGTTTGACCTCTGTAATTGCAAACAAAGGCTACTGTACCAAATATTAACATTGATTTTCTCAGGTGTTCAAATACTTATTTGCAGCTGTATCATACAAATAAATAGTTAAAAAATCATACATTGTGATTTCTGGATTTTTTTTTTAGATTATGTCTCTCACAGTGGACATGCACCTACGATGACAATTTCAGACCCCTCCATGATTTCTAAGTGGGAGAACTTGCAAAATAGCAGGGTGTTCAAATACTTATTTTCCTCACTGTATTATTACTGTTATTCTGATCAATTTCTCTATACTGCAGTGTAGGTTTATAAGTATTACTAAGGTTATTTTTATTATCATTAAGCAAATCAACGCAATGTTTTTTGTCTGTTGTTGTAATGCACAGAAAGGTGGATTTGATTTGAACTATTCATATTCACCATTCATTCTGGCCGATTGGTGCTTCGAGGCTATAGAAATGAAATTATTTTTGCAATACTACGACATCACAGGAATAATATATGTAGTAAATATGAGTAAGTTTGTCTTTTAGAGCTCGTGGCAGGCACTTGCCACAACAGAAGTGTCATAAAAACCCCTCAGGGCAGCCGTAATAACTCCTGGCGCTCGAGACCATAACTCAGCGTGTCATGTTTCCGAATAGGAATGTTCAACTGTAATATGATTTTGGATATTGCTGAAATAACCGCGCAGAACTTACCCTTTCAAAACAAATGTGCCCGTTCATGAGAAGCGGATGTAGAATTATTGTTTACGTTTGCCGCTGACGTCACCTCCCCTCGCATGGCGCGCGCGGCTTCAGTCTAGCGTGCACTCACTGGGCGTTGGGAAAGATCTGCACAACTGATTCAAAACGCCTTTAAAAGTTCACACAACGGAATATTGATCATAACACATCCTGGTATGATAACATGCTGTTATTTGGCTTGCTCGTTTGAGGTCTGCAGGACATGTTATAAACTGCGCGCGCATGATCTCTCTCCTCCCAGTGATGTCTGTGGACGGGAGGCTGTTTATCTGTGGAGATCCCGCGGTGTGGACTGGGATTTATGGGAAATACTGGACTGTGGTGGAAGCAAAATCAGCTGGAAAGGGCAAGGCTTCTGGAAAGCTCTTACAACTGGACAAATGGTTTGAATCCATGCAAACACACCCCTAAAATGTGCATTATTTAATTTGCATTAGAATAGAATTGAATATTAATAATCATATCAATTACAAATATAAATGACAAAAATATTTAATTTTTAAAATCATAATAAATTATATAAATTAAAATACTGTTAATTATGAATTATATAGATTCAAAAAAATATTGTAATAATTGTATTATTAATTTTTGTCTACTCATAATTAGCCGTTTATATGCAATTTGACAACTAGCATTGCCTCTATTTGACATGGACCACATTTAAAAGGTCAAATGAACTGCAAAAATATATATATTTGAGTTCTTCTAAACGCCTCAAATGTCTTTTCATGTTTATTATTGTATTTGTATCATAATAGAATTTAATATTAATTAATATATTAATAATCATATCAATTACGAATAGAAATTACTACATTTATACATTTAATATTATGATAAATTATTTAAATAAATAACTTAACTATAAATGATAAAGATTTGAAAATATATTGTAATAATTTTATTATTTGAATTCATAATTTGTGCCTACTCATAATTAGCCTTTAAATGCAATTTGACATGTGGATATGGGCCTCATTTAAGAGGTCAAATACAGAACAACTACAAAAAGAGTTCTCACAAACACCTCAAATGTCTTTTCATGTTTATTATTGTATTTGTATCATAATAGAATTTAATATGAATTCATATATTAATAATCATATTAATTACGAATAGAAATGACTAAATGTATACATTTAATATTATAATAAAATATTTAAAATAAAAACTGTTAATTATAAATTATACAGATTAAAAAAATATTGTAATAATTTTATTATCGTAATTCATAATTTTTGCCTACTCATAATTAGCCGTTTATATCAAATTTGACAACTAGCATTGCCTCTATTTGACATGGACCACATTTAAAAGGTCAAATGAACTGCAAAAATATATATATTTGAGGTCTTCCAAACACCTCAAATGTCTTTTCATGTTTATTATTGTAATTGTATCATAATAGAATTTAATATTAATTCATATATTAATAATCATATTAATTACGAATAGAAATGACTAAATATATACATTTAATATTATGATAAATTATTTAAAATGAATAACTGTTAACTATAAATGATAGTGCCTCAAATGTCTTTAATTTATGAATTGAATATTCATTTCTATTTGAATAATCATAGAAATGTCTCAAATATACTTTTAAATGAACGATAAATTATAGGAATTAAAATTAAAGTTAAATTATATACATTTTAAAATATTTGCATTCATTTTATCTTGATCACTTGAATTCATAATGTCCTACTCATCATAATTGGCAACTAACATGCAATTTGACACCTTAAATGCAGCTTCACTAGAAAAGCAACCACAAAAAATAGACTTGAGTTCTCAGAAATACAGACTTGTTCATTATTGCATCAGATCAGAATATAATACAGTTGCAGGAAATCTTAGTGACACTGTCTGTGTTTTCCAGGTTTCAGGAGGAGCTTCCCGCAGCGATCTCAGCGCGATCCCAGCGCTCCCTCACACATGCTGAGCTCGTCAAGATCATGGAGTGGAAACTGACTGTAAGCACAATAGAAATAGATTCACGTCCTGCGCAATTAGCAAGAAACATGCCGGAAATAGGCAAGTGGCTCATTGGTTGCACGCAGTGACGTTCACTCTTATGACATCAGTTCACACACACACACACACACAGATATGACTGCATTGTCTCTTTGATGATTGATGATGATGGCGTCTCCCTCTTAGAAAGGGAAGTTCAGGCCACGATTGCAGCAGCTCATTGGCTCGAACAGCGAGGAGGCGGTTCAAAGCTCGACCAGCAAAGCATTCGGGTTGTTGCCTGATGTCCCAGCGGCAATTACAGAGCTGTGCAAACTCAAAGGTGTCGGGCCAGCAACGGCGTCAGGTACACACACACCCCAATCAAATCATGCATGCAATAACTGTAGTCATATTCGGTTTAATCGCATCAAACTGTCTCCACCAGCCGTGTTGGCGGCCGGAGCTCCAGGTGAAGTGGCCTTCATGGCTGATGAAGCTGTGGAGAGCATCGCCGAGCTCAGACCGGTCGAGTACACGGCCAAACATTATGCACTTTTCCTCCAGAAAATGCTGCAGAAATCATCCCAGCTTAATAAAGGTAAGATACACGGGAAGCTTGAATATTTCTTTATTAGGCTCTTACGATAATATGATGTATTTCCTGTCTCAGTGGACGGCCAGCAGGACTGGACTCCTCACCGGGTGGAGCAGTGTTTATGGGCATGGGCGGTGGCCAATCGGATTCAGCCCTCATTAATACAGGAGTTCGATCTGATGGATGCAACACACACAGTGACCAATCAGAAGGCAGAGAAGAGGAAGACTGCTGATGAAAAGCCCTCGAAGAGACGGAAGACTGCGCAAAACTAGTATATAGTACATGCAATATTAGGGTGTTCAATACATTCCTCTGCAAAAGTATCTCTGTGTTTTTGAGGCACTACTCCAAAATCACGAAATGCAACCTTTCACAATTGCTCTACTGAATTTGTAATTGTTTATGTTTAGATGTTTTAATAAAGCAATAAAACATTTGTTAAAACTACGTTTTTTTATTTATTTATTATGGCCTGAAAGATACTTTGCACATACAGAGTGTTGTTTTATTAATTTTTCTTAAAAATAATAAAGGCACAAAAATGCTCTTTAGAGACTATATATATATATATATATATATACTCACATACATACACATTATTATATACACCATTTAAAATAAACGTATTTCAATATACTGTGATGGCAAAGCTGAGTTTTCAGCATTTTAGAATGATTTCTGAAAATCTAGCTTTGCATCACAGGAATAAATAACTCTAAAATAATAGAAAAGTTATTTTAAATTGTAATAATATATATATATATACATTTTTGAAAAATTATTTAATACAATTATTTAAAAAATACATATTTAAAATAATGAGAAAACTAATAACAGGGTTGTATAATTATATATACAATTTATTAAAAAAAAAAATATATATATATATAATTGAAAAATATCTTTAATTCTAATATATCTTTAATTTATGAGAAACTAATAAGTTATATATATATATTAGGGCTGTCAAAAGATTAATCACGATTAATCACATCCAAAATAAAAGTTTGTGTTTACATAATATATTTGTGTGTACTCTGTATAATTATTATGTTTATATAAATATTCATGTATATATTTAAGAAATATTTGCATGTATATACTGTATACATTTATATAATTTATATTATATATAAATATAAATATTTTATATATAAATATAATAAATTTTTCTTAAATATATACATGCTTGTGTGTGTTTTTATATATAAATAATAATTATACACAGTTCACACACATATATCATGTAAACAAACTTTTATTTTGGATGTGATTAATCTTTTGACAGCCCTAATATATATATATATATATACACACACACACACATATATATATATATCTACACTCACCTAAAGGATTATTAGGAACACCATACTAATTCTGTGTTTGACCCCCTTTCATCTTCAGAACTGCCTTAATTCTACGTGGCATTGATTCAACAAGGTGCTGAAAGCATTCTTTAGAAATGTTGGCCCATATTGATAGGATAGCATCTTGCAGTTGATGGAGATTTGTGGGATGCACATCCAGGGCACGAAGCTCCCGTTCCACCACATCCCAAAGATGCTCTATTGGGTTGAGATCTGGTGACTGTGGGGGTCATTTTAGTACAGTGAACTCATTGTCATGTTCAAGAAACCAATTTGAAATGATTCGAGCTTTGTGACATGGTGCATTATCCTGCTGGAAGTAGCCATCAGAGGATGGGTACATGGTGGTCATAAAGGGATGGACATGGTCAGAAACAATGCTCAGGTAGGCCGTGGCATTTAAACAATGCCCAATTGGCACTAAGGAGCCTAAAGTGTGCCAAGAAAACATCCCCACACCATTACACCACCACCACCAGCCTGCACAGTGGTAACAAGGCATGATGGATCCATGTTCTCATTCTGTTTACGCCAAATTCTGACTCTACCATCTGAACGTCTCAACAGAAATCGAGACTCATCAGATCAGGCAACATTTTTCCAGTCTTCAACTGTCCAATTTTGGTGAGCTCGTGTAAATTGTAGCCTCTTTTTCCTATTTGTAGTGGAGATGAGTGGTACCCGTTGGGGTCTTCTGCTGTTGTAGCCCATCTGCCTCAAGGTTGTGCGTGTTGTGGCTTCACAGATGCTTTGCTGCATACCTCGGTTGTAGCGAGTGGTTATTTCAGTCAAAGTTGCTCTTCTATCAGCTTGAATCAGTCGGCCCATTCTCCTCTGACCTCTAGCATCAACAAGGCATTTTCGCCCACAGGACTGCCGCATACTGGATGTTTTTCCCTTTTCACACCATTCTTTGTAAACCCTAGAAATGGTTGTGCATGAAAATCCCAGTAACTGAGCAGATTGTGAAATACTCAGACCGGCCCGTCTGGCACCAACAACCATGCCACGCTCAAAATTGCTTAAATCACCTTTCTTTCCCATTCTGACATTCAGTTTGGAGTTCAGGAGATTGTCTTGACCAGGACCACGCCCCTAAATGCATTGAAGCAACTGCCATGTGATTGGTTGATTAGATAATTGCATTCATGAGAAATTGAACAGGTGTTCCTAATAATCCTTTAGGTGAGTGTATATATTTACATTTATGCATTTGGCAGACGCTTTTATCCAAAGCGACTTTCAGTGCCCTTGTTACAGGGACAATCCCCCTGGAGCAACATGGAGTAAAGTGCCTTGCTCAAGGACACACTGGTGGTGACCGCTGGGATCGAACCAGCAACCTTCTGCATATCAGTTCCATGGTTTAACCCACTGGACCACACACACACCCACTGGACCACACACACACCCACTGGACCACACACACACCCACTGGACCACACACACACACCCACTGGACCACACACACACACCCACTGGACCACACACACACACACACACACACACACACACACACACACACACACACACACACACACACACGCAGTCAGGATTAAGACTCTGTGCAGGCCAGTCAAGTTCCTCCACACCAAACTCGCTCATCCATGTCTTTATGGACCGACGCTTTGTTCACTGGTGCACAGTCCTGTTGGAAGAGGAAGGGGCCGTCCCCAAACTGTTCCCACAAAGTTGGGAGCATGAAATTGTCCAAAATGTCTTGGTATGCTGAAGCGTTAAGAGTTCCTTTCACTGGAACTAAGGGGCCAAGCCCAACCCCTGAACAACAACCCCACACCATAATCCCTGCGAACCAAACTTTACACTTGGCACAATGCAGTCAGGCAAGTCCCGTTCTCCTGGCAACCGCCAAACCCAGACTCGTCCATCGGATTGCCAGGCAGAGAAGCGTGATTGGTCCTCTACTCTAGAGTCCAGTGGCGGCGTGCTTTACCCCACTGCATCCCACGCTTTGCATTGCAGTTGGTGATGTAAGGCTTGGATGAGCTGCTCAGCCATGGAAACCCATTCCATGAAGCTCTCTACACACTGTTCTTGAGCTCATCTGAAGGCCACACGAAGTTTGGAGGTCTTTACTAATAACTAATAAACTTATAACGGGTTTCAAAAATTGCAAACCACACATAAAATAAACAGAAAATTTATATAATATCTATATATATAATATATAATATAGAGTCTGATATAAAGTCTAACCCGGTTCTGGCGGTTAAGCATCTTCTTGCACAAACTGGCAATTTGTTAAAAAGGAGTTTCAAGTGCTTTATACCTCATCAGTGGAAAGTGTCTTATTGTGGGCACACAAACACACGCAGACGTCTCTCACAGTATGTTCTTTATTTCATACAGCTGAGAAATGAAAGCAAACACAAAACCATACAAAATAAAACTACAAAAAACAATTTGCCTCAGGTCCCAATATTTCAGAAGTACAATACATCATGAAATTATAAAGAATTTGATAGAAACTATCAGTATTTACATCTCTTTTTTATCTTCATCTGATCCAGAGAAAACTATTAGCCTTATATTATATTTTCAGTTTTAACTTCTTTTTATGTAAACAGAATATTTTACGGCAAGAGTCGTCATTTTGGCACCATTTTGAAGTCTGTACATGGACTACGATTCTCAGTGGGACTAGAGTTGTGGCGTCAACACAGACGCAGCGATGATCTCGAAGCAAAACTCTTGCGATCTACACCTACAACATCATGGAGAAAATAAGCTCAGGACACCATGATCTGCGAGAGCAGCTAGTGGCTGGGACGTAATGTGGGCGGGAATAAGGGGGAGGTCCTTGATAAATAGGTTTGTTCCCAGTTTCAAGAGTACACATGAGTACACTTCTTCACCGAGAGTATGTTCGGAGTGGCGTACTACCCATACTATTTTTGCAGTATGCAAATGTTCATTGTGAATGGCATACGGTGATGACTTATTTATAACATTTGCCAAAATGCTGCTTTTGTGTATACAACAGAACACACTATACTGTATGTAAAACTGTATCCCAATGTGCTCAACTTTACATTCTGAAACAGTATTAACTAAAACTATTAAAAACATGTTCGGAATAAATAAAGTTTTGCATTGCCCCAGAAACCTTTGTGCTCACAAAGAACAAAGTATGCGAGCGAATGCAAAACTTGAGCATTGAAATATAATCAACATTTCCTTGGGCTCCTTATGTATGAATCCAAGGCCTAAAACAAACTTTTTGCCACACCTGCCAATGGCCGGTGACTTAAAGGTATAGTTCACCCAAAAATGAAAATTAGCCCATGATTTACTCACCCTCAAGTCATCCGAGGTGTATATGACATTCTTCTTTCAGACGAATAAAATCTGAGTTATATTAAAAGTATTCTGGCTAATCCAAGCATTAGAATAGTAGTAATAGTTGCTCTGTTTTTGAAGTCCATAAAAAATGCATCTGCGCGGAACGGTCGAATGAGGCATCTACGTATATATATCTTTGATCACGCCAGTATTTTGACCTTATTCGCCGGAAGTTATGGCGCTGGGAATACTAGATGACATTCGTCTGATAAGAGGTAACAAAATAACAAATACTGTTGGGTTTCTCGCAGAATCCGATCGTTTCGTGTCTTACGTTTCGTGCCACGAGCCGCATGGTTTAATAAGGATTCGTATGTCTATGTGTTTTTACTCTCATTGCTCTCATACTCTATAATATCCCCATTGCCTTGCATTATACGACTATCACACTGCAACGGTTGGAGTTAAAAATCTTAATTTGTGTTCTACTGAAGAAACAAAGACACCTACATCTTGGATGCCCTGGGAGTAAGCAGATAAACATATACATTTCGTTTTTGGGTGAACTATCCCTTTAAGAAAATGTACTGGCCATAAATATTTTTACCAGCCATGAAACATTGATTAATCCTTATTATAAGATTATTCAGTATAGAGCAGTGAGTGATTTTTCTTTGTCTTTTATTGTTTGATTAACATTAAAAATAGGAATATTAGACTGCTGTCACTTTAAGAGCGAATGCACGGATCCAATACTGATACACATGCGCTTTCTTTCTCAACTGTTACGTTCACTTTAAAGGAACACGCCAATATTTTTGAAAATAGGCTAATTTTCCAGCTTCCATAGAGTTAAACAGTTGAGTTTTACCATTTTCGAATCCATTTAGCCGAGCTCTCGTGGTAGCACTTTTAGCATAGCTTAGCATAGATCATTGTATGTATCAAAGTATGCATTCAGTAAGCTAGTATTCCACTCCGAACACAACCCAACTGTTTTAGACCATGGTCAGTGTTTCCCACACTCACTTGTAACAGTCTGAAAACCAACAATGGTCATACAGCACATTAAAGCATGTTTAACACACACACACACACACACACACACACTTCCTGCATCCATTTGATGAGTGTTCAAAAACAATACATCCATCATTCGCTGCTTTCTCTCCATTTTCCTTCATTTTATCAGCTATTTGTCCCGTCATTCTCACCTCATTTTCTTCCATCACATATACAGCTCTTAGCTTTTTCATAACACTCTCTCTCTCTCTCTCGTTCTCACCGTTTATATCCACATCTAATAAATATTCATCAGCTTTTCATTTTTCACCTGTCTAAAAGTGCCAGCCAGGTGGATGTTACAGGAACTCTATAAATTCAACTCTTGCATGCTGGATCAGAACATTTAAAGTCGGCTTGAAACCAAACCTGACATTATTTAATTTATTATGATGTCCTTCTCTTCGATTCCTTTTCACTTGCAAATATGTCACAGTATGAGTGCGGTTTCATGCTGACTTTAAAATATTCAAACGACTCACTTGTTCCCTCAAAAGTATTAATGTGTTATGTTACATAACCGTGACCTTTGGGCACGGCACAGCCAGTGAGAATGTATTAATTAAACATTTTGTATTTCATTCCAGCACTTTCTTTTCTTTTGCTTCATCAGTTTAAGACCATCTTTAAACACGCCACGATCCAACAACGACAACCACTCAGAATAAATATAAATATAGGACTATGGCATAAAAATCCACAACAATAAATAGACACACGGTCAAGCTTTTCGAAAATGAAAAGAAATCAACTCAGAACACAGCAAATCTTTCCTTTAGCAATTTAATAAAGTCCCTTTCGTATCTTTTAGCAGCTTAGCGAATGATAACTTGGCACTACTGAATTTTGTCATTATTTGCTTCGTCTTAGAGTCATCTTTTGCAGTCTTGCCATGAAAACACAAGGATTGTGGGTTGTATTTTTCCATTTTAAACCTAAATATCCAGTCATAAGCACCGTCATTAGGACAACCCTCACTGACAATGTAGGCCTACGGTCGGTACCGGTGGTCGCGACATCCGTTTCTATGTTGAAAGCATCTTTAATCACGTTATGGCAGTTACCATAACAACTGCAATCTGCACAGCAATAACTGAAGTATTCATTACTGTGTGGCACAGACGTATTGTCTTGTAAGCTCAATCACTGGCTTCTGTTCATGTGATCACTGGAAATATTTTCAAGAGACAAGATAAAAGGTCACGTCCTCTGTTCCAAAACCTAGTGAGCTCCCTTGCTGTTTACTGCCAACATAGACAGCTGCCTTCTAAGCTAACAAAACAATACTCTAATATGCATAAAAAACAAATGTTATTATTAAGTAGAATAGTTCATTTTTTAAGGGTCAGTTCAGCCATAAATGACATTTATGTCATTGATTACTCTCCCTCATGTCGATGCAAACTCAGACAAATTAGGATTGTTTTTGATGAAATCCGAGAGGTTTCTGAACCAGCCATAGGCAGAAACGTTGTTGCAACTTTCAAAGCCCAGAAAGGCAGTAAAGACATTGTTAAAATAGTTCATGTGTCTCCAGTGGTTCAACCTTAATGTTATGAAGCGACGAGAATACTTTTTGAGAAAAACAATCAAATCGGAGTAGGCGGGCTTTATGTTCACAGAAGCTGATGAGGCTGAACGCAAATTTTAGCAGCGCGACTCGACGTCAAGTGTGAGATATGCAAGTAGCTAAACTAAAAAATAGCTAAACTAAACATTTCATATTTGACAGCTGCTTCTTTAAGTCAGAAATGTTACACAAATGACAAAAATATTCAGGCAAATTAATAAACTTTTGTCTAATTTCGCCATTTAAAATTGAAAATAGGCCTATGTCATTAACAAACAAGAAATATTAACAAAGCCGTTTTCTTCAGATTAGGCATAAGATTATTAATGAATGCGTACATATTGTAAATTAATATAATTCCATTTGTAGCCTTCAGTAAATTAAAAAAGCTCAGCTTTTAGTAGATTAGTAAGGAATATGTGCATATTGTGAATTAATTTAACCGTCTGGTGCTCTTCGGTCATTTCTGACCGGAACATTTTTGAAATGTTAAAAATCACAGCTTCATCAGAATGATATGAAACTTGGTGACTTTTCTAGCATTAGGTATGTAAACACACAAAAAAATTGGGGATCATGATTCGAGCATGCTAATTGGTCGTTAAAAAAAAGTAGCGTTCATGGTCTTCGGTCATAAATGACCAACCATAGGAAATGAATGGGAAATCGGCAAAAACACAAAAAATCTCGAATATTTGTGTGTACAATCTACAAATCGGCCACGATGCTGAAAAAAAGTACACAGCAGTGAAGGGGTGACACTCTAAAACATCAAGAGTGTGATAGACACATCCACTCACACACACACACACATACACACACCTATGAAAAACTGAACCTATGAACCAAATTTTGAATTTTTAAAAATCACAGCTTCATCAGAATGATATGAAACTTGGTGACTTTTCTAGCATTGAAATTGAGGGCATGATTCGAGCATGCTAATTGGTCGTAAAAAAAATACTCCCACTTGTGCTCTTCGGTCAAAAATGACCACCATAGGAAATGAATAGGAAATCTGCAAAAACACATTCACAGAAAAAAAATTCTATATTTCTAACAAAACAAAAAAAATATCTAAAACTTTATAATAAATAGTCTTTGAGATTTTTTAAATATATATTCAAAAAAATCATTAAATGTGTTCAAAAGAGAACTAGGGAATTCTCAAGCCTCTCCATAGAGACCTCTAGTGATTACACCCACGGTTGCATGATTTCTTAAATAATTCCAAAAGAGGGCGCTAATCTGCCTTCAAAAAAATGATTTTGAAGGCCTAGTCTCTATTTTAACCTGAAATACTGCAATAATAATAAAAAAATAACAATGTTTGTTTAATTTTCAATGGCAAAAATAGACCATAATTATTGCATAAATATTAAAAAATACCATCAAATCATCTCAAAATACAAAATTAAAAAGAAAAAATATTATTGAAGAAAAATAAATTGCATTGGTTTTACTGGGGTGGAGGAAGTTAAATGTTTAGGTGTCCGGTCACTTATGACCGGGAAGACAACCAATGCAACCCCTAAACGAAGAGCACCAGAGGGTTAATAAACTTAATACCTAGCTTTCCTGTTAGCCTTCAGTTAAACATATGTTTACTTTCTTCACTGATGAAAATGGAAAAAATATATCAGTCATATCTGAACACTGACATGGTTTTCAAGCTATTGTTATCAATTTTTTTGGCCTTCAGAATATCTTAAAATGCACATATGTAGACCATAGAAATCTGAATTTTCTTGGGGGAGCAAGCCCCCGAACCCCCCCTAACTACATCACATTTGGGATCTCAGTGATTATAAATCTGCCTACAATCCTGATTACATTACCGGATGTACAATGCGGTCATGCAGAATAAGTCATTAATATTTGCTTTATAAATATAAGTAAATGAATTAGTTTTTAGTGAGATTGGACCCTAAACTAAAGTGTTACCATTTTTTTCATACCCTCAGCCCCCCTAAAATGAAAATCCTAGAATAGCCCCTGTTTGTGTGCAAAAAAACCCAACAAAATTAACAACTTTATTCAACAATTTATTCTCTTCAAAGCCAGTCTCCTGCGCTGTTGACGTAGTAAAACCAGTGCGACACTTCCAATTTCTACGAAAGAATGCCGGCTCATTATTGGCCGACACTGTTCATGTGATGCTGATGCTGGCCAATAATGATCCGGCGTTCTGTTGTAGAATAAAGTTGTTCATTTTAGGGGATTTTTTATGCTTCATAAAGCACAAAAAAAGTCGCTTCATAACATTAAGGTTGAACCACTGGAGTCACATGGACTATTTCAGTGATGTCTTTACATAGTTTTTTTAAATTGTAAAATTATTTCACTGTTTTTACTCTGTTTTTGATCAAATAAATGCAGCCTTGGTGACGTATTTCAAAAATATTTTCAAAATCGACCCCAAACTTTTGAACAGTAGTGTCTATACACACACATTTGTTGCAATACATTCTGGGATTGCTTTCTCTGGCATAGAATGATACGTTCACTTTGGGCAAAAAAATGTGCGCATATAACATCGAGAGCCCACTATGATTTGGAACAGAGCTAAAGTTCGGTTGTGTACGGCTGAGGAACAAAGTACAGCTAGAAACAACTTCAGAAATGTCTCCGAAACCAGGTTTAGCTTATTGAAAAAGAATACTATCAGTAATTATCCAACAACAAACATATCAACATCAACCTCCTCCCTCAATGAGGACTTTGCCGTGTCTTCAAGCGTAAGGCTTTGTTTTTAGTCAGCGAGATTCCTGGTTCAAGTAACAGCGTTTCATCTACTACGGATGTTATCTGTAATGCATAACAGGCTTAGATGAGGCTGTCAAACCAAAATAATACAGAAAGGCATCATGAACGAGCCTAGGGCTGACTTCACACACAAAGAGCAAAACAAATCTGATGTACGTGTGTGTGTGTGTGTGTGTGTGTATGTGTGTGTGTGTTCGAATAAGCTCGCTGGACCCTTGAGCTGCCTTGGAGTGTTCATTAAAAATACCACGCTGTTTATGTTCGCTGCTTCTGTATGGAATGTGAGTATGCGTTTTTCATTTCACACCTTCCATGTTTTCACATCCGTTTCTCCACTGCTGGTCTAGCGGAGTTGATTGAGGTCGGACCTGTATCGGACAGGGGGCGTGGCTTTCTGCACACACCAGGGGGAGGGGGGGCGGGGTCATCAGGGAGGGGGCGGGATCTGTACCCCGAGCAGCTCGTAAGCGAAAATGTTCCAGAAGATGGCGAAGAGGAGGAAGGTGATGAAGGAGAAAATGAGGACCCACCAGGAGCACTGTTTATGCAGAGATTCCTCATAGCTCCGCAAGATCAGTAGCCCCATGCTGATGCCCACCACCGCGCCCGACAGATGAGCCATGAAGCTGGGCTGCGGTCCGGAAGAGGGGAGGGGCGGCGAGAAACGCAACCATACGGCGCGGCCCACCTCTGAACTCACTGCGAAAGACAGAGAAAGAGATGTTTGGACACTACCGGTCAAAAGTTTGGAATAATAAACATTCTAGGAAGTCTCTTATGTTCACTAAAGATGCAAAAATACACAACACATTTTAAAATAACAGTTTTCTATGTGAATATATTGTAAAATGTAATTTATTCCTGTGATCAAAGCTGAATTCTCAGCATCATTACTCCAGTCTTCAGTAGCCGTGTTTCCATTACCCTTCAAATTGCGCAAATTGAAAATACGGCCAATGGAAACGCGTCAATTTCGCAAAAACTCCCATGTATCGCATAAATGTTTTTACGCTTGAATGAGGTGGGTTTTCAGGCTATTCGAAAAACTTGCTTATTGACTTATCACAAGAGGAAAAAAATACATTTTAGTCGCATGACATCGGTTGATGGAAACGCTGTCATTTCGCAATAGTTTTTTATCGACATTTAGAAAAAATCGCAAATGTTTTGCGCAAATCTGTAATGGAAACGCGGCTAATGTCACATGATCCTTCAGAAATCATTCTAATATGATGATTTGCTGCTGTATATTAATTATTAAAAATATATGTAATACGGTCATGTGAAAACAATGTAGCATACTACTATTGGAAATGTTTATTATTGCATTGCATTGATAAATATTACTAATTGTTTTAAATAGTATACAGTATTTATTGTATACTGTATAGTATGCAATATGCTAGTCTTCCATTCCGAATAGGCCTATATAAAAAAAAACAACAATAGAACACACTTGCTAATATGCTATTGTGAATTAAGCCATTTCCATGTTTTTTTTTTTTCAATTCAATTCAGTTTATTAGAGGATAACCCCTTGAGATGGAACATCTCGTTTTCGAGGGGGTTCTTCAAAATAACATCAAACGATTGCACACTCACACATACTAAAGCTCTTCGACACAATCAACCACCCCAACCAGTCCTCCCTCTGTCCACAGCATATTCATATAAACAGTATAGAATAATATCAAAATATTACAGGAGAGAACCATATTTGAGAAAACCGTATTTGATGAAGCCCCCAAAACAAACAGATATATATATATATATATTAGGGGTGTAACGGTACAAAACTGACGGTTCGGTACGTACCTCAGTTTTGAAGTCCAGGTTCGGTATGGATTCGGTACAGCAGTTTTACAAAATTGCTTTTTATTAATTTTTATTCAATAGTGGTTTAATGAAAAAAATTGTGTCTGTCCTTAAATGAATTAAATTATAACTAAAAGTTTCTTAAAGATAATGCTGTAAACTATATAGGGAGCCCTTACTTACATATAGCTATTAAAGATTAACAACAGAGCCCAAACTATTAGCCTAAATTCAGTTGCTATTTATTTTTAGATATAATAATCAACACTCATAAGCTTCACATAAGGCAGTTTTTGCATTAACTTCTAAATCGAATTATTTTTATTCGTTGTTGAAATATAATCATTTAGTGGCTGTAATTTTCATGACAGGTTTATTTAAACATACATTAAATAAACAAGACATCACTAACAGGCTAAGTAGTATATAATGAATATATAACAGCTAATATAATGAATATAACGGCTAATAGGGTGCATGTATTCAGTGAAAGAGTTGATTTCTCTAGTGAGCTACAGCTGTGGACACTGAAGGGCTTCTGAGTAAACGTGATTCTGCATGACATTGTTTACAAGCAGTTTTATTGTCTTTCCGCGGTTGAAACGCAGATGGAGCGATTACACGACATATGATACATTTCAGTAAGTTGTAATGTATCCTCAACATACCTTAAGATGTATTCATTTATGTTTATTCTTTAGGAAGAGATGATCGCATTGACTCGCGCGCCGCGCGCTGCCACT
Organism: Romanogobio albipinnatus; assembly: GCA_023566225.1. Taxonomy (NCBI): domain Eukaryota; kingdom Metazoa; phylum Chordata; class Actinopteri; order Cypriniformes; family Gobionidae; genus Romanogobio; species Romanogobio albipinnatus. The sequence goes on along the minus strand of CM042260.1, from coordinate 38,415,882 downwards.
TTAAGTTGAACTGATACGCGTCTATCAGTCACGTCACATTAAAGAGCGTTAAAACGGCATTTATCGTTTGAATTTCGTGATAAAATGGACATAATACTTAATATGTTCGTGTGGGAACTCGGATTGAAGTGTGTTCCGTGCTTACAACAAGCCGACTGTTAACTGTTAAAGATTACATTCATAACCGTTCGGTACACGCGTGCACCGTACCGAAAGCCCTGTACCGAAACGGTTCAATACGAATACGTGTACCGTTACACCCCTAATATATATATATATATATATAACCTAAATATACATACATATACAAGAAGAAATGTATATAAAAAAAATAAAAAAAAATTTTTTTTAAATAAATAAATACATACAGGTCATATACTAGGGAAACATTTACATTGGTCAAAGGATTGTAAATAAGTTAACAGGGCTGACTTAAAGAGTGGAAAGGAAGAGATGGACCTTAAGGAACAAGGTAAACTGTTCCAATCAAAGGGGGCTTCGAATTTGAAAGCACGTCTTCCAATTTTTTTTGATATATTTGGAACAAAAGAAAAAAAAGAAAAAAAGAATTTAAAATGGTTACACTTTATTTTAAGGCGTCACTGTCATTGTTACAGTGTAATTATATATTTAAGTACTGAGTAATACTAATTAGCTACATGTACTTACTATAGGGTTATGGTTTGGTTGAGGGTTCGTTGCATGTAATTATGCATCATTTACTGTTATTACTATGGTAAGTACATGTAACAAAGACACTGTAAAATAAAGTGCTACCAAAAACAGCATAAATGATGTACTGTATGCCAAACTTCTTTTTTAAACGTAAAAAAGTGAAGCTATTGTGAATTGCCATCACTAAAAATATTTAAAAAAATATTTTGGTAACTGAAATAAAATACAAATTTAATTAGTAAACTAACTGGAAAAAAATGCATTTAAGTTGAAGTACTAAAACGACTAAATATTTTTTTTAAAAATGGCTAAATTTAATATATTTAGTGTATACTACATACTGTAATATGCTAGTTTTCCATTGCAAAATATAGGTAACTACGGGGAAAAAAACAATAGTACATACTAATTTGCTAGTATGCCTTGTGAATTCATTCATAGCCACTTTTTTACAAACAGTATGCAGTATTTAGTGCACACTGAATAGTATGCAATACACTAGTCTTCCATCATGAATATAGCAAATAAAAAACAAAGGCACGCAATAACTTGCTATTATTCTATTGTGAATTCAGCCATTGCCTATTTTTTAAATAGTATGCAGAATTTAGTGTATGCTGCATAGTATGCAATATGCTACACTTCCCTATTTAAAGCTGCTGTCCGTAACTTTTTTGTGTTCAAGATTTACAAAAATGATATAATGAGAATGTACAACATGAATCCATTTTCCAAACCATGTTTTTGTCTTACCCTGAATCATGATGGTACACTTATAATAAGTGTTTATATTGGGACTATTTCAGACCGGTCTGGTAGGAACCGCTGCGGAGGAGCACAGTCCCTGCGTGACTCGCCATAGACATAAACAGAGAAGTAGCTCCGGCTGTAATGTTCTTCCGCAAGACGCATGCAGTTCTGTTTATTAACCGCTAGAGCGCAAAAAGTTACGGACTGCAGCTTAAAAACAACAGTAGGCAGTAATAGTATACACTGTGATGAATGCTGTGTAGTGTGCAGTATGCAATAAACAGTGCATCCCAAAAATAGACAAGCTATACAAATGAAAGGCAACTCATAAACAGACTAAAACTAAGTTTGTGTTCAATCTGTTCCTCTCAGATGTTGCTTATTTAGTGAACTAAAATTGCTTACTGCAAACAAGTGCAAGGATCATCCGCAGCAGCTTGTATGGACACTTCATACCGGCCCAGTTCTGAAACACAAACACACACATGTTAAACAGTATTATGACGTCGACATGGCTCATGATGTATTGTATGCCAAACTTATTTTCTTTTAAGTTAAATTGTGAAGCTATTGTGAATTGCCATCAGTGTTGTTCTTGCTAACTGAAACTAAAAATATGAAAAATAATTTCGGAAATTGAAATAATCATTACTCCAGTCTTCAGTAGCTGTGTTTCCATTACCCTTCAAATTGCGGCCAATGGAAACACGTCAATTTCGCAAAAACTCCCATGTATCGCATTAAATGTTTTTACGCTCGCATGAGGTGGTTTTTCAGGCAATTCGAAAAAGGAAATTTTCGCAAAACTTCAATGGAAACAGTTTTTTCCACATTTACAGGTCACCTGGCGTATGTAAAAGACGATCATTCTTTACAGATGACGGTATGTTTGGACAGAAGACGAGACCACGTTCTTTATTAAACTCATAAAAGACAAGAGAATTACAGGAATACTGGATTCTAAACACAGAAATGCCACATTATCATATGTGGCATCATTTTTTTAATGACTTATCGTAAGATGAAACAAAAATATTTTTATTCGCATGACATCGGTTAATGGAAACGCTGTCATTTCGCAATAGATTTTTATCGACATAACATCGCAAATGTTTTGTGCAAATCTGTAATGGAAACGCGGCTAGTGTCACATGATCCTTCAGAAATCATTCTAATATGATGATTTGCTGCTGAAATAAAATAAAATACAAATATTAAACAAAAACAATTTTTTTTTAAAACTAACTGAAATAAAAGGCATTTAAAGGGGCACTTCAGCGCTGGGAAGATGAATGCGTATTTAAACTGGGTCATTTATGTAGAAGAAATGTGAAAATATTTTAGAAGTTGGTGCCTTCTAGACTGAGAAAAGCCAGAAAATGTGTTTTTGGCTCATGTGGATGAAAGAAAACAACTCCCAGAATGCACTTGCTTCGCTGCCCTACGAGGCCACTCCCACCGGTTACATCACTTGCCCACCGCGGCAACGCCCCCCACCGTCGTTTTGATTTTTATAGTAATAAAATAATTTAGTTCAGTTAGAGAACAAACACTTCAAATAAAAACTGAACGTGTCTGCTGAATACAGCCGAATGAGAGTCGCAGCACAAACGCAGCAGGAGTCAGATCTCATTCATCACAAGAGCGAAGAGCTGCAAGACAAGATGATCGCGGAAGATTTGGTTTCAAAGTGAATGTAAAAGCGCCTGTTTAACCCTCTGGTGCTCTTCATTTAGGGGTTGCATTGGTTGTCTTCCCGGTCATAAGTGACCGGACACCTAAAAATTTAACTTCCTCCACCCCAGTCAAACCAATGCAATTAATTTTTCTTCAATAATATTTTTTCTTTTTAATTTTGTATTTTGAGATAATTTGATCGTATTTTTTTTAATATTTATGCAATAATTATGGTCTATTTTTGCCATTGAAAATTATACAAAAAAATGTTTTTGTAATTTTTTTTTTTAAATATTTATTTAATTATTGCAGTATTTCAGGTTAAAATAGAGACTAGGCCTTCAAAATAATTTTTTTTGAAGGCAGATTAGCGCCCTCTTTTGGAATTATTTAAGAAATCATGCAACCGTGGGTGTAATCACTAGAGGTCTCTATGGAGAGGCTTGAGAATTCCCTAGTTCTCTTTTGAACACATTTAATGATTTTTTTTTGGGTGGATTTGAATATATATATTAAAAAAATCTCAAAGACTATTTATTATAAAGTTTTAGATATTTTTTTTTTTTGTTAGAAATATAGATTTTTTTTCTGTGAATTTGTGTTTTTGCAGATTTCCCATTCATTTCCTATAGTGTCATTTTTGACCGAAGAGCACAAATGGGAGTATTTTTTTTACGACCAATTAGCATGCTCGAATCATGCCCTCAATGTTTTGGTGTGTTTACATACCTATTGCTAGAAAAGTCACCAAGTTTCATATCATTCTGATGAAGGTGTGATTTTAAATTAAAAATGTGGTTCATAGGTTCAGTTTTTCATAGGTGTGTGTGTGTGTGTGTGTGTGTGTGTGTATGTGTGTGTGTGTGTGTGTGTGTGTGTGTGTGAGTGGATGTGTCAATATCACACTCTTGATGTTTTAGAGTGTCACCCCTTCACTGCTGTGTACTTTTTTCAGCATCGTGGCCGATTTGTAGATTGTACACACAAATATTCAGAGATTTTTAGTTTTTTTGCCGATTTCCCATTCATTTCCTATGGTCGGTCATTCATGACCGAAGACAATGATTGTCAATGAAAACATTTTTTTACGACCAATTAGCATGCTCGAATCATAACCCCAATGTTTTTGTGCGTTTACATACCTAATGCTAGAAAAGTCACCAAGTTTCATATCATTCTGATGAAGCTGTGATTTTTAACATTTCAAAACAGAACATTTTCCTGTCAGAAATGACCGAAGAGCACCAGAGGGTTAAGCGTGTTTGTCATTGTACTGTTTTGTAGAGTTTTTCATTAAGAACAATAGGCTAATGAACCCACAATTCAAGCAACCCGCCCCCGGATTGGCGCTAATTCTAAACCAAAACTAAAATGAGCACGGCCGCCCGGCATTCATTTACGGACGCATTGTCGTTCATTCATTCACGGTGAGCGTCCAGTCTGGCGCGTTTTCAGTTCATGCCTATGGAATCTTAACTTTCATAGGAATTCAATCACGTTGCTCCGACCTCTCCGTTATGAATGCCCGAGCGTCCGTGCTCATTTTACATTCTGTGCGTGAGATCCCTCCCCTGTGGGCGGGTTGAAAACATGCGGCACAGCTCCTTCTACTGGCTGTAGTCTCTAGCCTCTGGCCAAAAAAGCCTCCGATGACGCAAAATGACAATATTTGCGTCATCTGAGGATTTTTTCCAGACATAAAATACATAAATCTCTCGTCTCAGGGGGATATGAGAGGGGGGAAGCATGATCATTCGAATATACTACCGGGTTTCTACTGATACAAAGCCTAATGCTAATCGCTGAAGTAACCCTTTAAGTTGAAGTACTAAAATTACTATAAAATAGAAATATAAAAAAAAAGCAAAAGCACATAACTGAACTACTGTAACCTGAACTAAAATTAAAATGAAAATATTAAAATAAAAGCTAATTTAAAATATTACAAGAGTATAAAAAACTGATTTCCATTAGCAACCCATTTGAACTTTTATAATATGATATTTTCTAGTAAAACATAATATTCAATGATAAAACGACTGAGTTTGCTAAAACAATGACTAAATAGTTATTTGGCAACACGTGAACTGACGAATTGTTTTCAAGAAGACCAGAAATATGTTCAAGTCAGCTTTGATTTCATGCTGAATGTGTGATTTCATGCACGAAAAGGTGTCATTAGAGCTGTAAAGTTTCTGAATCGCCTGTTTTTTATTGCCTCAGCCTGTACTGAATCCAGAACATTCCTTAAACTCCACTCACACAAATGAAAAGGCATTTATATTCCCATAAGAGGAAGAGTTCAGACGCATCCATCAGCACACAGCAGACGCTAAAGACACTTTAGGACTCTCTGAGGCCTGTTTGTATCTGTCTATGCGCGAGTGATTAGAGACTCTTTGATCTTTAGGGAAGCCGCGATATAAAGCATCCGGAGAGATTTATCCCTCTGTGTTTCTCTATTCCTCTGCCTGATTTATCCTTTTCATTCATTCTGACACAAGTCGCCATGGCAGCGGTTAGTTTAGGTTACCATGACAACGTTGGCGAGATGTGCTGAGCAGAGTGCATAGACCCCGCCGGACCCGCCCACCACTGGAGCTCGCATATCCGTGATGGACACCGTCAGGGAACCTGAGGAAACACGCAGTCACAAGTTTAGTCTTCACTAATGATGACAAACAGTGGGATTATTCACTAGATAGTGTCCTGCAAACATGAGACAGCCAGCAGTGAATTCATGCAGAATCATGGCATCATGCCAATCGATACATTTGAAACTCTAGCGTGTGATACATGGTTTCCTGCGAGTGTGATTCTGTGTGAATATACCTTTGTGTGCAACATTAGAAAGTCTGTATACACTGTGTGTTTGCTTTAATGCGGCTTCTATCAAGTAAAATGTCTCCTTATAGGCAAATTTAATCTTAATATAATTGGCTCATAATGACATGAGGGGGTCCCTTCAGTACACTAGTGACGCACACCTGTTTTTCTGGATTACTTGACGTTTAATTGAGAGTGTATGTCTTGATTTAAAAATAATTAAATAAAAACTATATTAGAATGTAATAAGGATTGTATTTATTAAAAATTTTAACATTACATAATTTGTTAATTGGTATGATTTAGTTTTAGTTTGTTTTGTTATGTACACTGATCAGGCACAACATTATATTTGTGTTGGTCCCCGTTTTGCTGCTAAAACAGCCCTGACCCGTCGAGGCATGGACTCCACTAGACCCCTGAAGGTGTGCTGTGGTATCTGGCACGAAGATGTTAGCAGCAGATCCTTTAAGTCCTGTAAGTTGCGAGGTGGGGCCTCCATGGATCGGACTTGTTTGTTCATCACATCCCACAGATGCTCGATTGGATTGAGATCTGGGGAATTTGGAGGCCAAGTCAACACCTCAAACTCGTGCTCCTCAAACCATTCCTGAACCATTTGTGCTTTGTGGCGGCGCATTATCTGCTGAAAGAGGACACAGCCAACAGGGAATACCGTTTCCATGAAAGGGTGTGCATGGTCTGCAACAATTCTTAGGTAGGTGGTACGTGTCAAAGTAACATCCACATGGATGGCAGGACCCAAGGTTTCCCAGCAGAACATTGCCCAAAGCATCACTGCCTCCGCCGGCTTGCCTTCTTCCCATAGTGCACCTGGTGCCATGTGTTCCCCAGGTAAGAGACGCACACGCACCCGGCCATCCGCGTGATGTAAAAGAAAACGAGATTCATCAGACCAGGCCACCTTTTCAATTTTGGCTTCCAAGGATTATAAAAAGAAGATATGAGGTAAAACTATTATAAACTGTGTTCCGTTGAGCGCAACTTCCATCCCTTCACAGCTGTGCACTGTCATTTCTCACTAAACTTAACGGCAGAATCAGCACAATCTGTGATTGTTGTCAAATGCAGTCTCTGCTGTTGCTAAATTGCATGACATGTTTGATAATAAAAAGAGATATTAAAAGCACAATAATCTGTGCAATAGACGGATTGTTTCCACGTTCAAGGCGGCTTATGTGTGTGCGCTGCGAAACGGACCGACTTGCACATTATACTTTAAGCTTCGTGTGCCAACCATCAAATACACAACAAATAGCCTATGTCAAAATCACCGGCTTGACACATTTTATATCTTAACCCTTTAACTGTCACCCCCCTTTTTGAGAATACACATGAAAATGCACTATCCAAACTTAAAGGGCTGTAATTCAAGAATGCTTTGGAATATAGACCAAAGTTTGGTCTCGTTTTAAAGACGAAAGCAATTCAAAATATGAAAGTACGAAAGAGTTATGGAAGTTTAAATTTACTGTAAATGAAAAATACTGTACTAAATATTTTTTATTTCATATAAAATATATATTTTACAAAAAAGAATTTACTCTAAAATTACTATAAAATCAAAGCCATATGTCTAACCAATTTGTGTTTCAAATTTAAAGTTGATATCACAAAAATTGAAGTTCCCATGAGATTTTGTTTAGGCGCTGTACCAAAAATAGCCACTGCGTGTCATTCAAATTCCATATATTGTTTTTTGAGTCATTTTCTTTAAATTTCTGTCTAGACTATTTCTGTCTTCTAATCTAGACTGAAAAAAGAAAAAAAATTTGTCTCATGTTGATGAAAGACAACAACTCCCAGTATGCACTTGCTTCACTGCCCTACAAGGCCACTCCCAAAGCCACGGCTACTGGTTATCACTTGCCCACCATGACACCGCCCCACCGTCGTTTTGATTTTCATAGTAATAAAATAATTTCGTTCAGTTAGAGAACAGACACTACAATTAAAAGCCGAACGTGTCTTTTCAATAAAACTTGTGAGTAAGCCGAACGAAAGTCACATCACGGACGCAGCAGGAGTCAGATTTCATTCATCACGAGAGCGAAGAGCTGAGCGGTCTGGTGCGTTTTCAGATCATGCCTATGGAAGCGTAACTTTCATAGGAACTCATTGAAAAGTTGAAACACTCACTTTGCTCCGCACCGCCCTGTTATGAATGCCCGAGCCGAGCGGCCATGCTCATTTACATTCTTTGAGTGAGATCCCTCCCCTGTGGGCGGGTTGAAAACATGCGGCACAGCTCCTCCTACTGGCTGTAGTCTCTAGCCTCTGGCCAAAAAATCCTCTGATGACGCAAAATGATGATAATTGCGTCATCTGAAGATTCTCTATTGGGTTTAGGTCTGGAGACTGGCTAGGCCACGCCAGAACCTTGATATGCTTCTTACAGAGCCACTCCTTGGTTATCCTGGCTGTGTGCTTCGGGTCATTGTCATGTTTGAAGACCCAGCCTCGACCCATCTTCAATGCTCTAACTGAGGGAAGGAGGTTGTTCCCCAAAATCTCGCAAAACATGGCCCCGGTCATCCTCTCCTTAATACAGTGCAGTCGCCCTGTCCCATGTGCAGAAAAACACCCCCAAAGCATGATGCTACCACCCCCATGCTTCACAGTAGGGATGGTGTTCTTGGGATGGTACTCATCATTCTTCTTCCTCCAAACACGTTTAGTGGAATTATGACCAAAATGTTCTATTTTGGTCTCATCTGACCACATGACTTTCTCCCATGACTCCTCTGGATCATCCAAATGGTCATTGGCAAACTTAAGACGGGCCTTGACATGTGCTGGTTTAAGCAGGGGAACCTTCCGTGCCATGCATGATTTCAAACCATGACGTCTTAGTGTATTACCAACAGTAACCTTGGAAACGGTGGTCCCAGCTCTTTTCAGGTCATTGACCAGCTCCTCCCGTGTAGTTCTGGGCTGATTTCTCACCTTTCTTAGGATCATTGAGACCCCACGAGGTGAGATCTTGCATGGAGCCCCAGTCCGAGGGAGATTGGCAGTCATGTTTAGCTTCTTCCATTTTCTAATGATTGCTCCAACAGTGGACCTTTTTTCACCAAGCTGCTTCGCAATTTCCCCGTAGCCCTTTCCAGCCTTGTGGAGGTGTACAATTTTGTCTCTAGTGTCTTTGGACAGCTCTTTGGTCTTGGCCATGTTAGTAGTTGGATTTTTACTGATTGTATGGGGTGGACAGGTGTCTTTATGCAGCTAACGACCTCAAACAGGTGCATCTAATTTAGGATAATAAATGGAGTGGAGGTGGATATTTTAAAGGCAGACTAACAGGTCTTTGAGGGTCAGAATTCTAGCTGATAGACAGGTGTTCAAATACTTATTTGCAGCTGTATCATACAAAGAAATCGTTAAAAAAGCATATATTGTGATTTCTGGATTTTTTTTTTTTAGATTATGTCTCTCACAGTGAACATGCACCTACGATGACAATTTCAGATCCCTCCATGATTTCTAAGTGGGAGAACTTTCAAAATAGCAGGGTGTTCAAATACTTATTTTCCTCACTGTATATATATATATATAAACCCCTACTGCCCTGTATTTCTGCATTACTGGCATCACTGTTGTTGACCCATTTAATGAATGTAATAAAGGTAATTAATAGTTGTCATGTAATTATAGGATACAGAGCTGCTCTGTGCTGCAGACTAAACATGCATAGAAACATATTGACATTTTCGGAGGAAAATGAGTTGCCCATACAAAACCTGCAGCCAGGATGATAGGGTGTTCTGAGTTGTTTTTAGTGCAATGCGATGTGGTTGCTAAGGTGTTGTGAGTGGTTGCTAGGGTGTTCTAGGTGGTTTCTTAAGAGTCCAAGTGAAAACAGCCCACCCAGAAGAGGACTAATTTAATACCAAACATTCAAACCCACAGCGGCACAAAACACATCCAATAAAGCTAATTCTGCACTCTAACCTAAAACCTCACTGGAAAGCGAACATGCATGCGAAACAGGTGTGATAATTGAATATTGGCATATCCTGTGTGTGTGTGTGTGTGTGTGTGTCAGAATGTCTATACTGTGTGTCTTACACACTGAGCTGTGCTGTCCTCAGCACTCTAACTCTACCACCGTCTTCATCATTCTTCTCTTTTTTATTTTTTATTTAATTTTCTTGAATCTTCTCGCACATCCTCCACCCTCTCACTCCATTTCTCACATTTTCCTTGTCTTTTCATCTCTTTCTGACATATAGTCTATATGACTCTTCTCATTTTCTCTTATCTGTTCTTGCATACTCTATTTTCTCCTTCCTTTAATTTCCATCTCACCTCCCGTGTCCTCAACATGGACACTTGCTCATACCGTATGTCAAAACACGGACGCTGCATCACGTATGTTTTATGTAGTGATTATTTGGCATATGTAGTGAATTTTGAGTAAATATGATCTAACATTGTAAGTGTGTATTTAGTTTCATCATATTAGTGTTCATCTAATTTGCTATAGTTAAGCTGTATTATTCTAAATCACGGCTATTGAAGTCTGTTCCTGGACTGGAGGGCCATGTCCTACAGGGTTTCCTCCGACTCTAATTAAACAGACCTGAACCGGCTAATCAAGGGCTCCAGGATTACTTCATTACAGACAACTGTGTTTGATTAGGCTCTGAATTCAGCAGAACACGGTTCTCCAAGAACCAAATTGAACAACATTGTATATGACCTGTTTATCTCCTAATATTACACACACACACACACACACACACACACACACACACACACACACACTAACCCTAAGCCTACCCATCACACACACACACACACACACACACACTAATCCTACAGCTAAACCTACCTATCAAACACACGCACACACACACACACACACTAACCCTACCCCTAAACCTACCCATCACACACACACACACACACACACACACACACACACACACACACACACACACACACACACACACACACACACACACACACACACACACACACACACACACACACACACACACACACACACACACACACACACACACACACACACACACACACACACACACACTAATCCTACAGCTAAACCTACCTATCAAACACACACACACACACACACTAACCCTACCCCTAAACCTACCCATCACACACACACACACACACACACACACACACACACACACACACACACTAATCCTACAGCTAAACCTACCTATCAAACACACACACACACACACACACACACACACACACACACACACACACACACGCACACACACACACGCACACACACACACACACACTAACCCTACCCCTAAACCTACCCATCACACTCACACACACTAACCCTACCCCTAAACCTACCCATCACACTCACACACACACACACACAGACACACACTCACTCACCCTACCGCTAAACCTAACATAATAAAAAATAATTTACAGAATTTATACGGTCAGGAGAGATGATTTAATATGTAATATTTTAATTTTTTTTTTTTATATAATTTCCTTAATCAACATTAAAGTTACAGGCTTATTTTGTTTGATTTTATTTAAATAAAGTTAATTAAAAAAAAAATTAATTGAATAGGATTTTATTCAGTGTATATAGATAGACAGTATGAGATTGAAAATCTGTAGGGTGTGTCCCTACAGAGATAATGTGTGTGTGTGTGTGTGTGTGTGTGTGTGTGTGTGTGTGTGTGTGTGTGTGTGTGTGTGTGTGTGTGTGTGTGTGTTTATATGATTTATGAGGGCACAAATTTGAAAAATGTCATGGGTATTACAGTGGTAGAATATACAATTTTTACAGTCTAAAAATAATTACACCTATGGAATGTCCTCATAATGATAGGTGCACCAACGTGTGTGTGTGTGTGTGTGTGTGTGTGTGTGTGTGTGTGTGTGTGTGTGTGTGTGTGTGTGTGAGAATAATTCATAGATTATTGATTAGGTCATTGCCCACAGGTGACATGTCCATCATAAATATGAGCACATTCTCCTGGTGAACTTGTCACAGTGCAAGGACAGCAAGACTTATGCAGACACGACGGACACACACACACATAAACACACACACACTAACTCACCAGCGACGACTCCTGCCATATAGAGCAGACTGATCCTCAGGATCCCATGAACCATCTCCAGAGGAACTCCAATCATCAGCTGGAGAAGAGCGTTGAAACCCAACTGCTCCAACCTGCACAAGAACACATCCCGACCGTGAAGCATCAGCAGCGGCTGCAGGTCTGTCCGCCTACATTTAGACTGAGGAGCACTGTGAAATTCTCATCAGCCTTAGAACAAAGTCAAACATTTGTCGCTCATCTTTAAAGAGCTTAACCTTTCTCAAACGCGACATGAAGTTCCTGTGGAATCCCTGAGAGAATTGAACCTGTTGAGTAATCAGATGAAGCACGTCGCATCTATTATAACAAAGTGCCATTTTTCTTTATCAAAAAGACAGATTTGTGATGAAATCTCTTCGCTTTACATGCTCAGGATAATTCTGTGATAGATACAGTGAACATACTGAATGCTAAGAGTCAACATGAATGTGAAATAGGATTCACAGCTTATTTTACTTTTGTATTTCTCAGTAAAACAGTTTGTACAGTCTAAAAATAATTACACCTATGGAATGTCCTCATAATTATAGGTGCACCAACGTGTGTGTGTGAGTGTGCGTGATCATGTGCGCGTGCAAACGTGTGTGTGTGTGTGAATAATTCAGAGATTATTGATTAGGTCATTGCCCACAGGCGACATGTCCATCATAAATATGAGCATTCTCATTAGTGCATATGAAATTCTTTTAGTGGGCTTCTCCCCTAGTGGGCGTTGTCAGGTTTTATATTACAACATTTATTTGAACTATTTTATAATTGATATAATCCAAACCTTTTCTAATCTTGACAAAACACATATCATCAGAAAAGGTCTCAAGGTTCCATATTTTAAGTGATGAAATGTATTCATTTATTACAGGAGAATGCATCAAAAAAACAATCAATGGAATGTGTGTGACACCCGGTGGCTATTTTTGGTACAGCGCCTAAACAAAATCTCATGGGGACTTCAATTTTTGTGATATCAAATTCAAATTTGGAACACAACTTGATTGGACATATGGCTTTGATTTTATAGTAATTAAATATTTTGTATTTTTTGTAAAATTACATATTTTTCTCGTTAAAACGACATATATTTTCATATGTGTTGCACAGTGATGTCTACAAAATATGCCTGTATCCACATTAGAGAATTCATATAGCCATGTTCATTTGTCACACTTCCATGTCTGAAAAGCAGAAGCAAGCTCAGAGTAAAATAGCCTCTTCCGCTGCCTGTATCAGTGGCAGTGTCCATAGCACGAAAGTATTGTTATTTATTGATGAAGCCTGCAGTTCATAACAGCCACGGGTAACAGGTGCCATGGACCGCTAATGTTCGCATCAGTGGCATAACTTTAACCTAGAAATGACGGACCCCGGTGCACAAATAGGCTATCATATCTATCTATAATAGACCTACTGTAATATATTGTATGTTATGCTGTAATACATATATTCTAGAAATGTATTAAAGGTCCCGTTTTTCGTGTTTTTTTGAAGCTTTGATTGTGTTTACAGTGTGCAATATAACATCGCGTGTAAAAAAACAGTATTTTTCACACAATTTACTCATCTGTACACCGCTGTTTTCACTGTCCTAAAAACGGCTGATGAGTTCCTTGTTCTATGAAGTCCCTCCTTCAGAAATACGTAACGAGTTCTGATTGTGCCAGCGGTTCCTGTGTTGTGATTTGACCGCAGCTTAGCAAACGTTTCCCGGTTCCTGTGTTGTGATTCGACAGCAGCTTAGCGCACACACGGAAAGGTCACGCCTCTTAACGGGGAGATGTATGCGCTCAATGATCTCTACAGCGTCCCTGGGAAAGCCAAACAAAGGTGATTTGACTCCGGGATGAAAATAACAGCGTCTCGACGACATGGCGACAAACACACTCAAACGGAACACTTCCTCTTCTCGTTATTACAAGAAAAGATGTCGTTTTAACGACATAAGATCTCGTTATTACGAGAAAATTATGTCGTTTTTACGACGATCTCGTTATTACAAGAAAAGATGTAGTTTTAACGACATAAGATCTCGTTATTACGAGAAAAGATGTCGTTTTAATGACATAAGATCTCGTTATTATGAGAAAATTATGTAGTTTTTACAAGATCTCGTTATTACAAGAAAAGATGTCGTTTTAACGACATAAGATCTCGTTATAACGAGAAAAGATGTCGTTTTAACGACATAAGATCTCGTTATTACGAGAAAATTATGTAGTTTTTACGACAAGATCTCGTTATTACAAGAAAAGATGTCGTTTTAACGACATAAGATCTCGTTATTATGAGAAAAGATGTCGTTTTAACGACATAAGATCTCGTTATTATGAGAAAAGATGTCGTTTTAATGACATAAGATCTCATTATTACGAGAAAATTATGTAGTTTTTACGACATAAGATCTTGTTATTACGAGAAAAGATGTTGTTAAATGACATAACATCTCGTTATTACGACATAATTGAGTGAAAAAAAAATATGTATGTGGCAGCAGTGCGTCACCGTATTCCATAACCAAACACACATCTTGCTATCTTCGGCATGTTTATTGCTCCGTAGCGCGATCTGTTTAGCTCCACGAGTCGGTGGGCGGGGCTACAGAATCAGGCGTACATCGTTTCACCACACGATGACGTCAATGGTCGACATATTCTGAGATCGATCGTTTTCTGGGCCTGGTGTCAATAAAAGCTTTTCTTTGACTAACATGGAAGTTTTCAGCTCCGAAACTTACAGATATATTCTTATGATATTCTTCTGAGTTTATGTTGACTCTAAAGCCTGTAAAACTCAAATGAACAGATTCTAAACATGGATAAGGATTTATTCCCAGTATATAAAAGGTTTCCAGTTGCATAAGCAAGTGCACTACCACTGATACTCATTTATTTATAAAATGGAGATGTAAACAATAGCTTGTTCATTTGGTCCTGTCAATCACAACAGAAGGTCATCAGTCGTCCGTCTACTTACCCAACATGCATAAACATGTAGCTGAAGAACCTCCAGATTTGTGCGCGGTGCCCGGGATGATACACCAGCGGACTCTTCATGAAATCCGGCTGGTAGGTTTGTAACACCCATTTATTGAGCATCACGCCGTAACACATAAACACTATGATCTGGAACACACAAACACAGACACGTTCAACAGTCTTGACCAGGGATGGGCATCGACCACCGGTTCCGAATTTCCTAGAACCGGTGATTCAAAATGCACATTTTGGTTCCTGTGTGTGTATTTTAATGTGATTTTAAACCATTCAAGCTCAAAGAAGACTTGTGCACTGTTGTCTGTGCTGCAGAACAGCTTCTCATAGTGAATAATGCGCAATAATGAGTTTGTCTCTACTTCTTTTTTTCACAGCAAACTAACTGACAAATACACACAAAAATATGTCAAAATATTCTCGTAAAGACAGTCGGTTATGTCTTAAGACAGTTGAAAAGAAAACGCAAGAAACGCATGTGTAATAGTATGATCTGTGCAGCTCTTAAAGTGACGGCAGATGATAATGTTAATCAAACAAAAGACGATGAGAAAATTCACTCGCTGTTCTAGACAGAACTTCTCTTTAATAATGTTAGGCTAATGATGATGAAAACCTACAGACTGGTGTGGTGATCTGATGAACCTGTAATGCAACATAAAGTAGAACGAGCTCAAGAGTTCAGTGAGGTGTACCTGTACAATGGTTATGATGGCCATGAACACAGGAGGTGGGCAGAGTCTGTTCTGATGGAAGTACCATCGGCGGTCCGTCTCGCATGGCAGAATCTCATAGGCCACATAGCGCACAAAGCGCTTGTACACGCCCAGCCCCGTCTCATCCAATAGGATCTCTCGCTGCAGTGTGCGACGGCCATTTGCAATGGCTCGGCGAAAACTACTGGAACGCTTGCTGTTCAGCTGAGAGAGACAGAGTGAAGTTGTGTCATTTATGCAGAAGGGCTTGCTTAACATATGCACATCTGTGTGTTCCTGATGTATGTACACTGTACAAATCATTTCAGGGTGACTGTACTGTATCTTACACACTTCATAAATCACACATCATTAAATAATAATGATTAAAACACAAACAATACTTTTAAATATATTAAAATGCATCAACAGTAGACCACAGGATGAGTTATTGTTTGCAAAAATGACAGATGTGCACAGTGTTATACCGACAAACACAAACCACCATCAGGGCCACACATGGCACTAAAAACAAAATAACATAAAAGACTCTAATGCACATAACTAACAACAAAACATCATTTTTAAGTTCAAAATGAAAGACTTCTGGCAATGCGCCCTACATCAAGTATAAGGTATAAATACGTATAAATAAAATACATGTATTTAATAATGTTATTTCATATTTTAATTTATTAATATTTTAATATATAATTATTTATTAAATAAATAAACATATTATTTAATTATTTCATGTACTGTCTTTTAAAATATATCATATTTCACCATATATGATATGATGACTTACGGTTGGGTTAATAAATTAAATTGAGTATTTTAATAGGAATTTTCCAAATATAAAAATGACTCATTCTTTACAGTATTTGTGTGTGTGATTATGTGTATATACGGTCT
This sequence comes from Romanogobio albipinnatus, assembly GCA_023566225.1. Lineage (NCBI taxonomy): Eukaryota > Metazoa > Chordata > Actinopteri > Cypriniformes > Gobionidae > Romanogobio > Romanogobio albipinnatus. Next base: position 38,399,220 of record CM042260.1, on the reverse strand, counting down.
TAAACAGACCTCACAATAGCCACAATTTAATATTTAATTATCCGTTTATTTACTACTTTTATATCTAAAACATTAGCCTATTTTTTTTTTTATCTTATGTCTTATATATGTATATATAGAATTTTTTTTAAATATCTTTTTTGATATTTTATGACTAAAAAAATGTACTAATATGTGATTGTTGCATGTACTGTGTTTTAAAATAAATTATTTTCACCATATATATGATATGACGACTTACAGTTAATCGATTAAATTGATTTTCCAAATATAAAAATGGCTTACATTTTTTTACATTGTATTTATGAGTGATTGTGTATATACAATCTTTAACAGACATAACAATAGCCACACTTTAATATTTAGTTATTAATTTATTTACTATTTATATCTAAAACATTTTTTGACCAATATTATATATATTTGATTATTCATCATATATGATATGATGACTTGCAGTTAATCAATTAAATTGAGCATTTTAACATGAACTTTCCAAATATAAATATTCTATAGTCTATGATTATGTGTACACACACACACACACACACACACACACACACACACACACACACACACACACACACACACACACACACACACACACAGAGACATGACCAGTTTAATGCTGTGACTTTCTTACAGATTTTCTCTGTGTATGCAGTATTTCTCACACTCTCCTCTTTCTTTTCCCTGTTCCCTTCATCTCCCTCATGCCCCAGATTTACACTTCACCTAAATCCTTTTAAATTCATTGCTTTCCCTCAGTCTCAGTCTCTCTTCCTGTAGAACATGATTTTAAATCAACGTATGTCGTGAATTCCAGCAACAGAAAGTGCATCTTCGTATCACATCTCCGAATGAGTCTGGATCACCAAAACTGTCAACACACAGCACCGCAGTCATATGTGTGTGTGTGTGTGTGTGTGTATTAAAAGAGCCTGCGGCAAAATTGATTCAACTGTCTGTGCCAGAGTGAAAACACTTACGCCCCCTCGTATCAAGAGTGAGAGAGGGAACAAGGTCCTAAGAGGAACACGGTTGGATTTGTAAAGGAAGCACGTGGAGGTTCAGCAATTACAGAGCCGAGACCTGCAGTCTATTATTGACTGTGGGAAGAGCTTTTCATTCATGAACACATACGCAAACAGCATTCTCCTGCTCAAGGTCTCATAGAAATAACGTGACAATCAAATGACACACTCGATATTTGTGCATCAGGGACACGAGCTCACATGAACAACTTTCTATTCATCAAAGAATCCTGAAAAAACTATCATATATGAAGCTGTTTTCAACACTGATAATAATCATAAATGTTTCTTGGGCAGCAAATCATCATATTAGAATGATTTCTGAAAGATCATGTGACACTGAAGACTTTAGTTTATTCGTGGCTATTGCATGACTTCAAAAGAACGCAGTCCATGCATAAAATGCTTGCATCTCAGCAGACATATCAAAGAACCCATGCACCCCGACTCCTGGAAGTTGCATGTATGCGGCTCACCAGTTCTATGAGTTCCTGGTAACAGACGTGTCCATGTTCGTTGCTCTGTACCAGCGCCAGCAGCATCTCCAGTTTACTGGGGTCCAGCTGTAACTCATGGTGCTCAGCTAGACTGGTGAAATTTTCCACTGCTATAAAGCCAGTCTGCTCTGGGTCCAGCTGAACAACAACAGAAAGAGAGAAGCAGCAAACGATCAGTTGATATGCTTCGCATACAGTAAACTTTCAGGACATGCATTTATTACACAAAACATACAAAATAAACATCAAATGCTCCATGTGTTTTGCATTTGCTTGTATATTTGTTCTACACAAACCATGTGATCAAAATTGAACAGTGTGATTCAACATTATAATGTTAACAACTGGAATGACTCCCAGTGGTTGAGCAATGTACATGGGTGAATCTGTGATGGATAAACATACAGAATGCTCTGCAACAGAATAATAGCAAGAAAAGAGAAAATCCTGTTTTCCATGATATGACCTCTTTAACATGGATACACACAAGGTTAGTTCGAGGAACTGCGGTTGTGACTCAAGCAGTCATTCTGCACAATTCATCTGTCAGCTACACACACACACACACACACACACAGTCAAAGATTCAGTAACTATTACCGTGTGAGTTTGTGTGTAACTATCAGCCTGAAGCATTTCCCTAACAGATCCAAGCAGGAAAGACAACCCAGGAGAACATACACGGCTATTGGGTATGAGGGCAGATGGGTAAACAAGGAAAAGGAAGGAAAGGGAGAAAGGCAACAAGGTAGGAAGAGAAAGGAAGGAAGGAAGGAAGGAAGGAAGGAAGGAAGGAAGGAAGGAAGGAAGGAAGGAAGGAAGGAAGGAAGGAAGGAAGGAAGGAAGGAAGGAAGGAAGGAAGGAAGGAAGGAAGGAAGGAAGGAAAGAATGTAAAGAACGATGGAAGTAAAAAAAGAAGGAAAGAAAGGAAGGAAAGAAGGAAAAATTGAAAAAATGAAGGAGCGATAAGGAAAAGAAAATAAGGAAAGAATTAAATGAGGGAAATTAGTAAATGAAAGGAAAGGGAGGGAAGAAAAGGATGGAAAGACGGACTGATTGATTGATGGAAAGAAGGAAAGAAAAGAAGATAAATAAGTGGAAATTAAAAGAAAGGGAA
>CM042260.1:38384072-38391572 GCA_023566225.1 Romanogobio albipinnatus | reverse complement strand
CACACACACACACGCACTCACATACACTCATTAATCAAATGTATTGTTGAAGCCGTCAGCCTGCATCCGTTTTAAAATAATTGTGTTTAATAGTGTAATTTGTGTTGAAAAACTACATTACCCATGATGCTCTATCGAAAATTCATCCCTAGTCTCTAGATAAGATTCAAGTCCCTCTTTCAGTTCAAGTCTAAGGGATTTTCACAGTTTAATGCTAAGGTTAGTGATTTAAACAAACCTTTAACACTAAGTATAAGCAATAACAATGCTTTCCTTCATGAGCACCACTAACTAAACTCCAGTCGGTGAGAAGACACTGGCTAATTCAGTAATTTAGAGCTGTCTTCCATTAATTCAGTTTATCACACAGACCATTGAATGTGTGTGTGTCTGCACGTGTGAACTGTGTGCGTGTGCATTAGAGCCAGAAATAGTCTGAGCTCAGCACTGCTTCCTACAGCAGAAAATAAAAAATCATAATAAACTGAAAGGTTAAGCATCTTGCCTTTCCACAAACACACACACACACAGTAGCTGCAGCACACGTAGCTACACCATATGCACACTAACACACACACACCCACACGACACAACAAAACAGTCAGGCATCACTTCCGTCTGAGAACACTTACTGTACACACAAAAGTAGAAGCACAGCACATGCAAAAATATATTAACACACCCACACGATACCAACACAAACACACACACACACACACACACACACACACACACACACACTAATGACTGTGTTCCTCGTCCCCTAAAGGCAAAGATCAATTCTGCCCCTCTGACTGAATGATTATCTTTCCTATCCATCAATCAACCAAATCTCTCAGCATCAGCATAGATTAGACAACAAAATCAAACACACACACATATTCACACACACTGATATTGCCTAGTATAACTTCCAGCAGCCTCAAATTTTTGCATTAAAAATACAGCGTGCATTTACAATTCACATACATGCTCTCCGGGGTTTTATCAGAAAACACATTTGTTATATGACTGATTATTTAGAAAGCAGCAATGGATATAGATATATATATACTCTATTGCCAAAAGTATTGGGACACCCCTCAAAATCACTGAATTCAGGTGTCAGGTTCCAATCTCCAGGGCCGTTTTTAGGCATAGGCAAACTAGGCGGTCGCCTAGGGCGCCATCAGTAGGGGGGCGCCAATAAGCACATATCTGGCACTAGATGTTTGTGTGTAAAGGGTGTCACGGCCACCCTAAAATGTTATTGCCGCCCCCACTAGTTCCCCCACACTATTGGATCAGAGAACTGTCAATCTGACGATTCCCATATGCCATCAGATCAGAGTAGGCTACTGTCAAAAAAGTTCACGTTTGGAGCCTCAACAACCCCATTAGATCAATGAACTCGGTCAATGCTTTGGCAAGGTAACACTTTTTTTAACCATAAAATAAAGCTAAATTCAAACTAAAGGTCAATTAAAATAACAGGTACAAATCTGTATTTTGTTAGGGCAGTATTTGTGGCAGTCTAGAAATCCCGCTGTGAATGGGCAGATAGCATTGCTCGGTGTGTATGTTAGAGGCAAAATATAACTGCACACTTACTTCAGCATTTCATGATTATCAGTTATATTTCGACTCTATAAAGCTTTCTTCTCTTAACTGCACCTCCAAAAGGCTTTTGCGCCAATGCATTGTTAAAAGAATCAGTGTGTTTTGTAATTGTCCCATATAAAACTTTAGCGGCCATAATAAAATGTGCAAATTCACAACATGAATACATCCTTTATTAAATCACGCTGACGAATTTAACGTATCTTTACGGATGGTGTTGAATGCTGAATCGATTCATTCAGTTCTAATAGTGCTTAATGCAAGCAGGGTCGTACACACAGAGGGCAAAGTGTGGCGTTATTTAAAGGGGAAGTTCATCATCAATGAGTAACAAAAACCACACTGAATCAATATTTATTCTTATTACTTTCATGTGAAATGTACTAATAACACATAATAATTATGTAGTTATGTCTGAGAACAATTTCTTAGCAACTAGGGACTGCACAAATATAGGCTATATAGTATAGGCCTATGGCTATACAGGCATCTGGCTATTAATTTGAATCCTTATTAACAAATATATACAAATATAATTTGGTATGTATGTATTTGTTAATTAATACCAGTAATACCAATGTTGCTTTTTAAAATTTGACTGGGGGCACCAATAAGGATTTCGCCTAGGGCGTCAGAATGGCTAGAAACGGCCCTGCCAATCTCTTCCATGGCCACAGGTGTATAAATCAAGCACTAGGCATGCAGACGATTCTTCAAACATTTGTGAAGGAATGGGTCGCTCTCAGGAGCTCAGTGAACTCAAGCGTGGGACCGTGATAGGTTGCCACCTGTGCAATAAGTCCATTCGTGAAATTTACTCACTACTAAATATTCCACGCTCAACTGTTAGTGGCATTATAACAACGTGGAAGCAATTGGGAACAATAGCAAGTGGTAGGCCTGGTAAAATCACAGAGCGGGGTCAGCGCATGCTGAGGGTCACAGTGCGCAGAAGCCCCTAACTTTCTGCAGAGTCAACAGCTACAGACCTCCACACTTCTGTGGCCTTCAGATTAGCTCAAGAACAGTGTGTAGAGAGCTTCATGGAATGGGTTTCCATGGCCGAGCAGCTCATCCAAGGCTTACATCACCAAGTGCAATGCAAAGCATGGGATGCAGTGGGGTAAAGCACGCCGCCACTGGACTCTAGAGCAGTGGAGACGTGTTCTCTGGAGTGACCAATCACGCTTCTCTGTCTGGCAATCCGATGGACGAGTCTGGGTTTAGCGGTTGCCAGGAGAACGGGACTTGCCTGACTGCATTGTGCCAAATGAAAAGTTTGGTGGAGGGGGGATTATGGTGTGGGATTGTTTTTCAGGGGTTGGGCTTGGCCCCTTAGTTCCAGTGAAAGGAACTCTTAACGCGTCAGCATACCAAGACATTTTGGACAATTTCATGCTCCCAACTTTGTGGGAACAGTTTGGGGACGGCCCCTTCCTCTTCCAACATGACTGTGCACCAGGGCCATAAAGACATGGATGAGCAAGTTTGGTGTGGAGGAACTTGACCTCAGCCCGATAGAACACCTTTGGGATGAATTAGAGCGGAGATTGAGAGCCAGGCCTTCTCGTCCAACATCAGTGCCTGACCTCACAAACGGGCTTCTAGAAGAATGCTCAAAAATTCCCATAAACACACTCCTAAACCTTGCGGAAAGCCTTCCCAGAAGAGTTGAAGCTGTTAGAGCTGCAAAGGGTCTCCGTATTAAACCCTACGGATTAAGAATGGGATGGCATTAAAGTTCATGTGCATGTAAAGGAAAGGCCTCCCAAAACCTTTGGCAGTATAGTGTATTTGTAATATATATATATATTCAGCATTTACATACACGTGTGAGTATATTATTTATTATTTAAGGTTGGGAAATAATCAGTTGAGAATACAGAACTAATACCACTGCAGAAGAATTACCAATGCAAAGCAGTTCTAAACCAAGACCAGAAAGCGTGACCTTTATTCACGCACCTTAAAACCTTACATTTTTGTCTGAGGAGCTGCTTTTGCTCCAAAAAGTAAACCAATTAGCATATACTCATGCATATGTATTCAAACAAGCTGTTGTTTGAATCCTGATTCATTTTGAGTGCAAATCACATGATGTGAGCCGCTAGGACTTGGAAAGAGCTTTCAGGTTTTAGTTTTGCCAAGCAAACTCAGTGAGAAGTAGTACTTGTCCAGGCCGTCTCAGCGTTAACGCCTCCTTGCAATGTGCCTGTTCAAACAGCAAAGCCTAGTTCGTCAGAGCTCCTAGTATTTCTACTTCTGCACGAAGAGAGTAATGCATTCTGCAAGCTGGCAGGTCAGACTGAGGGTATAAATAAGTTCTGTTTTTGCACACAAACTGGCTGTAACCCGGCAGGTGGTAAAAGAATAAAACTAAACAATGCGCCATAAACAAATCTGGTCACTTCATGACTAAACGGATTTTCGTATTTCTTGGTGTCTTGAAGTTCTCTGCTCTTTTCTGATCAATGTCGACATCTTTTGAGTATTTCTGGGTCTCCTGAGTTTCACTGAAGGAGTTTTAGACTGGAGGTTTGTGAGCGCACGGCTATTCAGAGACAATCTGTGTTATTAAAAGCACCAGTGAAACTGAACTGAAATATCTATATTAAAATGACCAATAGAGTGCAGTGCCCACCCATTTTTTCAGTAGCGTTGGTTCTGGAAGTATTTTTCCCATTAATTTCTCCCATAGGGATTTCAAAAAAGTGTCATGAGCTATGAACCAAGACAATCAGCCACGAGGTGAATCATAACATTAGAAACTTTGATTTAAAGCAAAAAAAGTATTAAAAAAATCAAACAAAAACACAAAGGTACAAGACTTTAGTGAGGGAAAGAACTACAATCCCATGAAGCATTGTGAACAGCATAATCAAATTAAAAACGATGGACGAATTTATTATTCCGGACGAATGTCTTTTTTAAGTTTATTTCAAAATATGCAAATCAATTAAAATATTTTAGTATTTTAAAAAGGTATAGGGAGAACAAATTGATTGTGTCATTCGCAGTGATTCATGGGAGTGGGCGGAGCTAATGAAATTTTTTGGCGCATGTTGCTTGTTTCGACTCTGATTGGTGGAATTTTGCACAGCATCCTGGGTAATGTAGTTTTCATCATGAATTCTGCTGTTAAAGGTGCACTATGTCATTTTTTTTAAACTAAAATATCCAAAAACCACTTGGCCAGTGTTATATATTTTGTTCAGTTGAGTACTTACAATATCCCAAATGTTTCCAACGATTTGTAAATCGTGAGGAATTGCTATTTTAACCGAGGAACCGGGACGTGTGAGGGAGTCGCCTATCGATTGCGTCATATCTGCGTTCCCCTCGGTTTCCGGTTTTATTTTGCAGAAACGCTTTACTCTCACTGCAGTGTGAACAAGTGTCATAGCAGCCGCCGAGAGAACGCACAGAGTAACGTCATAACATCATTTCAATCATGACAACTCTTGGAGTGAAATAGATTCAACCAGCATTTTATTAGCATAGAGCATGGAATGTACATAGGCTTGATTTTGGCGGACGAGATCTGCTACGCTGCTGAGCAAATACATAATGTTCAGCTTAGTCAAGATAACCACAAGGAAAGCTGCTACAGAATGATGTAACCCCCAAGCAGATCTCTACAGGTGGCGCTGGGGAGGAGGTGGGATTATCGGAGTTCTCATAATTACGCAGCATGCGGATAGCTGCTAGGATACAGTATAAGTAAAGCCACGTAGATGAGGAAGTACCTCCAATTGGTTAGTGTCGTAGAACTGAAAGAGCCAATTGGCGATTAATAGAGTTTCATGACTGAACTTTGTATTTTCAACACACTCAGACGTCATAATAAAATTCCCGCCGGAGACTGTGTCATAATAAAAGTCCCGCCGGAGACTGTGTCATAATAAAAGTCCCGCTGCTCGCGAGGCGTGTGTTGCGTTCATCTTATTAACAATCGCTCCAGCAGTTCCTAAGCTCCACAACACTCGGCCCTGCTCTGCTTCATACTACAGTAACGTTAATAATCGCATCCATGAACATGATTTTCGAGTCCTATCCTGATTCTTTTCCACCGGCTGTGAGGTGAAGACCACATGTCCCAAGATTCTGCGCTCAAACTAAGCGGCAACATCCCGCAGTTTCTCTTGAAGCCAATACGGAAGTGACAAACTGCAATTCATCGACTGACCGCTAGGGACAGACTCCAGAAGGGAGCAGAATCTCATTGAGCCCCATGTTAAAATGGCCAACTTTACAGCAGTTTAAAACATGTTTACAGCCTGGTACAAATTGTGGTTTTGGTCTATATGGATAATTTTGCCCTTCAGGACAACTGTGAGGGGGGTGAATTTTTTTATAACTCATTCCTTTACATTATATAAAGCCTTAACCTCTTAACTGTCACAGGTGGGACGCCTGGTGCTCTTTTTTTGATTGCCTTTTTTTCGTATCATATATTTAAGTAATTACCATAAATTAGGTATCATTTGAAAGCTTACAAACTCAAAATTCATCCTGTGAAAACCGTTTTGAAATCAGACATTGTGCTACCATGGAAACCTTACTCTAAATTATTCTAGCGGGCTCCTCCCCTAGTGGACGGTGTCATGTTTCATATTACAACAATTATTTTAACTACTTTATATTCAAAATCTTTTCCAATCTTGACAAAACACATATTGTCGGAAAGGTCTGAGTCTCAAGGGTCCATATTTGGTGACTGTTTTGTGATGAAAGTGATATTTGGACAGAAATTTACAGGAAAATGCATCAAAAAAACAATCAATGGAATTTGAATGACACCCGGTGGCTATTTTTGGTACAGCGCCTAAACAAAATCTCATGGGAACTTAAATTTTTGTGATATCAACTTCAAATTTGGAACACAAATTGGTTAGACATATGGCTTTGATTTTATAGTAATTTTAGAGTAAATTCTTTTTTGTAAAATATATATTTTATATGAAATAAAAAATATTTAGTACAGTATTTTTCATTTACAGTAAATTTAAACTTCCATAACTCTTTCATACTTTCATATTTTGAATTGCTTTCATTTCAGAGTGAAATCTGCAGAGTGTAGTCTTTAAAACGAGACCAAACTTTGGTCTATATTCCAAAGAATTCTTGAATTACAGCCCTTTAAGTTTGGATAGTGCATTTTCATGTGTATTCTCAAAAAGGGGGGTGACAGTTAAAGGGTTAAAGTTCTGCATAATTAAGGGCGTGGCCACTTTGAGTGACAGGTGGATTGTAGTTTGTCTGCTGTCTGTTAGTCATCGCATCACCTCAGCTCCGCCCACGTCCCGCTTTTTTGCCCATTGATGACGCGCTGCCAAGATGGCAATGGCCAGCTCGTCCCTACTTTACGCTTCAAAACTGCTCTTCAGAATCCTATGGGTGATGTCAGGGACACTACGTCCATATTTTTTACAGTCTATGGCTCAAACGTGGCGTCATCAAACTACGCCTTTGTTTTGAACAGGCGACCTCTAGCGGACGGAAAAGTTACATAGTGCACCTTTAAGCACGATTGAGTTGAAATAATGCGGGCTGACGGCTCCAGCAGAAGCATCGATTAACAACCTCATAGCTCACAGTAGGTCTGTCTTTAAAGGTTTATAAGTTCTCATTCGCACTATGGAGAAACTGAATGGAGCTTTCACATTGGGAACCCGACTCTATGAAGCTGGATTGAACTGATCGAAATGGAACTGAGCTGAATTGAACTGAAATTAGCTGAATTAAACAATCAATACTGTCAAACAGTAATGAAGTTTAATTGAACTGATCTAAATGGAATCGAGTTGAGCAATCTATACTGTTAAAAAAGTGCTAACGAGTCAAACTGACTTAAGTGAACTGAACCGAATTAGTCTGGTCTGAAATTTCAAGTCACAAACA